>VXBZ01012453.1:173596-264960 GCA_013399135.1 Heliornis fulica | reverse complement strand
TTTTTTTGCAAAACACAGGGGAAAACATAGCTGTAGCTTGGCCATCACAAAGGGAAAATGTACTCTATGTACCCAAGCTCAACTGACAGGCATCAGTGGTGTCACTCATGTTTTTAATTGCAACTCAGATTTACTCATACCTGAAGCACGACCACACACTTAGTGAAATGAAGAAATAAAGGCACAGAGAAACAACTATGGGAGTCCCACAGGGATACATTCGATTAACTTTTGCTATTAGTCTAGAAAATTATGCTGATGTGGCTCTTCCTAGGAGCACAGAAAGAAACTCCAACTTGAAAATAGCAGTTCAATGGGTACATTAGCTATTTTTTTTATGATTGACTTATATATGTCAGATGGCAACAGGAAAAAAAGCACAATTTATTTCTTCTGTGACAATAGAGATTTGCAAGGGCATCTTTTTCATATCTATGCAGCACCCACAGCTCAGCACAGCCCTCCTTAATTCATGATCACTTATTCTGAGCCTCATTAAAGTAGATGTCTCTGCAGTCCACCATTATGTAAGACACAGTCTTTTGACTTCGCTCTATACATCATATACAAGAGAAAAAGCGAAGGACCTTCTGAACGAGAGGGATTGATTGGGAATGTGTAATCTTTCCTATCTGAGTTGTGATGTGGCTGGTTCATGCAGAACGGTCAAGGTCCCTTCTGCTGATAGCAGTAAGCTGACCTTGGTTCTTCAGGGAAACTGCTCACAGAGATTTCTAGATGTAGAGGAAAATTAGCAACTTTCTAGTCTAAGGTGACTATAGCTTGGCTGAAACTGTTTCAGCAGCTGAAAACAGACCAAGTAGCTCCCCTGAGTATAGATTTCCCCTCTGTCCCTTTCCCTCAGCTCAGGGAACTTACTCCACCAAACCTCTGAGGGAGAAATCAGCAGCGGAGAGCCTTTGTGAGGTCATATATTAATGTATCACTCTTTTTTCACTACATGACAAGATACAGGGATTGTTTAGGGGATTTTAAGCAAAAAAGAACCCCCCAAAAGAGGTTGCCCTAAGCTAGCTGGTCCTACTGCATGGCACAAACTGTAAACTTTCCCTCTGTATTTCCACCTATAGGTAGGAATAATCTTGTCTGCTGGGAAAGAGAGCACCCTTGCATTTCAACAAATATCATTTAAATTGAAATGTATCTTTCGGAAGGCCATGACACTGCAATTTAAGGTTTGAGTGAGGATGAATATTTCCTTTCAGTTGGTGTCTGTACTAATTTTCCTTACTAAAGAGTTGCTACTTTTCATTTGTATTTTAGCTTCTGGCTACTGTACATTTTAACAATCTGTGGTCATCTAAAGAGCTTCTAAAATTAGCTCTTCCCTGTATGGGTTCATATAAATGTTGGCTGAGGACACCGGCTCTGAAGGAATAGAACTCCTACGCCTATAAGTTGATGAGATGGTGGGTGAGAGTGTTGGAAGGCAGAAGACAGCGCTGGAAACAAGTCAGTCCTTGCATGCTCAGCCCCTTGCTCCTCCAGCTAGGCTCAACCTCCTCTCGCTGACTGCCCTTAGAGACCCAAATCTCAGACGCCAACTCCCAGAGGTCAGAAGTAACCTATGTGTCTGTAGCTTTCTAGTACACTTTTTAGCCTTCAGTGTAATATACTCTGGTATTTAGTAAAGAAAAACTGTCACAGGCCAGTTAAGATTTATGTATTTAAAGGAAGGGTCATGGAAAAAAAAGGAAAAAAAAAAAAAGAGGACAGACACGCCATGTGCTTCAGACTTGAGCCTGTGGCTTTGTTCAGGGAAAATTCCATAGCTGGAGCATTGAAGTCAGGACTGAGCCTTAGAAAACTTGGATCCACAAGTAAAATACAGTGTTCATTAAAATCAGCTCTGATTTGACTAGGGCTTCTCTGTTTTAACACTGATCCATCTTATCTGTCTTCCAAGTATGATAAATTGCAGCAAGATTTCCTTGCCACTGGCTTTGAACCTAATAGTTCAAATTGGTTGAACCACTGAATAATTTACTTGAAGAATTTCACAGTGTTTTTTGAAAGACTTATCTCTGAAAGTTGTTTTTCACTTTCCATACAGCTCCATGAGATAAGTGCTAAAGGAATTCCTGACAAATTTCTTGGAAGTAAAAGAAATTACTGTTAGCAAACAACCTTCACAGAAACATATGCTCATCCATTGCAGTCCTGCCTGTGTTGTATATTTAAAATTATAATGTATTTTCACTGGAGAAGAACCCATGGTGTTAAATCAGTCAGGGGACTGTACTGGATGGTGCCAGCCAAGAAAATGTATGTTTTAAAAAAGTGAACACCTCTGGGTCTTGAGGAGATAATTGGCTTGACTGAGACAAGTGTCATGGCTCTGTTGGGAAGAAATGTATATATTAAATGAAATGCCAGTTTTAATAGGTTATGAATGATCCCTCCTTCCATGGACTCATCAATTTTCATCTTACATTAATGGTTTTTAAATCAGTCTTAACAAGTGGGTAGCTCAGAGATTAATTGTGTGTTTCCTTCCAACTGCACAAAATGCAATGCATCCATGGAGAGAAACTTGGTGTCTCTGTCTCCACAGAATCAGGTCCTCCTAGCAAGACAGATGGTTTCCACAGCAGAGGATTATTTTTGGGTGGTGGTGAAGAACAGAAATGTAAACATCTAAAGTATTCAACACCACCAAGAAGATTCTCCACTCAGGAAAAGCAGTGTGGAAAAGGTATAAATAGTCTGGTTTGTTCCTGTCATTATGGTACCTCCCACACATCCTGATACTTCATTTATTCCAGTTCCAGAATAAAAACAAGTAGTGGGATTTCCAAGGCAATCATTACTGCTTTTTATCCTACAAATCCACTTTCTGGTGTGAGGAAAGAATAGTTTCTCCACTTCTTTCATGGCTCTTCTGATCATTCCTCTCATAAACTGGCAGTGTTCTCCTTATTTCTCCACTTCTTTCATGGCTCTTCTGATCATTCCTCTCATAAACTGGTGGTGTTCTCCTTATCTGCCGGACCACAACTACTTACCTACTCAGAGCAGCATGATTGACTCAGCAGATAGCACCATCCCTCCTGGGAACATGTACAGAACATGTGAAGAACACGTACAACAAGTCTGATGTCCCAAAAATTACAAATCTGTGTATATAAGTACATTGTCAGGTGGGGAATCAGAGACTAGAGTGTACAGCTTTAGTGTCTAGTAAAGCTTTGCTAAATATGTGCAGCAGATGGAGTGGGGAATGAAAAGCCTGTGAGGGGATGGTCAGGCATGTCTGGAGGCAGACAGTTACGTGTCTGGGAAACACTGATGGTAAGTCTGTGCCAAGGGCTGGACGCACATCTGTGCCTATAAGAGGACTTCTTTACCTAAATCTATGTAGACATCCCACTGTAGAGTCTTACCCCAAATCCTGTAGCAGTGTCATGGTAAATAGAGACACATAATTCAGATTTTCTGGGATTCAGGCCAGGTGATTTGCTTATGTTGTTTACCTATATCGTTTCCTTCCCGTTCAATTTAAGTTTGGTTTTGTTCATGCAGCAACAGGGGAAACTTTACTTCATGCTTTCATGGCAAGATTAAAGACATTCATTTATGTCCATAAATAAATCCAGAACTGATGTTCAATTTCACAGAATCATAGAATTTTTAAGGCTGGAAATGACCCCTAAGATCATCCAGTCCAACCATTAACCTACCGCCACCAAGTCTACCCTTAGTATTTCCAGTTTTAATGCAGGATTTTCCCATATCCTAATGACCTCTCCACTTCTGGGATGGAATATTTTTTCTTTTAAGAGTCTGTAGTAATTAGCACAAGCAGACAGTGTTCTTAATTGCTTCAGGAGCCAACAACATCATGGTGATATCATATCATGTCAAGAAACAGCAGAGCAACTCCTGAAAAACACCAGAAAAACATTATTTTAATTTATTTTCAAATTCATTTAGGTGCTTGGCTTTTTTTTTTCCCTGTCCCTCCTCTCATTTCTCTCAGCAAAACAGCTAATGCAAAGCTTATTACAAGACTTTTAATCTTCTCAGTAGAAGTACTGAAAATATATGGACACAGACAGCGCCTGTTTTCACCTAGAGAAAGTGATGTTCTCAGCATTTTTCTGATAGCAAATCAATTGCTTTCCTGGGTGGGATCTTTCAATGTCCCTCCTAGTGACTCAGTTATGGATGTACCACCTTTCCTGAGGCTACCTCTGGACAGCCAAACATAGCCAGATGTAGGATTAATGCTGTTCCCATGAAGGCTTGGCCTCACCTGGCTTTTATGAAAACACAGCCTTTGGGTCATCTTTAGGCTCTTGCAAAAGGAATGTGCCACCAATCAGATCAGAGTGCTGGAGCACCTCCCCCGTGAGGACAGGCTGAGGGAGCTGGGTTTATTCAGCCTGGAGAAGAGAAGGCTGCAGGGGTACCTCATTGCAGACTTCCACTACTTAAAGGGAGTGTATGGACAGGAGGGGAATTGGATTTTACAAGGGTAGGTAGTGGTAGGACAAGGGGGAATGGATTTAAACTAGAGTGGGGAAGGTTTAGATTGGATATTGGGGGAAGTTCTTCATGGAGAGAGTGGTGAGGTGCTGGAATAGGTAGCCTAGAGGTGGTGGATGCCCCATCCCTGGAGGTGTTCAAGGCCAGGTCGGATGGGGCACTGGGAAACTTTGTCTAGTTCCAGGCTTGCAGGTTGGTGGCCCTGCCTGTGGCAGGGGGTTGGATCTCAGTGATCCTTGGGGGTCTCTTCCAACTCAGACCAGTCTGTGATTCTGTAATTCCCACTCTTCCACTATGCTGTGCTGTGGCAGTCAGATTTCTGTTCATCTTGCATCCAGATCATCAGACAAGACAGGGAGTGCTATGAAGTGATGAGGTACTGGACTGGAATATTAGCTTTGACCTGGAAAAGTGAAAGACTTGGACAGAGTTCCAGATAATAGGTTTCTTCCAGACTTTTCAAGCCAGTTGATTTGCGGGAGGCTAATTAAAAGTTTCAATGTGCAATCATGTAAGAAATCTCCTGAAAGCTAAAGTCATGTTCCTTTAGCCCTGGAGCAAAGATAATATAAAGAAATCCTGTAGCCAATCACAGCTCTGCAGTGCATCCTGAATATCTCATTTTAAAGTAAATTCATAATAGAAACAAAAATTTAATTTCACACACATCCAGACATATAATTTCAATATGAAAAGGAATGTTCAGATATTATACTAAAAGAACACAAAATTCACTGATATATCCTTTGCTTTTTACTCTTTCCTCACATGTTGCAAACTCAGAAGCAAATTAGGACATGAAACACAATGTCCTTTTATCATGCCTTAAGCACAAGACATCTATCCTACCCTATCCTATCCTATCCTATCCTATCCTATCCTATCCTATCCTATCCTATCCTATCCTATCCTATTTATTAAGATGTATGGTAAAAACCCTGTCATCGACTACATACTCCCACCCACAGAAGAGTAAAGAAAATTCTTCAGGGATTTTATGCTATGCAAGAAAAAGTTGTAAGCAACACTTCTTGATCTAAAGGATTATTTTATAATGCTGTGGGCTAAGAGAAAGTCTCCTCTAGGAAGTGTTTTACTGCTGTCTGAAAAGAATTAAATTTCAGCAAAAGGAAATGAGAGCAGACACAGTAGCACTGCCAGGTCTACTAAATTAATTTAATTGTCTTTGACCCCAGTGACATCACTCCTTCACTTGATGGTCTGCAGATTAAAACAAAGGAGCAACAGAACCAACAAAGTCAGATTTCCTCCAGATTTGTGTGCAACATCCCCTCCTCCTTCCCTGCCACAACCGCCTCGGCTCAGATCTGCGCTTACCGTGCAACCTTCACTGCTTCTCCTGTGTTGTGAGCAGAGAGACACTGCTCAGCACTAACCAAGGACAGCAGTTGCTGTGGACAAACTCAGACTCTTTTCAACAGCTTCACAGTCGGGAGGTAGATTGTATTTACCAAACAGTTTTATCAAGGATGATGGGGTGGGCGTTGCTTGTGCACTGTCTCTGTCAAATTGGCCACTTAAAAAAGAAAAATAATTCATTTGTTATTTATAAATGCTCATTAGCAGTCAGAGGGAACTACATATACTTAATGATTTAGTAACCTGCCATCATATAATCATAGAATCATAGAATTGTTAAGGTTGGAAAAGACCCTTAAGATCATCCAGTCCAACCATTAACCTACTGCCACCAAGTCTACCCGTAGACCATGTCCTCAAGCACTGCATCTACCCATCTTTTAAACACCTCAAGAGATGGGGACTCAACCACCTCCCTGGGCAGCCTGTTCCAAAGCTTGATGACTCTTTCAGTAAAGAAGTTCTTCCTAATATCTAACCTAAATTTTCCCTGGCACAGCTTGAGGCCATTTCCTCTAGTTCTGTCACCTGTTACTCATGAAATGCTGCTTTTTCTGGGTGCACCAGTGTCTTTTTAAAGAGCAATTTTTTGTATCTAGAATTTATCAGTAGGAGTAATCTTGTGGCATGAGGTGTTCAGAGTGCATGACACAAGAAGTGCCTGTCACAGTATTTGGCAATGCCAGTTAGTTCTGTGTCTTCCTATGGCAATGTCCCATCTGTAAGTAACTGCCTGTATGAGGCTGTAAGCCCTTCTCAGGAGTGAATGAACTACTAAGGGTGATGTGCAGAGAGGATTGATGATGTTGTTCAAAGTTTTCCTCACCCAATGGGAAGGTGTAATTATCTGACCCAGCATTGCAGTCTTTGGCAGAAAAGTCCCTATCTGGACTGTTCACCAAGTTCTGTCCTGGTCACCAAGGAGAAATTAGTATTTCTAGGGCACAATTTATCTCTTTTGTTGACTTCTAAATTAAGTGAGTTGTATCCTGAAAGGCACATGCCTTTCTATGGACAAAGTCAGCTGAGAGCAACTATGTTGGACTTCCTCTGTACAAATCTTGTAGACCAGCTCTCCATTATCATGGAAGGGGGCAAGCGAGTGGGCTCATATGTCTCTCTGGGTGGACACTGAAGTTGAGTAAGAACTCCGGTGGGCCTGGCTGTTTGCTCCTTTTTTTTTTTCAGAAGCATTTGCAAATGGTGTTGTCCACTTTTCATATGTATTTTGGCTTCTTCTAACTGTGATCTGGCTTTAGCTAAAAATGATATTTAGTTAACTGATTTATATGAAAAGAGTTAATCCTTTCCCAGACATTGAAAAACATGCAAGAGACTGAAGGACCATCCTTTGGGATGCTGAAGACTGAACTCTGTAAAACATTACAAATATAATAAGCACTCAGAAGCTTCAGATTTCTTTTTTATTTCTTTTCTCTCTACTTGATTATTTTGTTAAGGTTTTATTCTGTGTCTTATCAGATCGATACTGCATCTAGTTAAATTACATAGTCCTCTAAAAGGAGGAGCTGGAAAAAGGGAAGGAAGCTGCAAAGCTCTCACCCTGAATCTATCAAAAGAAGCTTCCACCTCCCAAATTCAACTTTTTCTTTCTGTGAAATGACATAAGATACTGCTATTAACCACAGCTTTGAAGAGGATCACACCTGATCCTTCTGTAACAGCTCTTGACTTCAGATGGCAAAGCAGGTCTGCACCAACAACCCTGCTTGACCTCCACTGTGCAAGCAGAGGGAAGGCCACGGTCATCCAGCAGTTTCCAACTCAAGAACTGAACCCAGGAGTCCTAAGCATTAGTCCAATACACAATTCACTGCCTGTAAAAAATGTCAAAAGTGTGTCTGTACGGAATTAGGCAACCTTTTGCCTAGGCATCACACAGAAGGGAAGCTGGAGGAATTCTTTAAATGCTCAGTGGATTTTCCTGGTAAAATCTTTGTCACTCTGAGAAACATTCCTTCCTTTGCAGGAGACAGGTAGGCACAAAGTAGAAATTTCCCCAACTTCTCTGACACTCGCTGGATGCTTCACTGCACAAACAATGAAGTTCACTGTCAATGTGGAAATCTGCTGCGTGGGCAGCCAGAGAACATTTCTAAGGGGTAAAATAAATACCTCAGAAAAACAATAAGCTTGAGAGTGGGGAGAAGCCATGGCAAGACAATGTGTTTGCCAAAGCCCAGCCTCCACAATTTCTGTCAGTGGGCTCAAGTGGGAGAAAATTGGTTGTCATTCACATCTGATGTCATTAGCTGGGCTCCTGTTTTCTGAGAGAGACACTTCTCAGAGACAGGTAGCTTGGGAAACAATGATGCTGTGCAGCATGTTGGGCAATCAGCAGCATATTATATGCTTTGCATGCCAGACAGAATAGTTCGGCTGGCCTGGCCCTTTTTTGGCTCATTTGTTAATGGTATTGATTAATGGCATTAGACCAATGCAAGTTAGTTGAGAAGGAAGGTTTGTACAAGCATAGGGCTGAAATTAAGCATTCAGACAGAAATAATACAAGATAACAGATACATTTTCATCTGCTGAAAATATGTGTTAAAATCCATGGTATGTCGCTAATCCACGAGACAGCTGTCTTTCAC
Organism: Heliornis fulica; assembly: GCA_013399135.1. Classification (NCBI taxonomy): domain Eukaryota; kingdom Metazoa; phylum Chordata; class Aves; order Gruiformes; family Heliornithidae; genus Heliornis; species Heliornis fulica. Next base: position 256,456 of record VXBZ01012453.1, on the reverse strand, counting down.
AGTTACTCTGGTGCATGGCTGGTCACCTCTTGGTCCCTGTGATGCCATGCTGTGAGCACAGTGATAAATCTGAAAGTACATATATATAATATGTATGCATATAATAATATGTATACACAAATACTGTATATACATATATAAAACGAGGGAAGCTGTGGTTTAAGTGCAGTGTGGTGGCACATAAAAACTCTCTTCTCCTGCAGACCTGGAGCTGGAAGACCACTCTGGGCTGAGACAGGTCCTGGGGTTGACCACTGTCAATGAAAGAGGGATCAATCCTCTTTCTGGAGGGGAGACATAGGCCTTCCCTGCCCATTAATCAAAACTTTGGGGAACTGGACACACTGTCCTCAGGTCAGAGCAGACCTGCTAGGCATGTTAGCAATATCGAGGATAGTAAGAATCTTTTGAGAAAAATAATGAAATGTCTGCTGGAATTAGAATCATGTTGAACCAAACAGCAGCAAAATGTCTCTTTAGAGGGAGAAACTTAATATCAGTACTCCAAAAAATGAGGCAGTCTGTAGCTTATTTCAGTTTGCCAGAACCCCTCTCCCTCTTCTGAATAGCAGATGGAGCAGAAACCAGATTCTGTCAGCGCTGTTGCTCTGTTATGTGAATTACAATGGTAACTGGAGGTAAAGAATCCCAATTCCTTTGTTCAAACGGGCAGCGGAGGTTGTATTATGGAGCTGAAATGTGCTTTTCCCCTCTGCAATTTGCTTTGAAAATTTTACTGCTGCCTCAAATGAAAATATTGAGTTCTGCTCTGCTTTGGGAAGAATGCAGTGTTTATGCCTCTGGGGGTCCTGAAGAGAAATTGCTTGGGTAGGCTTTACATTATGTTGCAGTAACTGGGGCTGATGTGATTATATCGACAAAACAGAAGTCTACAAAATATGACCCACCACAAGTATACTGACTAGTATAACTGCTCCTGACTTTTTTTACATGTTTATTTTCCAATCTTCTACCTCTTCAATCCCTACATTACACTCTAAACACCACAATGCATTTGAATATGCTTTCAGAGTCCACCCTAGAAGCTAGCTCAGATTAAAATGAGCTTATGAGTAAACTGACAGCCCAGCTGAGTCCATGTTAGCTTATCCTAGGATCACAGAATCACTTGGGTTGGAAGACATCTTTAAGATCATCAAGTCCAACCACAGCCTAATCCTGCCTAGTCCACCTCTAGATCATGTCCTCCAGCACACCATCTATTCACCTTTTAAATACCTTCAGGGATGGTGACTCCACCACTTCCCTGGGCAGCCTGTTCCAATGCTTGGCTACCCTTTCAGTAAAGAAATTATCCATACAGGCAAGCCCACAGGCAGAGTTCTACTACCAACTGGTTTCATTTCAAGGCTCTATCAGGCCACTGATCCCAGTCTCCTTACTCGTCCAGCCTGGTCAGATGAGTGGCAGAAGTTCAGGGAGTGGTGCATCCCCAGATCAGAAAAACCTGTCTCCCTTATGAATTAGCTCATCACCACTACCTGCAAGACCTCCTCTTCACTCCCTTTGCCACTAGTTCATAGTGCTGCATCCAAAGTACAGGTGCATCTTTGGTTACTGGGGTAAACACAAACATTAGAGATGGAATTCCCTTCAGCAGTAGCAAGATAATAGTTACATACACAGTGACAGTGACGATTTCTGCATATCTGATTCTGAAGCATTAGCGCGTGCACAACTAGCAGTTTCAGTTGCAGCCTTTATACACTTTAAAAGATGTATTTATTCAAAATAATCCATCATGGGCATACATATTTTATTTATGTTTTAGCTATAGGGTGTGTATACTTATTAATCACGAGGTTCCCGCTCTCTTCCCCCAGCTTTTGAGATGTGACATACTCACAGCATAACTAATGGCTTCATTAACACAATCTAACCGTGCATACCTTGTTATTTATTATGTTAGGCCCTAAAACTGGTCCCTCTCATGGTTGTACTCATTCAGTGATGAGTAATCAGCTACTCAAAATGTCTATTTATAGCCCTGGGGCTACTGACTTCATCCTTTGCCTGCAATCTCAAAACCACCCCACGCTCTTGTGCAAGTTTGTTCTACACGTTCTTATTTTAGGGCCATTGATAGTTCAGCCCACACGGCAATGGTCACTTAGAATAATTTATATAATCCTTTGGTAAGCGTTTGTTATTAATACCTGTGGTAGTACCCCAGGCACGTTATAAAAATCACTTTACTTAAAAATCACAACAATACATAATGTACAGCCTCTACTCTGAAGAAGCTAGAAAGCTCTTAACAGCCCATCACCTGCTTTTCTGCAGCTGCTAGCCGGCTTTCATGTTGCAAACACTTCTCCTGAGTCCAACCACCCACTCACTTCTGAGAAGCGAGCTTGCCCAACTGCTGGGTCTGGTTTTAAGTTGAGTTGCTGAACCTCTCTCCTCTCACACCACTCATTTTGGATGACCCACTTTTGCTTACACGTTTTTGCACAAGTTATCTCACTTCCAGTTTTCCACATCACTTCCCCCCTCCTTCCCCGCTCCCCTATTTTCTTTCTGAGCAGTTATCCTGATTACTAAAATTTGATTTGGAGACTGTGGTTCCCTTGCTGGTGACTGTGTAACCAGGGCAATTGTTTTTCAAGGCTGGCATCTTCAGTGGTCTCTCACATAGGCTATCTATTTCTTTCTGCACAAGGTAAAATAAAGGTTGCAATGAGTAGTTGAAGGTGTAGCAGTGAAATGTGGGCAAGCTGCCAATACTTCCTGCTCAGGAATCAATATTTTTTTATTCCCCTTAGTTCACTTTGTAATCAGTCTGAATAAGCAAATAAGTATTTGTCTTCTGGGTCTGTGGCCAACAAGATGAGAATCATTAAAATATTATCTCCGTGTAGTGCTTCTACAAGAAAAGAAAAGCTGTTCCTGGAGGGTGACATTTGCCATGCTTCCAAAGGCTGTAGGAAAATTATAAGTTGAAGACATTGTTCCAATTTATATTATGCACCTCACCTGAATATAAATTTTCATTTTCTTCTGACAAACCTCAATGGTAATTTAATCTGCTTATGCAAATGACCTGAACACTACCAGACACTTAAGTCACTTGAGCAAATCCATAGCGGACAAATCAGCAACTCACACTTGGCATTATAGACCTGATAGCATCCTGGAAAACTGGGGTCCCAAGGCAGCCAACCCCAAACTCACTGTCAGCCCAGGGGGGTCAGTTCCATTCAATGTCCCCAACATTGCCATGAGCTGGGCAGCAGCAGGCACTACCTACACAAAAGCCTCCTCAGAGTGAGAAATGGGGTGGGAAGAGACTTTTTTCCAGCCATCAGGGTACCTCTGGGCTGCTCTGACACAGAAATCAGATGACTGTGTGTGTGGAGGGGGCTGTATCTCTGATTGCTTCACAACCTCTGATACCCTTCACAAGGCTGAGTAATGCACCCTGTCATTGCAGGTACTTCTCTTGTGACGTGCCTCCAAAAAAAACCTGTCCCAGTTCAGAGGGCAGCTATGTACCGTAGCTCAAACAGGGGAAAAGGGGTGCTCATCTTTCATGAGAATTTATCTTAGAGATAGCTGCTAAAACTATAGGTTTTACAGCTCAGTTTTACAATGAGGGACATGGGGACTTCACTGGGGGTGGGGGGGGCTGTTTGACCATGATGCAAGCAACATAAATGTTCCCTGTATTTTTCTCCTGGGCAATGAACAAATAAAGGTGAGGAGAAGAAGGACATTATTTTCTCTTCATTTGAAGATGTCCCTTTTCACAATAACAGAGTACAGAATCCTTCTCAGAACAGCTACCCTGAAGCTTTCCCAAGAGTGAAAAACCCTCACCTAGCAAAATTTCTGCCAGAAAAAAAAAAAAAAAGGTCCATACCTTTTAAAAGCATGGATTTATGTTGTTCTATTTACCATGGCTGGTTTGACAACTACAACAGGAAATGGTCCCCTTTGTAATTGTTGGTTTTTTACTCTTTTTTAAAATGGAGAACAATCCCACTGTACTTTAGTTAATGATACTATGACTGTGGACATAGATACAGTTCAATTGCCTGTATTGTTCCTTTCATTCCTCAGTGCAATGTCACCATCACCACTACTTACAAAATTTTACCTAATGTGTGGCTACCTGAAACAGCTGTATAAGTAGTCATTTTAACCACTGCCAGGCTAATTCCTCCCTGCTGTAATTCCTTTGCTTACAATGACTTATCTCCAGCAGCGATTTGGCATGAATAACAAGATATCTGACATTTGTGCCCACAAGAGCTCCATCTACTTGCAGAGATGACGTTTCAATTAGAAATTTCTAGCAGGTCAACCAAACAGAAGTACATGAAAACAGACGGAGTAAATTATCCCCATTGTCAGATCCAGCTGCTGGAGCTCTCAGCGGGGCGCTTAGTCGCGTGTTTTTTGGTAATGTTAATGGGAAGCACACATTTGTCTTCCCTCATACCATTGGCATTGTATTCCCCTATGACTACAGCTGAGGAGATCTCACAGTTTTATTTCCATGGCATTTTGCAAGCTCTCTGAGCAATTTGCTTTCTGCAAGCATCCTCCTGCCCACCTCTGTCCCATCTCCCTTTTCCACATACATCTCCTAAACCCTCTTCAAGTTTTATACCTTCTGCCATTTATGTATCACAGCTGCACACAGCAACTCCAATTGCAAGTGGAATCCTCTAATATTATCCACTGCACACACAATAGAGACACTAACTTCAAAAAGTACCATGTAAGTAGAAAAAACACTTCAGTGAGAGGCAGAGAGTGATGGCAAATCCAGATTTGCTGCTCTTTAATGTAATCTGTCTATATATCTATCTGATTGGGCTAGTTCTTCTTCATAGGTATAGTTTCCTCCAGGTTATTCTTCTTTCCCAGATGTTTGTTTTGTGTCTGGTTTCATGTTTGTTCTTCTCTCTGTAGACATCCTCTGCCAGTAACACTTGTATCCAGTTTGATTTTCTAATATCTTTTTAATTTATTTTCTGTAACTTTCCCCAATGCCTCCATTATCATCACAATACTTTCTTCAATTCTATCCTTTAAAATATCCTTCCCTCCTCCTGCCCCCCTTGTCTTCATTATGGCTCAGTAGAAGCCAAAAAAAAATGGCCAGCATACATTAAGTTCATCTTTTTGTTTGAAAGTGGGTCATGGAAGAGTGTCTGTCTGTTAGATAATTTTCTTAAAACACAGCTATTGATGCATTCTGATTGCTTCACTAGTTGTTCTGCATTTGCCACATTGGCTTTGCTTTGGGTATGTTAGAGAAGGGAACATGATGAGCAGAGGTCGAAAACTGAAATGAATGAAGCTAAGGTGCAGAAAGGACACTGGAGCCTGTCCTTTCCCCATCCTCAGGATTAATTGTATTCATGGTCTGGGACAAATACTTTTTCAAAGTGCATAAAACCTTCATTAATGCACCTCCTGGCATCTTTAAGAAGTAAATACCTGGGGAATGGAGACTGTTGAACCTGAATTTTTTATAGGGTTGGGGATTTTTTACGTTTTCTTGGAATACAATCCCTACTGAAATACCTGCCTGTTTAAAGACTGCATCTCTCTCCCTTGTCTCAGTAGAAATTCCTCTGGCAAACTTTGTTAAACAGGCATCTGAAGGTCAGGAGAGATTTGATCTAGAGACATTGGGGAAGCCAAAGTACAGATGTTAAATTCTTAAGCAACAAATCTGACTACAAAACAAAACAGAAATACACCCAGAAGGACTGAGTAACTGAAGTGATTAGTAATGGATTGGTGGATTGAAGAGTTCCACCCTTCAGTCAGTGCCTAAACACATTCAGTCTCCTCTCTAAGGCTCTTGTTATGAGTCTTCACTTAGTGAAGACACCTGGGTACTGATCCCTTTAAGACTCCATGCATTTTTCATGTTTCTTCATGAAATCCACTGTGTAAATCCTGTCTGTGACTTTTTCTGCTGTTACCTCGCTACACCTTAGTTCACCTCATCTAAGCAAGCTCAACTACCCTGTGACAGCATCACATGCCCTCTGAGCTGTGTGAATGAGATCCCATGGCCATGGAGTGAATTACAGACACCCATGGACTTCTCTGGGACCAGAGCTGAACTCTAAAATGACAAAATTAACGTCATCACCAATAGAAAAAGAGAACTACACATAGCTTCCCACAAGGTTGCTCAGAGATTGATTAGATAATGGATCAAATTCCAAATACCCTCATTTCTCACCAGCTTCAGTGTTTACAAAGCACTGTGAGTGCCATTTGTGCAAAGTGCTGTGAGCCCATACCTGTCCCAGCTGGGGATGTCATTAAGTAAAGCGATCAGACAGAACTGCTAGAGATGTTAATGAAGCTGGCTAGATAATTGATTTTTTTTTTCTGATAGAAAATATCACCTCATCAAACCAAAAGCATTTTACAGAAACGTGTACTTTCCAGCATAAGTCTCCTCAGAATGGAACAGAGGGGCTGATCAGGTCACCATAAAGATCTGGGACGTTCTGTTTGGACCTGAAGAAGGGAGTTTGCTTTTTTTCAGTGTTCATCTGAATATAATGCCTCCCCCAGCTGCCTTCAAGTGACTGAGTGGAGTTTGCATTTTTCTGCAGACAAAAATTTGAAATGGTTAGTTTTTTGTAAAGGATATTGAAAAAAAAACACCAGAGTAAATTATAGCTTTTTCACTAAATAAATAGTTTGTTTTCTCTACAAACCCTATTATTACCCAGAACTCTCTTGCTAGCTTCTTTCCTGAATAAAGGTTAAAAGCTTTGATAGTTTTCTACTGGAAATACAATCCCCCTCAGTAAATGCTCAGTAAACCAAGTCATGTCAACCTTCATCACTCTCATGCATCTCGATAGTAATTCTGCAAGCAAGAGGATTGCAGTAAGGGGTGTGTATGTGAAGATGTTCCAAGCTTAGTTGTGTGTCCTGGGCTGTTTTGTACTCACAGAATCACAGGACATTGGGAGTTGGAAGGGACCAAGATCATCTAGTCTAACCCCCTGCCTGAGCAGGATCACCTAGATTAAATCCCACAGGAATGTGTCCAGGCAGGGTTTGAATGTCTGCAGAGAAGGAGACTCCACAACCTCTCTGAGCAGCTTGTTCCAGTGCTCTGTCACCCTCACAGCATAAGTTTTTCCTTACATTCACATGGAACTTCCTATGTTCCAGCTTGGACCCATTGCCCCCTGTCCTACCAGTGACCATCCCTGGTAGGACAGCTTTCTAGAAGAAAGAAGAAGAGCTTTCTAGTGGTTTTCCACAAAGTGTATGGTACTCTGTGGGAAGAAAACTAAGCCCACTTGGACTGAGCACCCAAGGGACTGGACTTCCCAATTCAGCTAATTATATGGGATGGTCTCAAAATAAAGGAAGAACAGACCTATATTTATGTTGGACCAGATAAATACATGAGGGCCTTTCTTTTGATTTCAATAGGCTTTAGAAGATGTGTCTACTTCAGAAATCTGCCCAATATAGTGTATCAGCTGTTTTTTTCAAAAAGGTTTTATTGTATTTCAGAGAAACAATAAAACAAATGCCAACACCACCAAACCCCCAACCAAACAAGCAAAACAACAAAAAAAAAAGCTGGATAACTTCCCAGAGCAAGGAATCTGGATTTCTGAGTCTGATGTCACTGTAGTCCCTTTGCTCCATTATGCCAGAAGTACCAACTCGTATGTTTGTATTTTCACTTTACAAGATTTAACATATTTTTCTTTATATTTTTTCTTTTTGAAATACACCTACTTACCCAAATATGAAACACTTTTCTCTTAGCCCCCTGTAAATGCCAGCTAGGGCAGTTATCCTAAACTTGCATCGATGCATGATATTTCACTTCTGAAGAGCCTAATTTAACAGATTCTACATCTAGAAGCATTTATAGCTGTCAAATCTAATGAAAGTCAAGTGATTGATCTTCTAGGTAGCAGCTGCAGCATCCTCCAGAAACTAATTTAATACAAGACCTGTGGCAAATACATATAAATAACATTGCTTGGATGCTCATTTTACTTCCCATTTTTTCTTTGGTTTGTTTAAACACAACAGGCTGAGAGAGGATAATAAGGCTGTAGGAGCAGAAATGGGAGAAATGAGTGGAGAAATGGGCCTGAGAGGTATAATGCTATTCAGAAAGAGCTAGAATAGGTCTGAGGTTGAAGTATCCCCAGGACAACCAGGTTCTGTGCTGGTGAGGCTACCAACATCTGTCTGTAGAGGCCTCATTGACTTCCTCTTGCTGACCAGGTGACCTGTTGTAAACACTCACAACAGTGTCACCCATATTAGCCTGCCCCTTAATCCTTACCCATGAACTCTCCACGAATTCTTCATCCACCCCTAGGCGGAGCTCAATACATTCCGTTTGGCCTTTCACTTAAAGAGAGACTCTACCACCTCACCTTTCTTAAAAAGCACGTAGCCACCTATGACAGCGTTCCAGTCATGAGCCATCCCACCACATCTCTGTGACTGCAATATCTGGCCTTGAGACCACACACAGATCTCTAGTACTTTCCATTTATTTGACAAGCTGTGTGTGGTGATGTACAAGGTAACCATGTGGATACTCCTGATCCAAAAGTGTTGACCAAGTCTGTACCTGTCCAGCTGCATCTGGCGAGACCTGAGCTCAGACTGTCACTGCTATAACCTGCACCAACACAGGTGACTGATTCACAAGAACGTTCATGGCAGAGCTCAGGTCCCCTTGCACAGACCCATACTTCTCTTTTCCTGAAAGAGGACGAGGCTCAAGGGAGATAGCCCTGTGGTTCCCCCTGTCATATACCAGAGGGCTTGGGTCAGGATGGGTTTTAGGGCTCCTTGTGTTGCCCCACACCTAAGGTCAATCACAGAATCACGGGATCTTGGAAGTTGAAAGGGACCTCAAAAGATCATCTAGTCCAATCCCCTAGATTAGATCACACAGGAATATGTCCAGGCAGGTTTTGAGTATCTCCAGAGGAGGAGACTCCACAACCTCTCTGGGCAGCCTGTTCCAGTGATCTATCACCCTCACTGTGAAAAAGTTTTTCCTTATGTTCACATGGAACTTCCTATGTTCCAGTTTGGAACCATTTCCCCATGTCCTATCACTGGCCATCACAGAGCAGAGCCTGGATCCATCCTCCTGACACTCACCCTTTACAAATTCACCATATTGTAAGAACGCTACCAGCACCAGGTAGTCGGAATGAATCCTATCTGACCTAATCTAGGTGATCCTGCTCTAGCAGGGGGCTTGGACTAGATGATATTTTGAGGTCCCTTCAAACTCCTAACATTTCATGATTCTGTGATCTTGTCAGACACCTTCAGATCAGAGGGAAGATTCCTTTCCTCAACTACAGAAGACGAGCACACATTTATGGATTTTACACTGACTAGACTTGGTATTTATATTATTTGGTATTTATAATGTTATTTAAACCCAGGATCTTCACATCCCAGAGCTCCAAACTGAGAGATTAGGAGCTGCATTCAAGCCCTAATGTTTGCCTGATCTTAATTTATACATTTATAAAAGAAGAAATATCTATTACACTGTTGCTGATCAGTAGAAATATGCCTTAATGGTAGAACTGGCCTCTGTTCACTAAGCAAATAAATAAATACCATAAATCTTATTTAGTGGTTATTTATAAATTAATTCAAATCAATCAGAATGTTGTATACTCATTTAAAACCAGCCTGTGGCACAATGCCCAGCACAAAAAGTACACCTCTGGACTTATGTCTCAAAAATTAGTAAGTGTTAATTGTGCATTAAGGTGCATGATGCTGGCTGGCTGCATTGTTTTTCTCCTGGACTTCTCTCTCCCATTTCATTGGAAGAGCAGTGGTAATTGGAAAAGAGCTTGAGGATTTTAATATATCTTCATCAAATGAGGGTGATGTAGTCACTGCTTATTGTTCTGCCTGACAATGAGGGCAGACCTCTGATGCTAAATTTTTCACTGTCAGCAGGATAAAACTTCTTACAAGCTTGAAGAAAAGAAAAAGACCTAATAACTGCATAAGATATTTGCACAAACCATAAATATTCATTTGAAGATCTCTATGATTTTAAGAATAAAAGAAAATCCAGACTACATTTACATATATTCATTTCTTATATTCATATATTCATTTCCACATTGTAAAGCCATATCTCCCATCCATGTATGTGACTCTGCATAAACATTTAAAGAAGCTATGCACATAACTAGTTCATTGTACAGTCAGCAATCAAGAACTGTTCCAAAGGGACACTCTTGCAGCTGGCAGTATTTAATACTTTTATTTCTAACCTCAATAATATTCTTTTCTCATCAGGCAGACTTAACTAATGAAAAATCCAGACTCTGCCATCCAGTCATAAATGCACTGCTCCCACTAAAGTCAATGTTATTCCAAATTTTCTGAAAACAAAACATAGTATGGAGCATAGATTTACATTTGCACAGGGAAGGAAGAACCATTTTTTAATTATGTATATGGATTTGAGGCAAAATTATAGATACACTTGGAACTGTGAAGAAATATGGGTCCTTATTTTGATATTTATATTTGCTATCTGCATTTTATTTTTATTTTAAGGATCATTTTAGGAATTGCAGTCCCATGCAGACTGCCATCCAATGTGCAGAAATAAACTGTATGCACTTTCTCTTCCATTAACTTTTCTTTTCATCCCTCAGCCAGCCACTTTTTCTTCTTTTGTATAATAATAACAGGATGGTACCAGCATAAGAAATAATGATCTGAAAATGCAGGAAATTGAGGGCAATTTTGTGAAAAGCAGCTGGAACTCTAGATCTGTAATGCTGGTGCTAATTTGCTCGTTTTTTGCATTTAACCTGTTGGCCTTCAGAAGCACTTGCTTTCCTTCTCAGAAAAAATAAAATTGCTCATGAAGTTATTACTAAGCTGACAGCATGAGAGAATTTTGAAAAAGTTTGCTGATTAAAGGATGACTCCAGAACATCAGTCAGTTAATAAAGATGCTGTTTTTGTGATTAGAAGTTACAGGAGCTGGCTAGTCCTGATCCAGAGTGGAACCTAGTGAGTCAACAAATAGAATAATAAAAAAAGAATGAACACATCACCCCACATTACACCTTAGTCACAGACTACTATAACTTAGCCAAGGTAACTTAGAAAAAAGCCAGCCAATGTGAAATATTAAGCCTGGGGACCTGGAAGACATTTAGGATGTTTTAATGTGGATCCACAAATGAAGGGCTGTGCATTGGCCTCCAACATAGAGGGACTCCATAGCTTGTCAGCAGATAAAAAGTGGAAATATAATTGATTTTTATTTTCCTTTGAGGTTAAAAAAATTGAAGCAACTTGAATGCACATAATAGCTACTGCAATTGGTGTTTGTGTGTATCCTCTACAAATATAGATTAATAAATAAAAGCAGCATCTAATAGCTAGATAAAATTAATTTGATTCAGCCAATATCCCTACTGAGTTCTGAACATCTGTTAGAGAACCAGGGCTTTTAAACCTGCATTGTACAACCATGATCATATGAACTCACACATGGAACACAGGAACAAGGCTGGGCTGAAACCAGCTTGCTTTCCCAATTTCACCAACTTTGGGGCAGTCCTAATAGCTGCTCTGAGGGTGATGGTGTGTTTGGGAAAATTCAGGTAAGTGTAAGGCTTTTTAAGCTATTTATAATCCAGCATCTCCCAGAAAGATGGTAGAAAAAAAAAAAACAATTTAGAGCAATTTGTGGTTATTTGTATTTGGAAAATTTCCTTTTCTAAGTTAGCATTAAGGCACAGGTATAACAGCGACGATGATTATCTATTGGAAAAAGAATGGCTGAAATGACTTGTTTTGAATGAAGACTTCTAACAAGACTAGATGGAAAATACACCTGTGTGCAACAGGTTGTTGAGACCTGACTGGGTACAACTGGGTAAAACTGTGTGGTGTGTTAGACTTGTGTTTCTACTACAGGATCTATGGACCCATTTGTACCATTGAGTCAGTGAAAAAAAAAAAGATATCTCCTGTGACAGGAGGAAAGAGTTCTGACTTGTGGTGTGTGTCAGAGAGGCTGTAAAATAGCAGTTTTGAAAGTCTCCTTTGCAACCACTAAAAGGTGGGTTTTCCCCTCCTTCCAGTAAGACTAAAATACTGTGCAGCAAAGAACAACTGACTTTCTCATCCCTTGTTCTGACCCATGCCCTGGCTCTGCCAGAGAGGACAAGTGCTCAGTAGGAATTCTCCACTTGCAGAGGAAAGAAAAAAAATATCTTCCATGCCTGAAATGCCTATGCCTAAATAGTGCCTATAGCACAGGAACATATAAAGAAACCCTCATAAGAACAGAAAATAATTATAAGAATTTTCAAAATACTACGTAGCCACCGCGGGACACAAAAGCAGTGCATCAGCATTAAATACACGTTCTATTTATATAGTCCAGGTCTGACCTGTGTTTCAATGCCTGTTCCTATCAGAAATGCCTGAAAGCTGTTATAAAAAGCAGCCAGGTAAGTTCTGCTTAGACTTTGGAACTGATTTGCCAGTCTAGGAGGCAGCCCCTGTTCGGGGCTGTCCTGGCTCTCTCTGGGAAGGAGTTAACTTCTTTCATGGCGCTTTGTTTCCTCTCTTCCACCTCCTGATTTTCCTGTGGCATTTTAGAGCTCATATCTAATAACTTGTGACTGGGGGACGTTAAGAGCCCTTAAAATAAGCTACAACCAAGGCAGCTCTGCTGTGTAGGAAAGCAGGGGTGGAAGGGACCATCCCAACATGGGGGTTGTGGGTTTGCTGAGGAGGAGTTTGCAGGAGCAGCTGGGATTGAAACGCATGTTTGTAACTCAGGGTGGTGGGTGATGCTAACCAAATCTCTCATGAGCATGAGGAAAAAACCCCACCCCTCCACCATCTCAAAAGATAACAAGTCTTCAATGACCTAACACTCCATGGTTTTGTTTTTCACAGATTCTTCTCATCTACAATGAAGGTGACCCTTAAGAAGAAGAAGATGTTTCCTATGACTTTTCCACTGAAAATAGGAGCCATGGTACAACTTGATGTCTATCCTGCTGATACTGGTGCTGCAGCCAAAACAGCATCAGATCTCCATGACCTAATAGAGTTGATGACATGAATAGTACCACCTAACTGATAGGATGCAGACCTAGAGCCCATGGTCAGCCTCCTTAGGTCAGGCAGAGGTAATGCTGAGGCTGGCACTGGTTGATCACTGCTCTTCCCGGGAGAAGATAGGCTCTTGCAGAGTTATCATAATGGTCTGGCTGGAGGGATAGCAGGGAACTACGTGCCCCTGGCCACCAGACTTAACCTACAACACCTTAGCTGTCCTTTTGCTGTCATGAGGACAAATGTGACATGGTGAAATGGGGTTGTCAGCTGTCCTGTGTGAGGTTCTCTACAAGTTCTGTGTGCAGCTCAGACACCCAGAGTCCTCTGGTCCCTCATGGCCAAGGCTGGCTCCCCTCTGACATTTGCAAGACCCCAAGCTTTCCAGTCACCTCAAATGCAAACTGCATTGTCTCTTACCTCGAGATCACTTGCTTTGGACCCACCAGAGAAGTGGCACAGAGCACAGCATGTTTGGCACACTGTGTCTCACTGTGCATACATACAGAATCACAGAATCAGTTGGCTGGAAAGGACCATTTAGATCATCAAGTCCAACCATACCTGTCCTCTCCTAAACTATATACCTGAGCACCTCATCTACCCATCTTTTAAATACACCTAGGGATGGTGACTCAACCACCTCCCTGGGCAGCTTCACAAGTCTTTTGGTGAAGAATTTCTTCCTAACATCTAATCAGAACCTGCCCTAGTGCAGTTGGAGGCCATTTCCCCTTGTCCTATTACCTATCACCTGGCTGAAGAGACCATTGTCCACCTCTCTATAACCTCCTTTCAGGTACTTATAGGCAGCGATGAGGTCTTCCCTAAGCCTCCTCTTTTCCAGAATAAACATCCCCAGCTCCCTCAGCTGCTCCTCATAAGGAGACTCCTTCCCCAGTCTTGAGATACAGACTCTTCCCTTTTGTGCACTTCCACTGGCTGTGTCCCACCAGCCTTCCTGTGTGGTAGTTGTGGCTGGCTGGACTGCTGGTTTCCGCAGCTCCTGGATGTACAGGCAGCCTGTGAGCTGACAGGATTAGCATTTGAATCAGACTTGCTTGCTCTGTTTTTCCTGTGTGCAGTGATCCTCTATAGAGTGTAGATCTTGGAAGGATAAATATCTCAGAAGGCTTTTTTTTTTTCCTGGAATTTGTCTGGCTCCTTATAGAATACTATGACCTGCTATTGCGTGTGTGCTTCAAAATATTTGACCCTTTCTAAGAAGTTATGCTAAAACTTCAAAACAAGGTGGAACCATTTGAAGTTACTGGTGAAGTCAGTAGCATCACTTGAAGTGCTGGTGTACCAGCAATAACAGGATGACTCATTAGTTTCTGTCATTTAAGCCTCTCCCAGTAAGCTACCACATTAGATACAACAGTAAAGATAAACAGAAAATAAACCAGACCTCCAAGGACTCTCCTTTCACCCTCTGAATGTCCCCAATTAATCAATATCAATCAATCAATCAATCACACCCTGGCAGACAAGCACTTGCCAAGGAGATAGCTCACCTGGCTGAGCCTTCCTCCACAGACAGCATCATCTCTTTCTACTCCAATGAAGGTTCAAAACCTTTTTTGCTTTTTTTTTTTTCATTTGCACCACCATCTCCATCCCATGCCCGTGTTACGTATGTGTTCACGCCTCGGAGGTACCGTCACGTCATGTGCTGTCCCAGAGCGGGAACTGGGGCGGCAGTGGTAACCTCACAGCTCTCCAAAGGGCACAGCTTTGCTGGCAGCAATGGCATTTTTATGATTAGCTGTATCAGCTGTGGGTCTCGCACAAAAGACTTTCAGGCAATGATTTGTTGTGAGAGGGACAAAAGCAGGTCAAAAAACTTTGTAATCTGACATGCCATAAATGCAACTTGGCTCTGCACAAATGGTTGGCTTCCTTCACAGTACACCTAGATGCAGGCACAGCTGCTACAGATAGTAAGGACTATAAAATCAGAGACTTCTGAAATCAGAGTTGTTAAGTCATAGTACTTGATTAGTACTGAACTATGGGACAATGAAGAGCGGCTTGTCTGCAAGAGTCCAGACACTGCAAGAAAGCCTACCAGGCAGAGGACTGCTGCTGGAAGCATAAAGCAATGCAATGCCCATCCCTGTGCACCAATTACTACAGTGCACAGGTACTACAGCTCAGCTCAGTCTTGATGTGTTGTGGACAGCCCTGCATCCACCCTGAAATGGAGGGCTTTCTAGAACTACACGGAATCCCAAACTTCTCAACCAGACTGACCACTCATGCTGTATTTAACATTTTGAGGGCTCTATTAAATAGTCATTGACCATAAACACAGAAGAGATGCTTCAGTCATAACATTAAAGTGAAGAGGGATGACATTCTTCGCTATAGGAAAGCAAAGTCTGATCCCTACAGAAAAGACTGTGGGGTTTGAATGATTGTGGAGTTAGAGAAAAGAAGTTGGAGCTGTGGAAGGGACTATATAGCTTATCTGGAACAAGTAGATTTCCTAGCTGAACTTCTGTATTGGAGACCAGTCTTGCACACTTTGTAACAGCAGCTGTGATAGAACCTGGGGGAACAGCACAAAGCTTTGACAGGGGAGGTTTAGGTTGGATGTTAGAAAGAGGTTCTTTACTGAGAGGGTGGTGGGACACTGGAACAGGTTCCCCAGGGAAGTGGTCACAGCACTCAGCTTGGCTGAGCTCAAGAAGCGTCTGGATGATGAACTCAGTCTCATGCTCTGACTTGTCTGGCCCTGTGTGGAGCCAGGAGTTGGACTCTATGATCCTTGTGGGACCCTTCTAATTCATGAGATTCTATGATTTATAATATATTCTGCCCTGAAATATTCTTGAAAATTGTCATTCCATCACTGCTGCAGAGCCTATGCATAGATTTTATATAGATGCACATGGACAGTCTTTATGGACATAACTTATACTAATTTCAGATGATTGGTGCATCTAGTGGAGAATTAAGGCAACAAAACCTTATGACCAGACATGTCGGTTAATGATGACAAAACTGAAATGTTTCACAGCTTTAAGGCATTTCAAAAAATTAAGAAAACTGACACTTTACAGTGCTAGCTAAAACCATTCAGAATCCTGTGGATGTACGCCTGAAGCCTGACTTGTGTGACTGACCCATATGAGTTCATCTCCCTATTTTCCACAAGGTCACTATTTCTTTTAGTCTGTGCTGCCTGAGGTGGGTTGGGAGGGGAACAGTATCATGATCAGCTTCAGCTGACAATCTTTGGTTGAAGCAGATGTACTCAGTACTGTGTTTCATCAAGCAGAGAAGAGAATGGTGAGCCTGAAGTGGAGGTGGCAGAGTGGAGGCAGGAACAGAACAGTCATGTTTTTTGAGCAATTCAAAGCAACAACAAGAAGTCAGTCACCCAGATAGATATAGAAATATCTAAGTTCTATCTCCTATAGATAGAAGGTAAGTCAGGCATGGAGGCAGAAGGAGCTGGACAGAAGCAGCCCAGGAATGCAGTGTCCAGCTGCCAAGGTGTATTTTCCATAAACCACAGAGAAAACCCAGGCTCCAAGTTTAACATTTCTTTCATGCCAGCAAGGATCTGTGAAACCTGCTGCTAAAACATGCACTCTATCTGCACCGACAGCAGCACCAGAGACCAGGACAAGGACAACCTGATGCTGGGAGAAGCTCCTCAGAGCCTGTAGCTCTGAGGAGTTTCTCCCAGCATCTAGGGAATAGTTACAGGAATCCTTCACTATTCTCTTGCAATGCCTGTGTTCATCCCTTCCAAAATGCATCAGTTGCAGCCTATGCTCTGTGTTGTAATCCCAGTAAAGGGAAAAACTGAAGTTGGATGGAGGATTGGGCATGTCATTCTATAAACCCGGGCTCTCCTTGTGTAGCATAGCTATAAGAACATACTTTCTATGCTGATGTAATTAGTGTAGTTTTTATAATAAGAACTTTTTCCTGCAAGGCACTGAATAGTCTCTTTTTTTCCTTACATCACTCTGTGGTTCAGGATGCTGAGCCCTTGCAGGGGTGGGCCCTGGATTAAAGGTATAGGCAACATCTGAGGAGGATCGTTTTCAGCACGACTCCCCTGGATTTACATTACACAAGCTGAAAAGAGAAGCTAGATAAAAAGCAATTGAGATGAGTTAAGAAAATCAAAATTTTCTTAGCTACTGTATTGCTTCTGCTTTACACCTTAGCCATGTCATTTGTGAATGATTAATTAAGGTCCAAGGGATTAGATTAGGCAAATGCGCTGACTCAAAACATAATAGGAATGCAGGAAGGAATGAAAGGGAAAAGGCATAGTAAGTATGCAAGACATTTTAACTAAGATTATTTTTGCTAGGTCAAGGTAATATAGTTTTATTAGCTTGTGCTAAATGCCTATGGCTTGAATGATGACTGCAAAATGAACCTTAGAAATCTCTGTATTCAGACTTATACAGATGTTCAGAATAAAACAGAAACAGATCTCACTATGTCTCCAAACACAGGCTGCATACCTGAAGCAGCCAAAGAGAATCTGTTGGCAGAAGGTATATTTTTAAGGACTTAGAGCAAGAGCAAAATATTTTTTTTTCTTCACTACTGAGAGGTTCCCCAAGTCCTACCTGAGCACTGGTATCCATGTGTTTCTTGTGCCCACACCGACTCACTCCATTGCATCCTGGAATGACTCCCCCATCTCCTCTCGTCCCCAATGATAGCGAACATCTCTCTCCAAGGTAGGTTTTCTGTGATTTTCTTCCCCACCTGGCCCCACATAACTAGAACTCAGAGTTTACTGATGGCATGGAGCACATCTTGCAGGGGCTAATGGTTTATGGGCAACTTCACAAGCAACACAGGCAAGAAGATGTCAGCTGACTTCACTTCTCCTTAAGTGGTCGTCAGGCAATACTGCAAGGGAAAGCAAGGGGTGAAAAATCAATCCTAGATTGATGGCTTTGGAGACTGAATTAGAAAGAAGCTAGTGCAGAAGTTGGTAACTGTCCTTACTCTTTCTGCTTGAATGCTTAGGTGTTTCTTGGAAGGGCATCTCTAATCATTAACTGTTTACTAGAGGTCATGGGAGGTCCATGTGGTAGTCAGCTCCCATGACCAAACCCAAGTTATTATATATGATTAAGAAAAAAAGAACAGGGACCTTGGAAAACAAGGGAAATTCCTGAAGAACTCTTTTATTTTTAGAAAGATATTTGTGCAAAGGTTCTCAAGTTGAGCTGAAGCCATTGCAGAGCTTTGGCTGAATATACTGTCGGCAGTTTTTAATAGGAATAGTGAAGCCACTGGATGTTTAAGGAAAAGAACGTAACAATGAGAAAATTGATTTGTGGCCATTGAAAAGAAAATTGAAAATATTAAGCTTTCCAAAATGTTCTGATTCAAAACTGAGCTATTTATTTCACTGTGATACATTCACATTGTGTAAGGCCACTTGGAACTTTCCATCTGAAAAACATTATCGATGGTTTGCACAGATTCAATTTTTTTTCAAGAAATACACTTCAAAACAGGTAATTAATTGAGAACTACCTCTTTCCTGCAAGGGGCTTTTATTTTGAGGAGTCCACATCTCCAAAACTTCTAGTGATGAAACATGTGAGATTCAAGCCAATGTTAAATACTTATTTTAAATTTGTGATTTGTGTTGTCTGTCTCTCTTATGGAGACATTTTATTTGTGCCCCTACATGCCTGTGTTTTTTAGATGCCTCAGGCTGAACTTAAAAAATGTTCAAATAAGTTCCTTAAAAATTCACAAAATTCAAGAACTTGGAATCTATTTTGAAAGTTCAGGCTGTTGTATATTTGGTAAAATAAAACCAAAAATATTTCATTCACATAAAATAAGACATCATATCCATTGAAAGTATTTCAAGATGTATCTTTCTCCTTGAAAGGTAAACAGGCTTCCAATAAAATATAACTTATCAAATAAACATATTAAACATATGGCAAGAAATGTTGCTAATTCACCTAATTTTCCACAATTACTATATTTTCACTATTACCTCATTACTTTATCTGGAGAGCTAATGAATGACAAATGACACGCAGTATTTCATGACTCTGCATTTCAGCTATTTATCAAGTTACCTCTAATATTTCAGGTGCCTTTATCAACTACCCAGAATAATCAATATCTGATAGGACTTCATGGCGTGTAGCAAAGTATATAAGCTTGAGGTTTGTATTGCTTGGCCACTTCAAATCTTAGAAGTGACTCTTAAACCCTCATCATTTCACCTTATCTGATCTGCAGGAATCCAAGACTTAAGCAACCATGTCCAACCCCAGCGAGGCAGAACTCATTCACTTGTTTAAAGGGATTCCCTTTACCACCAGGTCTTCTCCAGAACTTTTAGAATCCTTGGATACTTTTGATGCTAGAGAAGATGACGTCCTTTTGGTTTCCTATCCCAAATCTGGTAAGCTCTACTCTTAGATAATGATTTCAAGGAGTCTCAGTTTGTTTCATGTTCTTTGCTGAAACTAGTTGGGAAATGTCTGTGTATAAGAACCAGGGAAGGGTGTCTGAGTATGTGAATATAATACTCCATCAATAAGTGTTCAAATTACAAAAAAATATGTGTTGTTTAAGTTTTGATTCTTTTGTTGAAAATGATCTCAGGTGTTTTCATATTGGAAAGCAAGTAAGTATTTCTTGTAAGCAAAATGTATACTTCATGGATTTTCCTGAGGACTTTCTACATTCAATTATGAGCAAGTGAAGAGCTGTATTAAATTCTTTGTATGGCTCTTGGCTGTAGAAATTTATTCATTTCTCATTCCCTCTTCCTCTGCCTCACTTGCACTCAGAAGCACACACCAAAGAAGCAGCTCAATCAGTACTTTCCAAATAGGTAGACCCAAGTTACTATGCAAAAATAAGAAACACCAGGTTATTCTAAAATAAATTATAAAAACCATTCAACCACCTCTCAGCTGACAAGCTCCTTAGTTTGTCTAATGAGATTATTTTGGTACCAATATGAACACTTCTCACAGAAGTGAGTTGTATTTCAGCTACAGCCTTTATTTTTTCAGTATTTATATATTTGGAAACATTTGGATCATTAAAATTTCTTGAATCTGGGGTATTAGAAGTGTCACTTGTGTGCTAGCCAGCTGTTTCCACACACAAACTGTTTGTTCCACGTATTTTCTTGGTAACAGTTCTTTCTTTTTTGTTCCCCTTAAAATTCCTTTTCTGCAGGCACTCACTGGCTTGCAGGAGTTATAACAAAGCTTTACAATACCCAAGTTACTCTTACATCTCCCATTGAATTTGGAGACATTTCCAAACTGGAGGAGCTGAATAAACTCTCGTCAAAGAGAATCATCCCAACCCACTTAGACTACAACATGCTGCCTCCAAATTTTAAGAATAAAAACTGTAAGGTAAGGCAAAAAATGTGCAAAAGCAGTAAGAAATGTTAAGTGCCTATTAGGAATCTATTTTCTCTTATTGATCCTTAATGATTTTGAAATGACTTACAGTTTCCAGAAGTGGTTTGCTGTGGATTTTGGAGACACAGCTGACCAGCAGCGACAGGCAGCATGAGCAGGGATTTGACCTAGGGAATGGGTTCTGCTCCTGCCCCACTGCTCCCATGGGGTAATTAGTATACCAGGCACTGCACAAAATAGAACATCAACACCTTCCAATCAGAAATATATTATTTGTTAGGGATGGGGAATGTTCTCATGGTCCCATTCCTAATGGCTGGAGCACTGGCTTGGAAAACCCCCATCCTGGGTACTTAGGGCTGTTCTGGGGGTGAAGGTACTCTGCCCCTCCTGCTGAAGATTTGAGAAAACCCTATACAGAGATAGTTGGCAAACAGAGAAGAACTGAAATGTGGAAGGCAGATTCAGATCAAAGTTTTAAAAGCCTCCCGTGATAATGCAGGAAGTCTTTTAAAAATAAGCTCTGGGTCTCAGATTTTATATTAAAAGTTTGAAATTTCAGGATTCCTCAGATCAGGACTTTCAGGACAAAGCTAATTTGAATGAAAGGCCAAACTGTCCTGTGAATGATTATTAGCAAATGGTTTCATGTTAGATACGAGATAGTATACTGACTCATGAGTTGAACTGAACACAGGACTCTCTCATAAAACATAAACATGACCCAGCTGTCGCAAACACAACTGTGTCCACATGGAATTGTTTACTAACCACTACTGACTCCTGTCTAACTAGAGACAAATTTCTATTTTAATGCCATGGCCACCAAATTCTAAAGGAAAGGGGTTAGGTGCTGTAAACTGCCTGTGAAAATGCTCCATTTACACACGGAGCTCCTCTGAAATATTGGAAGGATGTTAACATCAATAATCGTATCATCTTCCTTTACAGATGATCTACATCAGCAGAAATCCAAAAGATACTGCAGTTTCCATGTATCATTACTACAGAGATAACCCAAACCTTCCCACTGTAGACACCTGGACTGCTTTCTTTGACTTGTTCCTAAAAGGAGATGGTGAGGATAAATGTTATGTTTTCTTCCTGTACTTTGCATTAGCTTAGTGTGCATAGGAGGAGTTCAGAAATGGGAGCTGTGTGAAAACTCCTTTTTGAACTCCTTATTCATACAGCTTTAGGTGTGGGGCTTTTTCAGGGTGAAGTTTAATGCCAGACTAAACAAGAGCAAATAATAGGAGGCTATCTCCAGCCTTGCAAGGAGACATTTTGATAAGCAGCTGCATTATTTCAGCACAACCACTCTTTGCAGGCTGCTGCTCTTTGACACATCTCTCAAAAAAAACACATGCTCTCAGAGGCAAGTTACTGATTTCCTTTCTTCCTGCAAACACGCTGAGACCCCTGGCAATTTGTTGATCCTGACGTAGATTTTTCTGTGTTCAAACATTTCCAACCTTGTCTTGTGAACCACACTAACAGACTGCTTCCCACCAAGAGTTCGTGTTTGAACTGTGATAGAGCTGGTATGAGCCTACAGCTCCTCCCAAACCGTTGTAAGGGCAGCTGGGCTCACCACCGCCAGCTCCAGTCCTTGTTGAGTGGGTTGGTGGGGCGGGTGCTCTGTTTGAAGGTGTTCAGCCAGTTCTACGTGGCTCACTGCTGTACCAAAGTGCAGGCAACGGGGCACATGGGGACACTGTCCCCAGGTTGTGTTGAGAGCTATGCTTGCAGGGATAGTGGCTTCTCCAGTCTTGAAAACAGCCCTGGGTGGCCCTTCAGAGGGAGTCTGGATGCTCTCATAAAGCCCTCCTGCATACGTTCTGCCTGATGTGTTGTCTTAGTAGTGGGGTCCAAAGACCAAGGACAACAGTGAGATTTTTTTATGAGTGGCCATGGTGGCATGGAAGCTGACAACAGGATCATGATCCAGCCATCCACTCCCATTTTTAGTGTTTTATTACTCTTTTGAGGACATGTGTTCCTGCTATACAACCATAGAGATGATAACAGCAAGAATGATCAGCTTGAAAACTTTGAGAGAAAAGTGTCATTGCAGCCATCACAGGCTTACATCAAGAGCTCAAGAAGTTAATTGCACAAAATCTTAGAATCACAGACTGGCTTGGAAGGAACCTTAAAGACTATCTAGTTCAAACCCCACTGCTACAGGCAGGGACACCCTTCACTGGACCAGGCTGCTCCAAGTTGCCTACTGGCTTTGTGGGCTTTGGCTCAGACCTTGTGTTGAAGGCAACATTTTGCCTTCAGTGATTTGCAGGATCTTGGCTTCTTTAGTATCAACTCTGAACTTAGAACAGTGGAAAAAAAAAAAAAAGATGGTTCTACTAAATTTCAAAACCCTCTCCCACTTATCTGTAAATTAGCATTATTCTGTGTGCTTATACATGGTACACAAAATAACTGTGTTTGTTATAACAGAGATTTATGTCAGAGGCGGTGCGGAGAGAGAGGTTGTCAATTTTGCTCCTCATAGGAAAATATTAAAGCTGTGTTGCTCCATTCAGGACCTGTAGGATTCCTACAGGTCTTGAATGGAGCTGTACTGAGAGTTAATCTCAGTTCAGAACGGGGGTGAGGACAGGCAGGGACAACTGTGTTGCTGTCCCTGGAGTCTCCGCAGCCGTATGCTGCACAGGACTATCCTGTGCTATCACTGGCCACAATCACAGTGTACTTGAGCAGGACAGTGGAATTTATACTGGGGCAAAATCACATGCTCCAGCTGGCAAAGTCCCTATTTCACTGCCTGGTGAAGTGATTGTATTTCTAGCTGTGAGCACAGACAGGCAGACATCTGCTGAGATGCTCAGATCCTGTCAGGACAGCATATTTTCCATCATTACTGGCCTTTCTTAGCTTTGGAGACTGTTTCCAGTGAGCAATTGTATCTCAGAACAGTTACCTGCATCTCTGATACAAAACCAAATTCCAGTAAAAGTGGTAACTCCTTTGGACTGGAAGCTCCAGTCACTTCACAAAAAGAATTTAATCCATTTTAGAGAAATACAGGGTACACGCTAAGAAGGGATTGCTCCCCTACATGTGTGAGGTACAGCTGGAGTTATTTATGGATACAATTTATACAAATCTCTTTTAAATGGGTCTTCTTTTCAGTTGTCTGTGGTTCCTGGTTCGATCATTTCCTAAGTTGGGAAGAACACGAAAATGACAAAAATATCCTGTTTTTGTTCTACGAAGACATGAAGAAGGTAAACAAGCCCTCTGCTTTCATTTCAGAATGCATTACTAGTAAATTAACATCATTAAAATATCAAAGAGCAAATTATCATGATAAAGGGGGAAGAAGGAAAATATGAATGCATGTCCTTGGGCATATTTTATATTTGCATAGAGCTTTCTATCAGTGAGCTAACTCTGACTGCACAAGTTATTATATAAATACCACATCCCATGAGAACTGCATTCCATAGATGTGGGAGTGGGACACAGAATTACAGAATGTCAGGAGTTGGAAGGGACCTCGAAAGACCATCTAGTCCAAGCCCTCTGCCTGAGCATGGGACACGTGCTATATGATTTTCCCCAGGCTACAGTAAGAATTTTAATTTCCTTGTTCTTGGTCCTATGGTCAGACCAACCAAGGATATCTGTTGAGGGCCACACATTACCCTCCTATGCCAGACATTTCAGTTGAAAATTCAAAAAGTGATGCAAGACAACAGAGCTAGTGATGTTCAGAGGGACTTGTGCTCCCAATAAAGAAGAAAATTAGAAGCTGGTGGGGGTGAGAGGGGGGTTGGTGGGTTGGAAGAAAGTTTTTTATGAGAGGAAATTACTATGCAGAAGACTCAAAATCCAACATACCTTAGCTTTCAGAGAGTGAAATTTTAGGTGAACGTAAAACACTTCCTAGTGTTTCCATTAAAGTAGATTTAAACAAAAAGGTCTACTACAACAAATATAAACAAGCCATTTCAGATCCTGAGTCACTTGTTGGATCTCTAGATATAGCACCTCTGGTGAAATCAGCTACTTACACAGAAGCTGAGCTTTGAGTATTTCCTTATTCCCGGTGATATAAAACTGAGACAGGAGAACACTTGGCCTGAACTAGGAGTAAAATTGGCAGTGATATCACATACTCAGCACTTACGCACTACTGTGAGTACAGGTAAGAGGGGAATCAGGTTTACTGTTCCTGTCATCTATGCAGTTTAATGACATGTTTAGCTTTGCCTGAAAGTAAACAAATGTGTGATAAGCTTGATACGTAATAAAAGGGATCATTTTCATATCAACTAGAAGTCTGATAATCAACTCAGAAACATACAAGATTTCTTTTTCTCGTACCTCAGGATCTCCCTAAGATTGTAAAGGAAATCACTCTGTTCCTGGGTTTGAACATTAGTGACAATGATATCCAAGACATCTGCAAGAAGTCCTCATTCTCTGAGATGAAAAGCGACACAGAAAAGGAAAACAGCGATCCCAGTCACACCGTTTGTTCACTGACATCCAACAGGAAGTTGATTTTCCGAAAAGGTAAGTTCCCTTTTTAAAGGGCCGAGCTCAACCCAGCAGCAGAAGTGGGAATTTAGTCAGAAGCTGCCATCCAGGTCTTTGCCGGGCTGTAGCGGTGCTTTGGATCAGCCCCAGGAAGCAGTGACGTGATCCTTCGGTTTGATGGCATCTTAAAAATCACTTTCACAGAATCACACAGAATCACAAAGTGGTCTGGGTTGGAAGGGACCCCTAGGGTCATAGATTTCCAATCCCCACCCACAGACAGGGCCACCAACCTCTTTCTGAGTCCTCTGGTTTCAAATGCAGGCTCATACTAGAGAGAAGCACTGAGGAATCTGAACAGCAGTCTGAGTAACATTGTTTTGTGAGAACATTTCAGCTAAAATGAAAGGTTAATGAAGCATTAGTCTTTATCTGGCTTTTTTTTTCTTCTAAAACCTCAGTCTTTTACAACATGTCCCCTATGATATCACCCACGAAGGTCACTTAGTTTACTAGAATGAGAAGGAGCGAGACACATTCCTTGCAAAGGAGACTTTGCCAGTAGCCTTTATCTCCCATACCACCTCTTATCTCACTGAAATGTTCATGAAAAAAGAATATGCTGACAATGACAACAACAAAAGAACAAATGACTCAACCACCCGATGGCCTCATAGGTAGCCTTCAGACTTTAGCCAAGCTGGAATCCATGGTAAGGTCCTCAACAGTACTTAGTTCAGACATGACATAAACCTACTTGCAGGAGCTGTTTTCTTACTCCTGACATTTCAGAAGCTCCTTCAGATTTGGATATTAATTAAATCAAAACTATTGTGTTTATTTTTACTTAATTTTTGAACAATAATTTTCAGATTAAAACTAGGAGTTGTTTCAATTAAGGATAACCCATTTTCATTTATAAATAGGGGGATGGTACATTTCACCCATTCAGATGCTGACTTAAGTAGTGGGTCTCACCCGTAGAGAGCTCTAGAGATTAGGGGTGGGTATGAGACTGGGATTCACCCATCCAATTGCTCTGGACTCCTTTTTTAGGAGCCTCCTTTAGTCAGTGTAGAGATTGAGCTGCTTTGGGGGCACTGTTGACTAGGATGAGATGAATTTCAGTCAGGGAGCAACAATTTCCCTCTATTGACTGGAAAGAGCCCAGCGGAGGGAGAGCTTTAACTGCATCCATCTAAGCTACAGCAAGATGCCTCTTTGTGGAGGTGTGTAGAGCTCTAATTGCATCTAGGAAACCTGCTACTGTTAGCACTAAAGAAGTCTGAGGCTGAAGGTTTAACAGCCTTTATGGGTGATGACCCAGCTGCTTCCATCAGTCTCACCAGAACAATAAAACATTACTCATGATCCTACCTACCGCAGAGATTACCTACGGCTAATAATGGATTAATAATTTGTGCTGTGATGTGAAGAAAACCAGGCTTTAAATCATTTCTATACACACTATATATTGCTATAGCCTCATTGGATTTTTTCTGCCCCCACTCTCCTAGGTGCTGTTGGGGATTGGAAGAACCATTTCACTCCAAAACAGAATCGAAGATTTGAGGAGATATTTAATGAGAAAATGAAACTCAGCAAAATGGCCAAGAGTCTCACCTATGAATTTTGACTCCATGGGAAGAAGAATACCCAGTTATCAACCAACAGAGCAGTTAGTGGGAAATTCTGAATGGGGGCTCCCATTCAGTTTACAACCCTCTCAACAGACAGGATTGTAAATATGAGATTTTTCAGGGCAGGAAAATTCTAACACAGTGTCAGAGCTGAACTCAGTTTCCATCGGGCAGATGTATATGGTTTAACAGAGCTGGGCATCAGATCCATTTTTCTACAACCAAATCTACCTTATCACTTATTTATTGTTTGCTGTAGGGGGATACAAAGGGACTTAGGTCTGATTTAGGAATTTTATCTAAGTAGTTAAGAAAAAACAAACAAACAAAGAAAGCAAACCCCAAACCTGTTAGAATCTGAGCATATAAGAAGTCATCATAAGAAAATTACCAAAGATTTGACCCAGTCTTTCTCCCTCCCTGGTCTACCATGATTTTCAATGTGCCTATTTTGACAGACTTTGTTGTTATTGATACTGAATTTGAAAACTGCAGCTGTACATCTCAAGTTCTAAAGGGAAGTTTGTTTGTAAAATGTCTTTTTTTTTTTTTATATAATAGATAGTCCCTTGATGTAACTTATTTCCAGGTTAGGTACTGTATTGCATTTTTGTTTTAAAAGCAACTGAAATAAATCTATGTAAATTTCTGCACCACCTGTTGAGGAACTATAATTGTGAGGTTTTCCCGTCTTTCTTCCTGCAAAATGCTTGTTTCCAGTGTCTTGACAAGAATCATTTTGCTTCGCAGTCCTTGTGCAACAGAACTCAACAGTTCCCCTGTGGCAAACAAACCGCTACTCAGAGACAGCTTAATCTGAACACTGATAAGACAGGTTTGCGGAGGATCAGCTGTCTGTGTTCGCATCCAAGGGACTGTTTCAGGAACCCAGAGAAGAATTTTTTCTACTGATTTATCCCATGATGCATTGTCTGCCCTCACCTTCAGTTTGCTTTGCAGGCTGGCTTTAGGGACTCCTCTCCCCAAGCTAGCTCACCCCCATCCCCACAATGCCATGGCATCAGCAGGCAGGAAAAAGCACAGCGAAAGCTGACCACAAAGAAACTGATGCAGATGAAGCATGATTGCCCTGCTTTGGCTGCTGTGTGCTCTGAAAGCAAGCTCATCCTCTGGGCCAGGGGTTTCTGAAAGGCTGAGGTATGGCTGCCTTTACAGCAAACGTGAATGCTCTGTCTACCCACACGTGTCACGCTTGCCGCACAGCCCTTTCCTTTCATACCTTGCTTTGTGCAAGATGACATCCAGACCTACATCCAGTAGGTCTACATCCTGACCTACATCCTGACATCCAGTTGTGCATGGGAGCTGGGGCTCTTCAGCTTGGAGAGGAGGAGACTGAGGGGTGACCTCATTAACGTTTATAAATATGTTAAGGGTGAGTGTCAGGAGGATGGATCCAGGCTCTTCTCAGTGATGGCCAGTGATAGAACAAGGGGAAATGGTTCCAAACTGGAACATAGGAAGTTCCATCTTAATATAAGGAGGAAATTTCTCACTGTGAGGGTGACGGATTACTGGAACAGGCTGCCCAGAGAGGTTGTGGAGTCTCCTTATCTGGAGACATTCAAGACCAATCTGGACACGTTCCTGTGTGATCTAATCTAGATGATCCTGCTCGGGCAGGGGGGTTGGACTGAGTGATCTTTCCAGGTCTCTTCCAGCTCCTAATATTATGTGATTCTATGATTCTGTGATTCTGTGATGTGCACAGATGATGCACAAGTCACACACCGAAGAGCCAGTTCAGCAGCAATCCCTTAGGGTTTACCAACTCAACACAATTTAAGGCAGATGCTGCCCTGAGCTCTGTCTTATGTGAACGACCCATTTGGAAACCAGAAGTTTGTTTGTGTTACTTTGCTCTTCTCACACTAACATACCACTCTCCCACTAAAATGTCACAAACCACAGCTGACCTCCTTTCGGCTTTCATTCTTCTGCTATTAAGAAATGGAAAGAGATCAGCTAATGAGGATGTCAGCACATTTCAATTCATTACTTTTTCCTAGCTCTTTGAGTATTGAAAAAATCCCAGAGGGTCCTTGGTCAAAGAAAATTTGCAAGCGAGCTTAAGAGCTGCAGTAAGAAGACCGCTGTGACGCCACATTTCTATGCAGTCACAACATGGCACCATGAGTGAAGGAAGGGATGAGGCCGTGTGGATCGATGAAGGGGTCAGAGCATTAACAGTCCTGAACTGGCTGAAGGGAAAGCATCAGAATGTAAGGTAGCATGTGTTTTGCCAGCTGTCTGACCTCTGGCACTGCTTTCAAAATGAACTTTCAAAATGGACTTTCAAAATGAAGTTCCTCTCCGTAACACTTTGTACTCACACGGCACTTTTAATCTCCAAACACAACTTTACTCAGGCTTTACGCAATGCAGCCACACCTGAGTTAGAGCCCAGCCACTGTTTGGCAGTGAGTAATAGCCTGAGAAAGCAACTTCTAGTAAAACTGCAAGGTAAGTGGGTCTGTCCTAGGCACTGGCAGCTTGCTACATGGTGCAGTTGCAGATGAGTGTAGTGAAACTGGTCGATGTCAGAGGTCCAGAAAGCTAGACTGGGCGCTATTCCTAAAGGAGCAGGGGTTATGTGAAGGTAGCTACTGGCAACAAGGCTCTCCCAGCAGTAGCTACGCCTACCATTTCTTTCATTCTCTTTTTGTCCTGCTCTCCCCACAGTGCTATTACTCCCCCTCCCCTTCTTTTGGCTGTAGAGGCGTGATTCAAACTGAATTTTTCAAAGAATCGCCATTCCAGCTCCACAAGTCATTTTACACGTCATGGCGATGTTAAAAAACTTTCAAAATGTCCATAGTAAAAACATCTCTTCCCCTCTCCATTTTTCTTTTTTCTATGGCAATTAAAACTTCGGAGAGAGAGATTGATTGCCCTACAAAACATTAAAATACTGATCCAAAATGTTCCTAGGGAACAGTAATACCAGGTATGCAGGAAACAAAGCCTTGTGCAATGTCATTGAAACAGTGACAATACTGCTTTCTCATCCAGGCAACATATTCCACCTTCCTGAATAAGGGTTCTTCTTAAGATTGATTTGAGAGGACCACATTAAAGATTTACACCATCACAGCTGAGATGTTAGGCTCCCACCTGCTCTTCTTGAAGCCTGCTTGGCTTGCCACCCAGGCTTACCTGGCCTCTGGGTCTGATGAAAAAGTGCAAGAGCGTTTGGAGGGACAGAACTCTTACGAGAGGAACACTTGAATTCCAGGTCTTGCTTTGAGGACTTTTTCCTGAAAACATCAGACAACTACTTTTAAATTAGCTCTTAGAGAAGAAAAGATGCCAAGGTAAACATCCTAGCAGCCTATGTCAAATTAGCTCTGATACAATGAGTTTGATGCCTAAAGCTGTTTCTTGGAGGAAAAATATGGGAAGGATGTTTTGTAAAAGATGCATAATCCGGAGAAGTGAGGGGAGAAGAGCAGGCGGGGGGAGAATGTGAGCCAGTTATGGTAATCTTTGAAGACAGAAGTCATGGGAATATGGAGAAGACTCAGGGCAGGAGATCAATTGGTAGGTTTCTGCACTGGGTCTAAGTAGAGCTCAGGGGATCAAAACAAGGTTTTATTTGTAACCATCTGTCAGCTGGAAAAGTAAATGTGGAGGGTCTGAAGGAATTTCTATAGGGGTTGCTTCGTGACCAGCTGATGAGAGGAAAGACACAAAGGGCAGTGGGTGGTCCTGCTGCAAACACCCACTGGGATGGGACAGGAGCAATCAAACCTGACAGGAAGGGCTGAGCTTGGGGGTGAAGGTGACCGCTGAAAGACCCACCATGGTCAGAAAGGGGGAAAGGGACCACACAGATGTATCATTCTTTCACCACTTCCAGCCTCACAGGTGATCACAGACCCCTTCTTTCGAGGGACCAGCAACTACAAGAGACAACTCTGCAGCATCTTCTCCATTAACTTTGTCAGGAAACAGTCCCCCTCCTTTTTCCTGAATCTGTTTACCTGTCCTGCATCCTGCAGAGGACAAACTGCAGAAAAGGGCAAGGAAAGACGGCGGGTGTCCGACACGCCGAGCTATTGCTGCTCCTGAGCTCCTGAAGAGGAGGTTTCTCCTTGCCCAAGCGGAGTGGAGCGGCGGCACCTCGTGGTGCCAACAAGGAGTGAGCCGGAGCACCCGACAGCTGCTGGAGCGAAAACCCAGTGACAGAAACGCACGGAGTCACAAATTACATCATTGCTGTGGTTCCTTCCCACCTCTTCCCAAACTGGTCCTGCAGGTCAAGCCTAAGTGGAGAAATATTTTTGGAGCAACCGTGAAGCCACGGCACCAGAAACACGTCCACTCTGGTGTGGGCTCTGCAGCCACCCAGGCTCTCTGCCAGCAAAGAGGGGAGCAGCTCTGCCTCTGAAATGTGCAGAAATATTTGTTCTTCGCTGACATCTATTGACTGCAGCGTTCTAACTGCAAAGCTCTGCACAAGAAGCCGGCACTCGTTTTCACAGGATGCTGCGGGGCTCGGCAGCAGAAGCTGAGGCGGATCAGACACAGGTTTGAAGGGTGCAGGTCTGTCTCTGGGTACAGGGGGACAGTCCTGATGCACAGCCCGCTTACAAAGTCCTTCATTTCTGACTGCCAGAACACGCAAGGACATTACCAGGAAAGATCAATCTGCACTGCTGAGAATCTACTAGCAGCCACAGTAGAAAAGGACAGATGATGGCATTCACACCTAAGCAAATTCTGACACCTACGAGAAATAAAAGCAGATTTTACTTTCACTAAAAGAGAGGATAACCATGTTTGTTGTTCTCTGTCATTTGTGGCCTTGATAAAATGCTTAGATATAACCCAACAGCCAGGTAGTACTTGCTGCTCCATCTGTAGTTGCCTACCTACTTATCAGAGCTGAGGAATTAATCAGTCTGCAGCATTGCCTACTGGCAAAATTAAGGATTTACTGATGTTACGACAGATAGATAGATAGATAGATAGATAGATAGATAGATAGATAGATAATGTATAGCAGGACTTCATTTGCAGGTGAATTAAATGTGTTACAAATCTAGCTTGTGTATCTTTGTGCTACCCAAGCTCAGACACCAAGAACAGTGGCTTCACTGAAGCAGCCCAGGCTTGAGTTCCCCTGCCCCTGGGCATCAGTAGAGAGATGCACTGCAAGGCACAGATCTGCTTTGTTTGTTCTCTGCATTGCCATGCACTACCTGCAGCTTCAACCTGAAAACCCCTGAAATCTCTTGGCTTTATAAGCCAAAGGCATGCTTTCTCAAATACAAAATGTTGGGATCGTCACTGAGCTGCAAGGTGCTCAATGACATGATGATATAAACCTGGCAGCCTATGAAGCATACAAGAGTAAAAAGTAAAGAACAGCACAGCCTGCAGGTAGCCCACAGGATTTTTTTACAGTGTAAGTGCACAAAGACACAAGGATGTTGATATATTGATGTGGCAAGTCAGGACCGCTGCTTGTTTGCAATTCACTGGAACCACAAAACGCACTCATACTCCAGCCTAGAGCAGGTGTAGCTCCAGCTCCTTTAAGAAATCACATGCCAGCATTCATTGAATTTAGTAAATGCAAAGTCAGATAATGAGAAACATTTTGAAGAAGTTCATTTAGTCAGATAAATGGGTGTGTTTAATATTATTCTACATCAGATTACTTCATCCCACCCTCAAGCTTTTTAGATCAGGCTTCACCTAAATCACACCATCACAGTTGGGCATCACTACTCAGAAGGGGCAGCGATGACAAATGCCCTTTAATCTTAAGACTGTGTTGCTGTGGATAAGATGTAACCAGGAAAAGATAAAAGACGGGAGAATAAAACTGGTCAAACTCTTAAACATGCTGCACAGGCTATAAAAAGTTGTGCAACTACAGCCTTAGTTTCTCTGGGGATGTAACCTTGCACTACCTCCATACATAACTTCACTACAAAAGCGACCATGCCATCTCAGATGTATGTCACTTTAGCCCAGAAACCTGTCTGCAAGATTATGTGAACAAACAAGTACCTGATACTTTCCTGAATAGCCTCCCAACTTGCAATTAAAATTTGTCCATGAACTTCCTAAGCAATTTACCATCAGTATCTATGACTGATGGATGCCAATTCAGCTGACATTGTCATACTCTTACACTTCGGTGTGCACTTTTGCCCTATTTTCAACGAGTTTTTGAGATTAGATGATTAATTCCTGTCAGTAATAGTAATGCCATGTCCTGCTCCTCGCTATGTCAAATCTACAGATTGATATTTTAGAGCGAACAACTGACACATTGTGTGAAATAAGGATAAAACCGAACTTGGGTATTTCCCCACACAAGAAATAGGAGGAAGAAACCAAGGTTCAGAACAAGAATAGTATCAGGTGTCAGACTCGTGGAACACGGCCAAAGGCTGCTGTTAAGTGTTTTAAATCTGCTGAGGTTTATTAAATATCAGTGAGTGATGTCCAGCTTTGGAAACCCATGAGCTGCAAATGTTCTGGGGCCACAGGAAAATGAGAAAGCATTGCCAAATCTGGTGGCATTTACCTAGCTTCCCTGGCCCTCTTAGTTTTACAGATATCTAACACAATTCTGTTCAATCATCTTCCAAAGTGAAGTAATTCCTACTTAGGAATTCTTAGGGTTCCTGCTCACACTGAACCTGATGCCTTCCTTCCAGCATCTATTTTATGCTCCCACAAACTTTTGAGTGCTACAAAACCTTTTTACCATGTAAGAAATAAGCCACACACTGAAAGCCAAGAGCTGTTTTTCTGGATTATTACCCTGCAGTAGAAATGGCTATCTTCTATACATGAGGACTGTTTTCTCTATAAAGCTCATTATTACATGTATCTGTTCAGTTTCACCAGACCTGCTCTTTACTAACCTGGATAATTCGGTATCTTTGCCTTTAACATGCATTTTTTAGTAAACAATTAAAAATCCCTTCCATTTGCAAAACAAACAAAAAAAGTAACAACCCTTTTAGGGGAAGTTGTCTGGAATGCTATGGAGGTGCAGGAGATGGAGGTGCAGGACTGCTGTAAAAGAGCCCTGCTCCCAAATATCTTTCCTCCAGCAGTGGGAAAGGTCTCCTAAAGAGAACTTTTTCTTGAGAAAAGAGGCTGAGAGGAGACTGTATCGCACTCCACAAGTACCTGCAAGGAGGGTGCAGAGAGGTGTCTGTCTGTTCTCTCAAGTAACAAGCGATAGGATGAGAGGACATGGTTATAAACTGCACCAGGGGAGATTTAGGTTAGAGAGCAGGAAGAATTTCTTTACTAAAAGGGT
This sequence comes from Heliornis fulica, assembly GCA_013399135.1. Classification (NCBI taxonomy): domain Eukaryota; kingdom Metazoa; phylum Chordata; class Aves; order Gruiformes; family Heliornithidae; genus Heliornis; species Heliornis fulica. Next base: position 222,452 of record VXBZ01012453.1, on the reverse strand, counting down.
TGTTAGGCATTGGAACAGGCTGTCCAGGGAAGTGGTGGAGTCACCATCCCTGGAGGTATTTAAAAGATTAATAGATGAGGTACTGAAGGACGTGATCTAGAGGTGGACTAGGCAGGGTCAGGCTGTGGTTGGACTTGATGATATTAAGTCTCTTCCAACCCAAGTGATTCTGTGATTCTACAATTCTATGAAACTCAAGCCACATATGTATACATACCTAAGGTGAAGAAAACTGTCCAAAACCAAGTAACAAACTTACCTTCCCAGGTCTTTTCAGACAAGTGCATTAGTGACAAGTTTTGTAACTCATGCATTAATAGGTTCACATATAATTGCATTTTTCTTGCACTCGACATACCTTATTATCACTCTTTGAATACTGACATTTAGGATAATTAGTCCTGCTGGGTGTAACTAGACTCATTTGCAGTTATTTCTGGAAACAGGACATAGTGTTTCAAGCAGATGCTAATAGAAAATATAATTTAAAACAAACCCTTCCCACATGGGCCCTGGAAAAGCTAGGTAGCTAATGTGTCCTCAAGGTTTAGAAGCATTAAGAACTTGAAATCCCCTGGTGCTATAAAATCTCCCTTACCTCAAAAGACTGCGTTCTGTAGGATTCAAATTGATTGGAAATGAACTAAAGTCACACCACATTTGATCACCCTACAGGAAATAGCACAGAACTGGAGAAGAACATATGTTGAAAAAAAATCAAATAAAAACAGATTAATGGTGCCAGGAGTAGGTGAAGGGCTAACTCCTACCCCGTGTGCCAAAATGGAACTACAATATGCTACTGTCTGTCTCTCCCCACTCCTGAACTCTCCTGTCAAGAGCCACCACACAGTCAAACCCAGAAGAGATCTCAAGGACTGACCAAAACAGGGCTTTCTCAGTATGTTCTGCTCAATTTATAGGATTATGAACAACTCATGAGGAACTGACCGAAGACTGAAGCCTCCATTCCCTATCCCCCCCCTTTCTCCCATGACATCCTNACAGGAAATAGCACAGAACTGGAGAAGAACATATGTTGAAAAAAAATCAAATAAAAACAGATTAATGGTGCCAGGAGTAGGTGAAGGGCTAACTCCTACCCCGTGTGCCAAAATGGAACTACAATATGCTACTGTCTGTCTCTCCCCACTCCTGAACTCTCCTGTCAAGAGCCACCACACAGTCAAACCCAGAAGAGATCTCAAGGACTGACCAAAACAGGGCTTTCTCAGTATGTTCTGCTCAATTTATAGGATTATGAACAACTCATGAGGAACTGACCGAAGGCTGAAGCCTTCATTCCCTATTCCTCCCCTTTCCCTGGGATCCTCCCTGGGATCCTATTGTCTCCCCTCTCCAGCTAAGAGGGGAGTGATAGAATGACTTTGGTGGGAGTCTGGCCTTCAGCTGGGGTCAATCCACCACAGTATTCAATATGAGATCATACCCTGTTTTTCTAAAGAATCTGTCAAAGTAAAAACACTTCTGTGTTAGATACCCTTTCTATTCTGCCTATTAACAACATTCATACAAAAGTGTTTCTGCATTTATTCTTGATACATGTAGAAATTTTGGGTAGAGACGCAGTGGTATTATAGTGGCACATTCAGCAAGCAGCTGAAACTCTGGAAGAGTTCTTGATTCACACAGCAAGCTACAAACAGCACCGCCAACTCATGCTTCTGATTGCCCTTACTCACATGAAAGGGACAACCACCAAGTTATCTATTCACAGGAGACTCTTCTTGAAATAAAAGTCAGCAAGTTACTTGATGATGACAAGGCAAAGAACTAAAAACTTGGCCAATTCCATATGCCATTATCAGACCTGAAATATTTACCCAATCTGGACTTCTGCAGCTTTAACACCACACAGTCTGTAGAACTAAAATAATTCCTCTGCCTGTATCAAAGTCCACAGCTCTGTCCAAAATGTGGCTCTCCTGTTATCAAAGTCCATGGGATTTATCCAGTGCAGAACTCTAAAGTATTTCCTTCCACTGAGCTTTAAGTGATAACTTTGAGCTGATGAGTACAGTACACTATTCACCCGTTAACCTTGTGACTGTAGATAAGGCGGTGAAAGAATTTGGTTAAAATTTTGCTTTGTAAAGGGAAGTAAACCACAAAGTTAATCAAGAGAGGGCAATATATCAGGTGATATCACATTGGGAGTGTTCACTTAGCAGAGAAACAAAATAAAATGGCAAGTCATTATTACTCACCTCAGTTGTAACTCCCTGTGTACCATGTTTATTTTTTTATTTGTTTTTTTTAACATAACCCAAGGCAGAACTTGACTAATTGATAAACACCAGGTTTGAAAACTGATGGATATTTTTAGTGTAAGTTCTACAAATGTTTACAGACAGCTGAGTTCTTTAAATCACCAGACAGGAAAAATTGTATATTACATAAATACAAACATACATATACAACAGCTTTAAGTTAACATGCTAAAATAGTCCAAATATGTATTTTATATAAACTTACAATCAACAACTGTGTCTTAGGTTTTTTAAGCAGCAGTTATTTTTCCATACAATAAACATTACAGATTTTTTTTGCTTTGTTTTTCATCAACAGCCTTCATAGAAAGGGTTTTTGAAAGGAGAGAGCTCCAAGTCAGTAGGAAATTTAACTCCAAGTTTGGCAAAGCATTTGGGTATGTTACTTTAAGCATTTCAATAAAACCCAATATAAACAGATTAAAATATGAGGCATTGTTCCAAATGTCATTTATGAGCTCGTATTTATGAGCTTAAAATTGAAAACATGCTTAAGTGCTTTTCTTTATCAATACTAGTATTATGGTAACTGAGATGTCTTTCAAAAATATAGGAAGAAGTTAGATAGTTATTTTACACCTGACCTCTCCAGCATATGCTAAAAAACCTCTTCCTTACTAAGGATGAATCCCATAAAAGGCAAGCTCACAACTACAACATCGAATTGACATTTGCTTTAAAAAACGTAAATAAAATGAGCAGAACTGACAATATTTTTTAAGTCTGAATTACCAATCTTCAAGTTATGCAGAATAAGTGATCCCTGAATATCTTTGGATTATGAAATAAAGACCTGTTACTGGTAGGACAGGTGCAATGAGTAACAGGTAAATTTACAGGACATTACTTTCTGTAGCATTTTTTTCATTGCACTTAAATGGTTTTTAAAATAATCATGGATATGATGATGATTATGAGCATACAATCATGAATATTAGCATTTAATCAAAGCAGGACCCTAAATTAGAGTGAAACACATTTTTAACCCTATGGCAATGTAAAACTTTCAAGATAAGCCATCCTTTGGGTACAGACTTACTGAGAGGAAGGGAAGAAGAGAAGCAGTACTGACCAACTGTGTTACTTTATTTTATTAGTTCCTTATTTCCTCTCCTGCTGTTCTCATTTCCTCCCCACAGCCTTTCCCACAGAACTCTCTTCCATTTGCTTTCTTGCAGAGTTCACTTTTTCTAACAACAGGAATATGTGTTCTGCAAACTCCCGGACAGCTCCACAGCCACCGTTGCTTTTACAAATGTAACCAGCAGCCTTCTGAGCAACAGCACAAGCATCAGCAGGCACACCACTCATGCCAGCTTTCTTCAGGCACTCCACATCAGACTCTTCATTTCCTATTGGGAAAGAAGGCAAAGAAAAATGTCATGCAGGGGAAAAAATGGAAAAAAATCCCCAATACCCTCAGTAATTTTCTTAGTACATATTGATCTGTTTTTAATGATCTGTATTCTTGCCACAATCTTCACCTTGGCAACTCAACAGCAGTTTGCATGTGAGAACTAGTTCTCAGACATTCTCAATGATACATTTAATGACTGAGCACGTCACACAATCTTTAGGGAAGAGAAGTACCTTAAAGAGTAGTGAAACCAAGCAACTGATTAAGAATTTGCAGGGCTACAGACTTAAGCTGTCACTGAAATATATTTTTTTTTTACAAAATCATATTTCAGATTTAATTTTGTCCAATGCTTGTTGCCTATTCAGAATATAATCTATAGAATATCTACCTGAAATGAACCAGGATTGGTTCAAAATTGTGAGCAGCAGATGTATGCCTGTGTAATATCAAAAGCATTTCTAAATCTCATTATAAAAACAGCTAAGCCTTCCAAATTAGATGCTGATTCATCAATGCCTTCAATGTTTAGATTATACCAAAAAAAGTCTTAAAACACTACCTGATTTTGGTGATTGTGTTCTGTAAACTGCATTTCAATCCCATAAAGTTTAGCGTCCTAGCAAAGTGTTTTGAAGCTGAGCAGCACTATGAAGTTTGTACTTGTGCATACAATATGAAATTCTACTAATAAATAAGTAAATGGATAGATAGATAGATAGATAGATAGATAGATAGATAGATAGATAGATAGATAAAAATGAACTAACCTAAGTAAGCTACTTCTTTCCAGCTCAAACCCATGTCTTTTTTCCAGTCTTCCAGAACTTGCAATTTATTTGTTGCACTAACTCTTGCTATACATCCCAGCTGTATGGCTGATAGTGTTTTTGAACAATCTCTTTCAGAGATGATTCGAACCTATTAAAATAAAGTTAAGTTGAAATAATTTCTACATACAGAAAAAAGAAAAAAAGACATGCAAGGGCATTATTTTATTTTAAAAAAAAATCAGTAGAAGTTTTGCTCATAGAAGCTCTTTCAGTTTATCAGAAAAGCATAATTATAACAGCCAGTTTCTTCAATCAAAACTCAAAGCTAATGTGACTAACATCCAAAACCACATTACAGTCCTGAAGTTGTTTTGGGAAAGTGAAACACTATTTTGTAGGTTTTCCCTGGAATTAAAAAAAAAAAATAAATTACATTTGTATTTTTAAATGCAACATGTACCAAATAAATACTGACATCACAGTGGCATGCTGACTGTCTAGCGTGGTATCATCATGAAGTAGGCCACAGTAGGGAGTAAGAGAATTCCCAAGGAAGTCCTCTGTAATATTTGTAGAATATTGTAATCTGTTGTTTCAGTTTTTCATTTACACTGAATTTGTACAACTTTGGAGCATAGAAGTTACAGTTAAAACAACTAAGCAGACAAAAGTGTTCAGCGTTTGACTCACCCTCTTTGCAATAATCATGGGTGATCAAGGATGAACCAATTAATTTTCCTGGGTCTTTCCTCCTTCTACAGCCAAGTGGTAACAACTTATCCCTGCTTGATAAAACTGACTTATTAATGAGTGTCTGGACTACACAGAGCAATATGATTGGTGCTAGCAAAACACTATAAACATTTCTTTCCACATATTTCCAGGACAAAAAGAGAAAGATGATACAGCTACTGTGGATGACACTGAGAACTTTTTCAAAACCCTGTTATTGGCCTCCAAGGGGCACAAAAGCAAACTGAACCAATGTATTGTGCTACTTGATCAAAACTACTCTCAAGAAACTTCAACTTACATGTTGCAGGGTTTAAAAATCTTTTCATGTTCAGGTTAGATCAGAACAATACTTACCTGGATCCCTCTTTTCTTTAACAGATCAACACCCACAATATCTCTGTAATCGTAGGAGACCATTTCCTTCTGATCTTCTGTCACATAAATGCGACCATTTGTGAGGCATCCATCGAAATTGCAAACCAAGAGCTTCACCTCTTTTAATGGCTCTTTTCCAAAATATCCAAAGCTAGACAAAGAAGTTGTCTTTTTAGGATGGAAATTTTTGCAAACTCCAAAACCAAATATTTAAAATAAAATTATGATCTTCAGATAGAAGAAACAGCTTTTAAATTCTTTTTTTCTAATGCGTTTACTCATCACCATCACTCTCTAGCTCAGTTATGTTATCCATCTGAAAACTAGGATCACTTCTATTTCCTTGGAAAAAAAAAATATGTTCTGTAGCTGGGCAACTTGGGGCAACCTGGGGCAAAACCAAAATGGAGTAAAGGATGAAAAAGGCACAGAAAGCATGTTCCATTCCCACCCATTATTTCCTTAAGAGAGGTGCAGCATAGCTGAAAAGGCAGCTGGCAAGATGCAATTAGCTCATACCTTCTACATGAACACTCTCAGTTGTCTGCATCAGTAAGTGTAGTCCAGACCATGGAAGCCTAGGACAACTCATCAGGAAGAGCCAGAGGTGATGCTAACACACTGCTATTGTATCATGGGGCTAACACCTTTCCTCAAGCTCAACTTTAAAAAATACCCAAAAACCCCTAAACATAGAGCAAAGGCAATTCAGTTTATTTCAATAGAGATAGGAAAAAATGATCAGCTGAAATAAAGTTGTCCAATTAACTTCAAATATGATTACTTACACGACATCATTATAAATTCAAATGACCACACTCTGAAACAATGATATAAAAGACATAAAGGAATAAAAAGTGTGTTTACCTCAATACTCTCTGCTCAGCAATAGGCCAATCAATGTCTATATCAATGTCCACACTGTGCTCTGCATGCATTTCATAGTAGGCCATTTTACCACCCTAAATAAAACAGAGCCCATTACCATCTTCTGCTTTGCTTAATAGGAATATAAAGCTGTACAATGTAGTACCACGTAATGACAGGTAAGTATCTGGTTCCACAGTGGTCACAGTAGCTTGTATTTAAGTGAAACACTGATAATGATATTTTGCCAGTGACACAGAACCAAGCATTAAGAACAGCTTCCTACAGGCAATGGTTAATAAGTATTCTCATTTTACAACTACAGAAAGCGTGTAAGGAAGATGTTTTGTGTTAGTTATTATGTCACACCAATTTCACTAGATCTTGTAATACACCAAAATAGCAATACCTTTAGCATTTACTTAGTGTGAGAATGCATATCTTTTTAATTTCAATTGGAAAAATACCTGCCATATTACAATGTAATTAAAAAAAAAAAGGTAAAAGCCCTATTCTTCAGAGATCTAGTGGACCAACACTCATAAAAATGTAGAATTCAACACAATTGTGCTATCCAGATCAACACTTGCAAGTCCACACAGCATTAGCTGGCAGTGCACGAGTCTGTGCCAACTGTAAAGACCTAAAGGTAGTTATCTAGGCATTAGTGAGGTATCTGGAAAATAGAGAAAGAATAACCTTGTGTTCTTGACGTACCAAGTAAGATACTCCTCTTAGAAATATCTACATTGGGCTTTTTTTCAGTTCTGCAGATAAATAACAGATATCATCTGGAAGATGGAGAACTTGCCTTGTATGAGATAACACAGAGGCTGTACTTGTAGACAAACAAAATGAAGGCTGAAGTAATGCTCTGCATTACTACACTGGAATGTAAACATCAGGAAAGGGAAAAAGACTCTTTAAGTTACAAACCTGGCATAACACCAAACTGTCCAGGAATACAAGTTTATATATTACATGACAAGCCTATGACACTTCAGGAAGGTGAATTTCACACCCGCAGTAACACTAATGTGAACTACAAGATAGGCACTTAGAACCTAGCAAACACATCTGCAAGTCAACATTGTATTTGTTTAGGTTTGTAGTCATACACTGCTCAGTATTATCTGTATAAATGTGTTTGCTGTGGAGGATGCTGTTACTGGAACTGCCTTGGCTACAGCTAGTGCTATTAAGTTATATAATAAGCAAACTGTCCTGAGGTCAAAGTGCTGCTCCTTCACACTGACTGCATCAGAAATAAAAATGCATTCAAAAGTAAAAGAAGTTTTATGCTAAAGAAATGAAAAACAGAAGCACTAACCTGCAAGTAGCCTTTCTCAATCAAATGCCTTTTAGCAAAATAAAACGAGCCATTTTCATACAGCTCCCCAGGCCAGTCTTGCCTCCGGTACCGTTTCGCTGGATTCAGGTTTTGGGGTTCTGTCATTTTGTTTTCTGTCAAGAGAGAAAAATTACTAAGTAAGTTTCCCAGAATCCCTGTTCAGCATTACTTAACTATCTTTAAATAGCTGTCTGGTGAAAAAAAAATAAGGACACAATTCAGTCACCAACATCTTTTGTTATTACCTCTCACTATTTAGTTTCATAATGAATCACTGAACTGCTTGCTCTCTCTTGGAACTGTGGGGAACAAACTGGAGGACTGCCCTGCATTTCTAGGATAGGAACAGGGCATTTGGCATTCCAACTTTAAAAACAAACAAACAAAAAAACCAACCCTGAGATGTCATCAGCTCCAAAACTGGTTACTAAAAGGAGTAGGGGGGGCATTCTTCTTAACTGTCCTTGCCAATGTGAAAGAAAAACTATACTCCTTCTGTACTTAATCTCCTAGTACACAATAGGAAGGGGTTTAAGTCACAGCTAGGAAAACTCAGAAAAAGATTCATCTACCTACACTTAAAATCAGGAATGCTCTGAACAAACTGAGAGCCGAGAGAACCAACCTGAAATCTGGAAGGTGAAAAAAAGTATATGAGAAGAAATTGTGCCTGTCAAAACAACTTGTCACTTTCCCAAAATATTTCCTATTTAAGGATATGCATTATATTAACTTTTTGTAAGTGGTTTAATCAGGGTCCACAAATAAACAAGTCTTTGAACAAACACAAACCCCTAAGATCACAGTGCATCCATCGGAGACTTCAGTCCTTAAACCACCCAAAGCCATATGCACAAACCAGCTAAAATTCACCATGTAAAATTCACCAGGTGTCATGATCTAGTAACCATGAAAAAGTTAGAGGACATTCTCAAATACCCAAAACATCTTGAGGCTTTAGTATATATACAAACCTTGTATTTCATAAATACACTACAGCTTTGTGCTCAATGAAGTAAACATTGCCAGTCAAGAGATACCCTCTTCTCTTTGAGGGTGCATCAATATTAAACCTTATGCAGAAGGACAGAAATACACAGGAAAAGATATTAAATTCTTTTAACATAATGAGTACTTTAAAGCAGTCTGAAGAAAAAAAAATACTCCAACACCAAACTGTCTGTGAATCACTGTCACCTGAAACACCACTCTCCTCTAGGACACTTGGTTATACCCTTAAGCTGCTAGTGTCTACACAATGACTTCCTTGTTCTCCTCTCATTTACTCCTTGCAACGGAATGATTCTTCATCTCTCACCACATTAAAAGCCTCTCTATATTTTATTCTAATGCATTATTTGCTCATCTGGGTAGGTCTTGAGGATATTTTATTTTAATAATCTCCCTATAGAGACTAGGTGGCACATGATCACTTCAGAAAGCCCCATGATAAATCCAAATGAGATTTCCTCTTTCACACATGACCATTCCAGCATCTCAAGATGTTAACTGGGCTACTGCCTGGCTGCCTTAAGTGCAATCCACAAAATATTAAACTGCCCTCCACGACTTTGATATTCCTTTTATATTTTACAAAAAGTGTCAGGTTATTTCTCCTCTTACAAGGAACAATGAGAAAATTCAAGTTATCCACTTTATCTAAACAAAGGTTTAACTTTTATTCCAACTTATCTTTAATGTCAAGCTTCATTCATTACATGCACTCTTTTACAGCATGGTGCTTTGTAAACTCATTAAAAACCTCTTCATCTGAAGCAATTTATATATATGAAGAATTGTAACATCTGAGCAACACATTCATTTTTTAAAAATAGCAATGTAACAGTATCTGAACTCATTTAGAAAAAGAGGCAAGCGTTTCTGCTTCAATCACAGAAACAAGAACAACACAGATAATGCATGGAATAGTTGTTTGCACAAGGACAAGAGGTACTTGTACAGCTACGACAAGGTGCAATCTTTATTTGTAAGTAAAGAGTTCAGTCACCTTGGCAACTATAGAAGAGAGGCGTATTTTCTTTGGGAAAAAGTCTTATTCTGTGTAAGCTAACTAACATGAGCTCAGTCCTTGTGGCCCAAAGGCACTCTGCAGTTTGACATGTCAGCAGTCAAATTACCAGGCTGAAATAAATGCTGTATCTCCAGACTAAGATGTTGCTGCCTCATCTTCACAAAGACTTTACCTCACAGTATTTATCTTTTTTTAGCTACATAGTAAGAATAAAGCCTTTCCAAGCCAAGACAGGACCTCGGTGTCGTGTCTACATACACATGAATACCCGTCAAGCAGAAGTTTACATGTAAAGGTTCTGGGTGCTCTATTTTGAGTCTAGACAAGTCTGTAACATTTTAATTTTCAATACCTTAGTATTTCTACAAAATAGTTACAGAAAGGCTGAGAAATGATCAATAATATCAAAATGGAACTGCTTAGAAGGAATTCCTAAGCCATCTCACACCTCTCCAAGAACTCAGTCCCTGCCTCTGATGTAACTTCCTAATATAAATACTATGAGTATGAAAATAAACCATTTCAAAAAGAATTTCGATCAAGTATAACTGTAACCAGAAATGGCTAAATATTACCTCCACTTTTTACCTCGCTCCATCTAAATTGATGCCGTCTCACAACAGAGAACACAGAATCGAACCCTTCCTTCTGGATCAGATCTGCTACTTTTATAAGATCACTGGGATGTAAACAGGGAGATGTTGCTTGAATATTTCCTACGATATCAACCTCTAAAGGAAAACAAAAAAACAGTTATGAAACAATGACTATTTTTAATGCACACACCTGCAAAGTGTGTTATGAGTGGATGCCAGAAAATAAAAGAATCATCTTTCTAGCTTTTGTTTTTTTTTTAATAAAGGTTTTACTTATTTTTCTAAATAGTGTGTCATCTGGGGCTACAACATAAAAGCTCAGCATATTTCATGACTGATTTACCATGATGATGATTAAGAAACTCTCTGATAGCTTCTAGAGAAGTTGAAGAGTCTTGAGAAACTTCAGGGCTTCTGCGATGAACCTGAGCACCAAACTGCTTTGCGACTTTCTCAATTTCATCATGGTCTGTAGAAACCCATATGCTGTTGGCAGATAGTGACAGAAATGAATATAAATAACACATTCCAGCATTTTTGACCTGCCTGACATAATCTAACCTGAAAAACACCCTGGCTTATGTATGTATTACAGCTTGCAATGAAAGCAACTAGGTTGTTGGAGTTTTTTGTGTTAGTAAAACTATCCCTGTCAGTCCAACAAGCAACTTTCAACAACAGGGATAAAGCACACACACTCCCTAGGCTGTAAAATCTCAAGCTTGGATTACATTTCAGTTTAACACCATAAGATGCTTGACCTAGAAGTTTAAGGAACATAGAATTCAGGAGAGTCACCAGAAAAAAACAGTGCCAGCACCAAAAATTTGTTAGGTGTGCTACTGAATGAAGTGTAAATGGCTTGAACAAGGCATTTAAAATTCATTTAAGAGTTCAGAAACAAGGCTGACAACAAGTAAAATTGCCACACAGTTCAAGATTAGCTTATTCCACAAGTGGTTTAAAATCCATTCATTAGGTTCCACAGAATCCTCAAGAAAGAGCTGTTCAAGGTACAGTCACATATGTTTTGGCACAGAATGCCTTCAATACTGGTAAAGCAAGATTGTGATTGTTCAGGGGTAATAAACATTTACAAGAGGAAGGGCTAAGTCTGAACGTTATGTGATGATAAACATTGGCTAAACACTGTGAGGTCATTGCTGCCATCACTGTGACAAAAAAGCGTGTGAGGTACAGAAACAACAAATATGAAAAACAGCCTCCTTCTCTCAGCAACACTGGCACTCTCAAGGCACTGTACGTAACGAATCACGCTTTACTTTGTTAATCCAAAGACATCACAGGATGATCACAATAAAAATATGTATGACAGCAACAGCAGTGACAAGCCACACCCACGTGAACAAATGCACAAGAGGTATTTTCCATCAACCACTTCAGGCTGGTCAGCTGCAATATACACTCCCCATAACAGAGGTTTGTTGTGCAACACGTCCCCTGTAAGCACAGATGTTTTGAAGGTGACTAGAAAACCTACTTCACTTCCACCTAACACGTCTTTCATGCCTCCAAGTTAGGCTACACAAACCTGTTGGGCAAATTCAAATGCCAAATAGAAAATGAGGAGGTCACTCAAACCACCATATCTACCACAGGCCATTAAACAATATGGATTCACGTGCATTAAGTAATTACCAGTAATCTAGGTCAGAATTTGTTTTGACAGCTTCTTTATTAAAAATTAAACCAAGTCAGTGATGCTTCCTCTACTTTTCAGATACAGTGACAAACATTTTCCAGAACAGATAATGGTACAGCAGCTATGAGATACAGAAGGTTCATTCATGCTTACTTCCAGCTCTGAATCTAGCCAGACTACACCTCCACTTGACTATATCAAGTCCCTGCTCAGAATATGATGCAGGTTTGCATCCTATCCACACACTAGTTTTAAGTTAGTTGCACTAGCAGCTCTGGCCAACTGTGTCCTGAGCTGCATCAAGAGCAGTACCAGCAGGTCAAGGGAAGTGATTCTGTCCTTCTACCCTGCTCTCTTGAGACCTCACCTGCAGTACTGCATCCAGCTCTGGGGATCCTAGTACAAGAAAAACAGAGAGCTGTTGGAGTGAGTGCAGAGGAGGGCCACAAAGATGATCATGGAGCTAGAGCTCCTCTCCAATGAAGACAGGCTGAGAGTCTTGGGCTTGTTCAGCCTGGAGAAGGCTGTGGGGAGAACTAATTATGGCCTACCTGTACTTAAAGGGGTCCTGCAGTAAAGTAGGAGAGGGACTGTTGACTAGGGAGTGCAGTGATAGGACAAGGTGTAATGGCTTCAAGGTGAAGGAGTGTAGGCTTAGATTAGACGTTATGAAGAAATTCTTTACTATGAGAGTGGTGAGGCCCTGGCACAGGTTGTCCAGAAAGGTTGTGGAAGCCCCATCCCTGGAAGTATTTTAAGGCCAGGTTGGACAGGGCTTTGGGCAACCTGATGTGTGGTGTCAACTCATGGGCCCACCTGACACATGAAACCAAAACTACAGCATGCACAGCAGAAAGCCAGCATATGCACACCAGATGCTGAAAAGGCCATCTCCATCCAGTCTGAACAAAGATAAGGGGGTGACTTTATTACCATCTTCAAAATACCTGGTGAGCAGGTAGAGAAAAAACAGAGGAACTTTTCTGGGACAAGCACAGACATGTACTGCAAGAATCACAGAATTGCAGGGGTTGGAAGGGACCTCCAGAGATCACGGAGTCCAACCCCTCTGCAAAGCAGGTTCCCTACAGTAGGTTCCACAGGTAGGCATCCAGACAGGTCTTGAATATCTCCAGAGAAGGAGACTCCACAATCCCCCTAGGCATCCTGTTCCAGTGTTCTGTCATCCTCACCGTGAAGAAGATCTTTCACATATCAGTGTGGAACTTCCTGTGGTCCCACTTGTGGCCACTGCCCCTTGTCCTGTCTCCATAGACCACTGAAAAGAGGTTGGCCATCTCCCTTTGTCTCCCACAATTCAGATATTTATAAACATTGATGAGATCCCCTCTCAGTCTTCTCAAGGCTGAAAGAGCTGGGTCTCTTAAGTTTGGAGGAGATTGAGAGGTGACTTCATTAATGTCTATAAATATGTAAAGGGTGAGTGTCAGGAGGATGGAGCCAGGGTCTGCTAAGTGATGGCCAGTGACAGGACAAGGGGAAACGGTTCCAAGCTGGAACATAATAAGTTCCATGTGAACAAATGGAAAAACTTTTTCACTGTGAGGGTGACAGAGCGCTGGAACAGGGTGCCCAGAGAGGTTGTGGAGTCTCCTTCTCCGGGAGACTCTCTTCAAGACCAATCTGGATGTGTTCCTGTGTGATTTAATCTAGGTGATCCTGCTCAGGCAGGGGGAGTGGACTAGATGATTTTTCAAGGTCCCTTCCAACTCTTAACATTCTGTGATTCTGAACTGATACCTGTGGTTGATCCTTCCCAGGTGCAAGACCCTACACTTGCTTTTATTGAGCCTCATCTGGTTCCTCACTGCCCAGCTCTCCAGCCTGCCCAGGTCTCACTGAGTGGCAGCACAGCACTCCTGCGTGTCCACCACTCCTCCCAGCTTTGTATCATCACGTACTTGCTGTGGGTGGACACTATTTCCTCATCAAGGTCATCGATGAAGATGTTAAACAAGACTCAGAAGTGCCAGTTAGTTATGCACAGTTTTTTTCAACAATGAGGGCTCTCAATCACTGGAAGTGGTGTCCAGAAAGGTTGTAGAAGTCTCCATTCTTGGAACCAGCCAAGCTCTGCATGTAGTGTAGATCAACCTTAACCAGTCCAACATTGCAGGGTGGGTGGGCCCAGATGACCCCAACCCAAGCCATCCTAGGATTCAATGACTCACGGGAGATCACCTACAGCCTTTCGGTTTCGTTCAGTGCAGCTTCCTTGACAAAGTAAAAGCAGCAGCACTTAGGGGCACACGTCGCTAAACCGCGCACTAAGCAGTGTCGCCCAGACACGAATCGGAACCGCTGTAGCTTCAGAGCCCGGCGCTACCAGACCCCGATTCCCCCGCAGCTCCGCAGCTCCTCCCCACCAGGAAGAGACGGCGGAGCTCACGGCGGGGCGCAGCCTGCTTGCCCGGCCCCACGCCCTGCCCCATGTTACCCGGTGCCACGTTACACCTCCCCACTCCCTTCAGCGAGCATCTCCTGCCACACCACGCCTCGCCCACAGACCCCCAATTCCAGCAACGCTAAAGGCGCACCCCCGGGCAGACCAGCCCCCTCGCTGGAACGGCTGCCCTTGGCGGTTCAGCCCAAACTCCGGCGCCAAGCCTCGGAAGCTGTCAGGGAGAAGCCAGCTGCGAACGGGGGGCTGCCCCTCCGCCCACAGCACCCCTCTCCCGCCTCAAGCCGCGCAGCCCACCCTTCCACGGGGGGGGGCGGGAGCTGGGCGGCGCATTCGCACCTGTGGAAGACGCCGGCGTCGGCGGCGGCGCGCAGCACCCAGCCGATGAGCGGCACCCCCGCCAGCAGCTTGATGTTCTTCAGCGGGATCCCCTTGCTGCCGCCGCGCGCCAGCACCAGAGCGGCCAGGTGGGCGCACGGCCGCCCCTCACCGGCCGGCAGAGCGGCGCCCGCCTCCATGACACCGCTGCCTCTCCTGCCTCCCGCGACCCTCCCTGCCGCGCGCCCTTCCCCCGCGCCGAGAGCGCATGCCGGGAAGTGTAGTCCGCAGCTTCCGCCAGGCCGAGGCGCCGGCTCTACCGCGCCTGCGCGAAAGAGCGGGGATGAGGATGGGGACGGGGTGCTGACGGGCTGTTGAAGCGGTGGCGGGTGTGTGGGGACGCACCTCGTTTTGGAGGGCGCGGGGTGAAGGGTTCGTTCTCCTGCCCTGTGGAGAAGAGGTGTGGGGCCCCCTTTTGGCACAGGGTGCCCCGCAAAGCCCTGTTCTGGGCGGGCGGAGGGTGGAGAGGTGCGCGCCCAGCGTCTCCTCAGGCAACGCTTTGGGAGTGTGGAGGCGGGTCCCTCCCGCGCCCTGCGGGACAGGCCGCGCCGGGCGTCTCTGCTTAATGCTTTGTGCGTAGCGTCTCCCGTTGGGACGTGCCTTTCGGGCTGTGGTACCGGGAAGGCTTCGCAGCTGGGAGACGAGCGCGGACCGCAGCCTGTGCCCTCAGAGCTGCGCCGGGCGACAGGCCTTCTGCAGCTTTCCGACATCCACCAGTATAAATCCTCAGCCTGGAGCGGTTTCTCCCGCGGCGTGCCCTTCCCGCGTGAGGAGGCCCGGCAGAGGGCAGAGTAGTCACACCAGAGCCTTGTCATGTGGAAAAGGACACCTTTCCCTACCCCCACCCCACCCCTGCCGGCATTGCATCTGCTTCCCACCTCCTAAAAAACGCGCATTAAAGCATGAAAATCCGCGATGTTAAGGCCAGCTGGAAAATTGAGTCCAATTTACCAATAGAAATTGGAAGGATAAAGTAATGTGCTACCAATATCTGACAAGAGCAGGATTTTGGTTTTAATGTCATTTGGGATTTGGAAAGTAGATGCCATTAAACAGCATCATCAAGTCAGTCCTGGAGGCAGGTGGGTCTCAGTCCAGAATCACAGAATTGTGGTTGGAAGAGACCTTGAGAGATCATTGAGTCCAGCCCCCCTGCCAAAGCAAGTTCCCTAGAGCAGGTTCCACAGGCAGGCATCCAGAACGGTCTTGAATATCTTCAAAGAAGGAGACTGACTATNTCCAGAGAAGGAGAATCCACAAGCACCATGGGCAACCTGTTCTAGTGCTCTGTCACCCTCACCATGAAGAAGTTCTCTCTCATATCAGTGCAGAACCTCCTGTGTCCAACTTGTGGCCATTGCCCCTTGCTCTGTCCCCACAGGCCACTGAGAAGAGGTTGGCCATCTCCCTTTGTCTCCCACACTTCAGATATTTACAAACATTGATGAGATCCCCTCTCAGTCTTCTTTTCTTAAGGCTAAACAGCCCCAGCTCACTCAGCTTTTCCTCATAGGGGAGATGTTCCAGGCCCTTAATCATCTTCTTGGCCTCTGCTGGACTCTCTCCAGGAGAACCCTGGAGTTGCACTCTAGTCACCAAAGACATCCTCAAGCTATTTAAGATGTGTTGTGGAGCAGATAGACTCCATCATCTGCCACCAAAGGAAATGCTACCAGTTATATTCAGCTGTAGGCTTTGTCCTTTATAAATGTGTATCTAACCCAGTCTTGAAGACTGTGGTGGTTTGACCCTGTCTGGAGGCCAAAATGCACACCAAATGCATACCCTTTTAGCAAGACAGGGGTGAAAATATACATTGAGAGGCTTAGGAGTCAAGATAAGGACTGGGAGAGATCATTCTGCAATTAGCGTCATGGGCAAAACAGACTCAACAGAGAAGAAAGGAATGAAAACACTACACTAAATACACAGAGAAACCAGAGTTGGATAATGAGAAGTACAAACAGCTCTTAAAACACCCCCTACCCCTCTCTTCTTTGCAGACTTCATTTTATTCATGATTTCTTCTCCCCAGGATAGAAACAGGGAAAATGGGGGGAAATAGGGAATGGAGGCTTCAGTTGAATTGTTTTCAACTCATGAGTTGTTTTCCTTGGGCAGGGGTGGGGAACGACACATGGTGGGGCATTTCACACAGTGTTTCCCTGTGCCAGCGTGGGGTCCCACCCACAGGAGACAGTNATTTTATTCATGATTTCTTCTCCCCAGGATAGAAACAGGGAAAATGGGGGGAAATAGGGAATGGAGGCTTCAGTTGAATTGTTTTCAACTCATGAGTTGTTTTCCTTGGGCAGGGGTGGGGAACGACACATGGTGGGGCATTTCACACAGTGTTTCCCTGTGCCAGCGTGGGGTCCCACCCACAGGAGACAGTTCTCCATGAACTTTTCCATGAGTCCTCTCCCACGGGGCCTCATCTCTTCACCAAATGGCCCAGTGTGGGTCACTGCTTAAAATATCTGTCTCTCGNTTCCTCCCCCTGCTCCATGGTGTCTCTTCACAGGCTGCAGGTGTGGTCTCTTCATGCTCCATGGGCTGTGGAGCCCCTCCACTCGCTTTACCATGGTATTCTCCACATGCTGCAGGGAATCTTCTCTCAGTGCCTTCTCTTCCCCCTTCTTCACTGACCTTGGTGCCTGCAAAGTTTCTTATATCTTCTCACTCCCTTCTCTGGTGGCAAAATGCGACTGTTTGTGTTTTTCTCTCTCTCAAATGTGATTCCCAGAGGCCGGTAACCGGCGCTGATTGGCCCGGCCGGCCTTGTCAGCAACAGGGTTCGGGAGTTTGGCCTTGGGAGCCCAGCTGGGATTTTCTTTGTAGGACCCCTAAGAAGCTTCTAGCTGCTTCTTAAAGAAGCTACATTGCAAAAGCACCACGTTCCACCCCTCACTGCTGTGAATCACATATTTAAGAGTAATTATTAAAATTCAAATCCCAACAGAAATACCCCAAAATTATTACACTCCCCGGTTATGTTCAGTCTGTTTTGCCCATTCCCTCTTCCAATTAGTGTCCTTATCTCAGACCCCTCAAGCCTCACATTGGGCACCAAAAAGGACTGTCATAGTTTCACCCCAGCTGATTGCTGAACACTATGCAGCCGCTCTCTCTAAAATGCTGGAGGTAAAAAGATAGAAAAGCAGACTAACAAAGAAAGACAAACCTCACAGGTTGGGATAAGGATAGTTTACTGGGACAGTAGAGAGACATAATGATCATAGGACTTTATAATAGAATATATGAAAATGGTCATACAGGATATAATTTCTCAGGCCATACAGCTCAGACATCAGGGTGTCATCAGCACTGCTCTCATCCTAACTCCCAAACACAGCATTACACCAGCTGCTAGAACAAAAATTAACTCTATCCTAGCCAAAACCAGGACAAAGACTATCAGTATTGTTGACTGCATAACCTGTCCAGACAATCTAGAGATTCATATGATAGCAGAGCTTTTCCAAATCTTTACTGAGTCTTCTAAATCTATACTGAGTCTACTTCTGCAATATAAGTCCATTAATTCTTGTCTTATCCAAAACAGATCTAGAGAACAGATTATTTCCTATCTTTCTTCAGCAAGCATATTTGTATTTGAAAACAAGCACCATCTCAACTCTTAGACTTTTCCTTTTCAGGATCATGCTTATTAGTTCAGTCTTTCTCCTAGTTCAAATCTTCAGACCCTTCCTCATTGCCATTATTCTCCTCTGGACTGCTTATAATGTAATACTCAAAATTAAGCTGAATATTGTGAGTGGAGCAGGAGAATTACTAATTCACATACGGTGAAGGTTGCACTCTCATATGTACATATATATATATATGTATATATATATAATTTACTTTTTCTTGCACAATACAGACATAATTCAGTCAGTGGTTCACTATGACCTAAGATTCTGCAAGAGCTGTTTCATAGCCAGATACTTCCAACTTCTGTCTGCCTCTGGCTATACCTGCCCAAATGAAGCACCTTGCATTTATTCCTACAGCAACCACATCTGCCCCCACTTTGAAATGTTTTTATGTAAATCACATTCCTCTAGTTAATGAGAAAGCTATGTAAAACCTTATAAAGAGTTTTATTAAACATAAGATAGTATCTACTCCCATTTTCCTCTAGCCATGGGCCTGGTTTTGTAGATTGAAATTGACTGATTTGACATGTTCTAAGGAAGTTATTATGGACTGCTACAAATTGTTTTGATTTCTTTCATAGGCTTACCAACACTTCTTGATTATTTACTCCAGCACAGTTTTTTCTCAGGATCAAGTGTTTAACTAATGGTTCAAATATGTCTCACTACTTGCTAAAGCAGATGCTTCAGATAATTCTCAGGCTCTTCCTTTCCCATGCTTTTAACACAGGCGGAAATTTATGCTTTCTAGTCTCAGTAGCTCTACCTGGTTCCGAGATTTTGTCAGCCAGCTGCTTCAGTATCCAAGGATGAACTCAACTCTAAGCTGGTCTGAGTACATATTACTCAAATAAATTCTCATTCGTTTCTTCCATATTTGTGCTGTCGTATTTCTCCTGAAGGGACTGTGTGGGTAACAGTGCACAATGAGATAAGAACATTTGCTATTCCAATAATAGAGCATCAGAGAACAAAACAGAGAATAGAATGTACCCTGTTTTATGTAACCATGAAATGGCCTGTAGGCACAGGTTTCCCAGCGTGGAGGAAAGGGTTTCCGCTCTCGTGACTCACAGCAGCTAATGCAGCGCATATTCCCACATCATATACCACGATCAAGGCCTTGTGACTCTACAGCCTGCCTGCCTCTAGTCCTGTCATACCTAACTGTCCCTGAACAAGTAGGGCCAGATTGGCTCATCTCAAGGAAATACTGGTACACTAGTAGAATTAGTGGGAATCAATCATCTGAGAAATGTGCTCCATGCCATATGATTCCATTGAGGGCATTAAAACCATTGAATTTCCTTTCTGGCCACTCCACTGTTCAGCTGCTATAAAGTATCACGTTGTAGTTTCTCTCAAGAAAGAAGTCCACTCATTCAAGTCTATTTGTAAGAGCAAATGAACGAAACTGGAGGCATTCGGTAAGTCTGTGCTGCGGGGTTACTGTGATCACTGTTCAAAGGTTGTCTTCCGCTAACGGGGAGCACACTGTGGAACTTTAAGCATGTTTTGTTATGCAGTGTGTGACTGTTATTAATGAGTATCAGGCATGGCTGAACAAGAAACCTCATTAGTAATGATGGCTTTCAAACTAACGCCCTCTGAACTGCCAGTCGCGAGATCTGCCCTGCCCTTTCAACTTCCAAATTGTCAGTCTTGACATCTGCTCTGCTCTTTCTGACATTCACACCGGTCACAACACTCTGTAGGCTTTAAGGCAGGAAAAGCATGTAATAGTGATTCTCTGGAGCTGACATTGGAGCTTCGTGAGCGGAGCCTTTATGTTGTGTTGGACAAGCCAAATGCTCTAAAAAACAATGGCAAAACTGCTGTTGGCCTAGCTGGGGACAGGATTTAATTTTGTGTGCATGAAGTCTAATTCTGTTTATGTTAGTAGGGCTCCATAAGTAACAGTGTGTGTGTGCCCAGTTGCAAGGTCCAGTCTATTTCTATGACATACCCGACTTCATGAGTACTACAGAAACAGATAAGAAACACTCAGTGGAAGCATGTAGTAGCAACCTCAGGGATATACTACATCTGGGTAAACCAGGAGTTACTTTTCTAGGCCTTTCTGCAGCAACAGTAAAGTTTAGAGATGAAGATCTCCTTTTTTGGCCCTGAACCATGGATAGCTCCAGTGAAATCCATGGAGTTATGCCGGAGTCAAACCAGTGCAAAGGGAATAAGGAATGGGTCTGGGAAAGTCTGGCAATTTGCCTGTTCCTGTTATTGGAAGCTTTGGGCGAGTCCTGGGCTAGTACAGTCTGTCCATACAGATGAATTAGGTGAATAAAGGTTAACATATGTTTATTAAAAAAGGCCAAGGAAGCGTTCAAGGATCTGAGATCTTTAAAAAGCATACAGGAAGGAATATGATTACTTAGAACTTACACTTGACCTGGTGTATTACATGGACTTTTCTGCAGAAATGAACTCCTTTGCTGCAGCATACTGAAACACACTGTTTATTTCAATGCCTGCTGAATGGATTGTGTTCGTTTTGGCAATCTCATGTACACAGAAGAAATCAGACGGAACTGAAATATGTATATTTAAAAGTAATTTCAAACTGCTGAAGTCTTTATTATTATTACCAAGACTATTACATTATTTGACAAATGGTGTTGACATTACCTGTCCAGCTATAAAATAATTATTAATACTTGTTATAACCACACTGATTTACATTTAATTTTTACCATAAAAGAATCCAAACAAGTCTAAGTTGCAGATGTTTACACTTATACATCATTTCTGATACCATGACTTAGATTCATCCTACCTAAATCCAGGCATCTACATAAGGTAATAAGCTGGAGGCTGAATACCTCAGGTTCTTTGTATAGTCAAAATATGTAGTTAAAATGTCCTTGAGAAGGTGTCTTTACAGAACAGCTGAAGGCACCTAAACTTTGGAGCTTTCCCCAACTGGAAATGATAGTGGTGCTGGTTATGCCACAATCCTTAGCTTTTCCAGATGCTGGGTTAGGATGTCCTGATTACATGGACAAGGTTAAGCTTTTAAACAAATGAAGAAATTTTCTCCTTGCAGACTTGAAAACACATTTGTTAGCTTGATTGTTGGTTTGTTTTGGTTTCTTTAATTTTCTTTTGTGGTGTTATTTAGTTGTGATCCTCCCTAAAACCTTCCTCAAAAGCTCTCTCCTAATAAGGGACTTAGTACACGAATGATATTTTCTTCCTGTAGTTGATGGCTTTTCACTCTTTTTATTCCAACTTGTCACAGTGTCAGGAAATTTCATAGTTTGGCATTTTGCAGTTGTTTTGAACTAACCCTCTACCACACTCATGACCTTTTCTAGACTATTGTTCTAGGCTAGCTGAAGTCCCAAAAATAGGAGATAGTTGTTGCCAGCTGGTAAAGCAAAGGAACAAAAATCCTGCCTTATGCTGAAACTGTGAGGAAACAGTGAAGGAAACAGAACTTTCCAATCACAAGAAGGAGAAACTGAGAGGGGATGTGGTAGTAATTGGCTCACAAGAAAAGGATTGCTGCAACCATGTGCTTAGGAGAAGACATTGCTAACTTGAGTTACATGACAGGGTGCTCAGGCCAGTTACTAGAAATGGCCACTGGAAAGGTGATTACCCCTGCTTAGGGAGGATGTGACATCAGTAGCTGACACTGACAGAGTTAGGATTTGTTCTACATACCACTGGGTGACCTAAAAATTCTCTTTAAGTCCCTTCCATCTCCAATTCTTTTTATTGTATTAAAATTGCAAGGAAGACAATCTAAGGGAAAAACAAAACAAAACAAAACAAAAAAAAAACAGAGAGAGAATAACCCCCAAACCACTATTATACATAAGTCTCAGAGAAGATGACAATAGAGAGGAGTTCAAAGAAGTTGAGTCAAGGAACATGGGAATATAAGTTTTTTAAAAAAGGAAAATTCATCATAATAAAACCTGGTGCTAGATCTTAGAGAAATAGAAATTTTAATCTGTTTACAAAATCTCTATGTAAGTTGATGTTATGCACTAACATTACTTCTAATATTTCACCCACAGTCCCATTTCACAGTTACAAGCACCTACATGTGTCATAGAATCATAGAATTATAGAATAGCTAGAGTTGGAAGCGACTCCCAGAGGTCATCTAGTCCAACCCCCCTGCAAGAAGCAGGGACACCCCCAACTAGATCAGGTTGCTCAAGGCTCAGGTTGCTGGAGTTCTTGACTGACAACAATGAACTTGGTTTTTTGACAGATCTTTGATACCCTCTATCAATTAGTGTCTGTTGCAGGGCAGTCTTTTGTTTCAGGCTCGTGCTTAGTTCAGCCTCCATAAATTGTAGACAAAGTTGCTGGGTTTGCATTTTCTTTTTATCTTGTTTGCTTTAAGTGTTTGTCTGTTTTTCCAGCAGGCCAACAGGGAAAGAAATGCTGGATGTCATATGCTGCAGCCCTGTGGTAAGAACACAGGATCTTCTGCTGACAAGTCATCTCATCCTGTGGTGTTAGAGTGCAGGCCTCTGTGCTCGAGTGCAGGTCTTTTGGGCTTGACCTAAACAACACATTACTCAATTTTACTGCCGAGAACAAGGTTCTGGGAATTGTGTCAAGGGAATGGTGTTCCTCATTACCAGTACTGGCTATTCTGTTAGCCCTTGTTCTGCTGTCTCATCTAGTGCTTTCACACACATATGTTTCCATTCACATTGTGTTCATAACATCCCTAATATTTTAATTTTTTTTTTTTGTTACAAATCTCTACAGCTTTAGCAGCCAGCTCGCTCATTTTTATCTGTGCACTGGGTCATTAAACAGTTTATCTGCCCGAGTCCATAAACATCCTCAGTCTGCTGCTGCTGTTTGCCCACAATATATGTCAAAACTATTTATGAAAGACACATTTATTTTACACATTAACAAATTATTTCACTTGAAGCACAGGAATGTGTATATAGTGCCTCTATTTTGCCTGACACTGAACATCCCTGACTGCTGCTAACGGTTGTGGTCTGCCAAGTGCAAGTCTTTGCATGTTGCTTCTCAGTAGAAGAGAAATCCACCATTTGAAATTGTGGCCTAACCAGAACAGTTTGCTTTATTTGTACCTCCCATACACAATTTATACCTTCCTCTTTCTAAAGCAGTAGATGTCGTTATAGATTCATACCACTCATCATCTTCTCTGTCTTCTGAAACTGCTGCTGTAACACGTCGCCTGGTGTAA
This sequence comes from Heliornis fulica, assembly GCA_013399135.1. Lineage (NCBI taxonomy): Eukaryota > Metazoa > Chordata > Aves > Gruiformes > Heliornithidae > Heliornis > Heliornis fulica. The sequence continues at coordinate 198,738 of VXBZ01012453.1, read as the reverse complement.
CAGACATCGTCGTGTATAACCCTGCATGGAGCAGTGTTTGCATGCCACTGCAGCAGCTGGTGGGACCAGTGCCATCTAGTGCCATTATTACAGCAGCGTTAACACCATGTGGTACAGAAGCAAGTAATAATCATCGTCAGTGGTGTAGTAACAACTCTGCTTAAATTACCCTCCTTACTCTAACAAGGATGTCAAATTGCCTCTTTGGAGAACTCAGTAAAATCACCAGCTATTTGTATTGTAGACAGATTTCCAGACAGTTATCTGTGATTATATCACATGAAATAGCTCCAGCAGATGCCATTACGCCATTACAACTCACTGTTTCTAAGCATTTTTAGCTTTTTCTACGTTGTGTTGAATTGCAGCTCTTACTCCTCACAGAGTGAGACTCACAGGTACACAGCAGATGGTAGTTTCCCTTTAAGTGAAATGAATCCCTTGTGCCTTCATGTTGCTCATCTTCCTTTCAATGTAAACATGCTCCCTCTGTGGCGGCCTCAAGCTGGATGGGAAACAAGTACAGTAAAGGGTTGTTGTTTGGACCTGTTCCGATTTCCAATCTCATTGCTGGCTGATGACCCACGGAGCAAGCCCTAGATAGAAAGCACATGCACAGCCTGAACATAATTTTGTGGGGTCAGATAAATAGTCCTCTGAATAATTTCTCTATGAGCATGTGAATCACAGAAGGCTGTACAAAAGATCAGGAAGAGATCAGGGTTGCCTGATACTACCTTTGTAATTCCCACTGTTAGGAAATCTACTTCCCACTCCCCCCCCAACGAGCAACAGCCCATACGGTCAGAACATCCTTACTGCTCTCGTGCCCACGTTTCTAGCTGTCTTCTCAGACCCAGAGATACTCCGTGTCACATTGCTGTAAGGTCACTTGCCTCAGCACAGCTGCCGAGTGCATTGCAGAGCTCACGTCTGCACGTACAATCTTCCTGTTTGACTGCAAGGGAAATTTTTGGAAGCTGGTTCTCACACTCTAACCAGATCAGTTGGTAAATGGTCGTTTTGGACAGACAAGCTCATGAGCTACATGTCATTTGTAATGACAGCTGCTGGGAAGGAAAGTCATTGAAGAGGTATTTGTAGACACATAGAGCCATAGAACATTCATAATAACTTTTGATTTTTCATCAACCCTCCCCAAAAGCATTGCTATACTGATTATGAAGTAAAGAATTATTTCATTAATGAAGACACAGAATCACAGAACCACATAATCTCCTGAGTTGGAAGGGATCCACAAGGATCATTGAGTCCTGGCTCCATGCAGGGCCAGCCAAGTCAGAGCAGGGGACTAAGTGCATCGTCCAGATGCTTCTGGAGCTCAATCAAGCTGGGTGCTGTGACCACTTTCCTGGGGAGCCTGTTCCAGTGCCCGACCACCCTCTCAGTAAAAAGCCTCTTCCTGACATCCAACCTAACATTCAAAATATCTGCAATATAAAATAATTTTGTAGATTTTTTTAAAAGTTTCCATCATGCAATTTTGATTGATTTAACCCTCATTTGTAGTGATTAGCATCAATGATGGAATTTTGATTGCAGTGCCTCTAGAGGGGAAACAGGTAGCTGAGGTAACCATTATGGCCAAGAGGTGACTAAAAGGACATTAGGTTATTCAAGTACTTTGCACTTTTTCCTCGCTATGACCTGGAAAAGAGATGGACATGGAAACCTCTACTTTTTAGAGACAGACATTACCTAGTCATCTTACTGCCCTCCATCTAATGATAACCTTACCCTTGCAAATTTTTTTTGTCTTTTTTCAATACATCTCTGAAAACAGTTCAGGAGGTTTTGGTAATGTGGTGCTAAAATCTCAGTCTGCCCCACCATGTAACCTGAAAATATATTCTAAGTAACTGTTCAAACCTGGTCCAGAGCTTGCCTTTTAAATGCTCCACCCTTCAGTCCTGTGCAGTGGTCAGCTTTCAACTACAATTTGCAGGTATTCTATGGCATGTGTTGTATACCAGGTTCTAAAACTATTTAGGAGATTCACAATTATTTGTCTTAAGTGATCTGAAACAATGATCTCTGTTCAAGTACAGGAATGAGCTTTTCTGAGAAGTCTAAGGCAAAATCAGACATCACTCCTGTGCCTTGTCTCTAAGGAAAAGACTCCTGGAAAACTTTAGTCACTATTGATAACAGCACTTGCAAGGACCTTTCAAGTGAATAGTGCCAGTTAGATCTCCTACCTGTTATGGTATTTGAAGTGCATTAATCTCCTTTAGCTGTCACTAACTGTGAAAACCTCAGAAAAATACATGTTTGACATGAAACAGGTTTCGGCTTTTTTTAAGCTGGATTAATTGTGCTCAGGTGGCAAGCGCAGAGGTAGCTGCAAAGTGATATTGGTTTCGAGCCAGAGGTCCTGGTGCTGACCATGGCCACACTGACCACAAGCATCCAACTATTGTGTCAACTATTTTTGTCTTCAGACTAATTGATTGTGCAAATACAATTACAGGTTGTTTCCTCCTTCTGTTTCCCCATTTTCTCCAATCAAGTACGCTATTAGCAAAAGCCAAGAACTTCTTATCTTCATTGTTGTATTTCTTACAGCTTAGGGGGAATCACATCTATGGGGCTGATAGACAGCCCTGTTGATAGGGAGGAAGAATTTTCCTTATTGTCATTCTTCTTTTTTCCACAGCTCCATACAGAGACAGAAGATGCTTGGATACTGGTGCACTTTGTTTTGGCACCAGTGTTGAATGCTTTGAACTATGTGTGAAAAGGAGGTTGGTTTAAAATCATTAACAGTATCATTGTAAGAGTTACAGGCCAGGAGACTAAGGGAAGGTACAGTGGCAGCAAGGCAAACTCACCTTCCTTGGGAGACTTTGTCAGTTTCTGTCTGTGCAAGATAAAGTTTAGAAATCTGAGACTGTTCCTGCTTTTGTATTTTACTTATTAAATTAACATAATAATGCTTTAGCTTCTGAGATTCCAGCAACCTCAATGCTTGCTTCAAAAGGACTACAGGAGAATGTTGTTGTAGGTATCTACACAGTATTATAGTATTCAACACTTTTATCGGTGAAACCTGGTAACAAAACCATGATGTTTTGATAAATGAACTAGTCTGCCTTTATTACAAGCTATGTAAATTTTCATGGTAAAAGCTGAAACTCATATTTGCTGGAAAGAAGCNGAAACTCTCTCATTTTCAGGAGAGAAGCCTTTCTGAACAAGAATCTTGTTTTCTACTGTTCAAAGCTTATCCAAAAACTGTGGTAAATGTTGTGGGAATATTATCTATTATAAAATACTATTTCAGTTTGGTTTATTTATGAGGATCCCATTTTATGTGGTTCCCCCAGACATAATAAAATGAGTTAATACATAAGCATGTGCATCATCCCCTATGTTCCCCATCTTCCTTTCAGTTCAAGTAATAGCTCTCTCTCCTTTTAGCTCTGGAAATTTCCTCAGAAAATTGGATTCTCAGGGGCATCAGGAATCTTCATCTCCTTCCAGCTTCTGTGAGAATGTACTTTAAAGTGTTAAGAATAAGTGTTAACTTATTCTTAAGAATAAGTTAAGATTTTCAAATTAGCATTTTGCATTTTTAAAATGCTGAAAAAGAACTCACAGGGTTCAGATCAAATTGTCATAAGGCACTTCACAATTTTATAGTAATTTTCATCTAAACAAATCTGAGGTCCTAAGGACTTTGAAAATGCCAGGAAAAAAAGTTTTTTCCAAGTTCTTTCTCTGTGTTTGGCTACTAAAAAAGAGAGGAAATAAAAGAGGAAGAAAAGTAGTCCATCTTTTTCATAATTGAAATTAAAGACATTACAAAAATCCTTTGAACTTTTTTTCTTAGTGAGTAACCCTAAAGTTTCTCAAGCAAAATTCTGACCAACTCAGTAGATTTCCTGTCAGCTAGTGTTGAACTGACTTAATTGAACACTAGTTACCTGGGCTGAGAGGTAACAGTGAGGCAGCATACAAATCTGAGATACTTGAGAACACAAGCTGCTCCACAATAGACCTTTTCATCATTCCTGAAAGTGAGCAGATTCCTCTCTTTTTTTCCCCTGGATCTCGCTTTTTAAGTTACCTAGGTCAAATATCCAGTTCCAGCAAAGTCAAGAGACCTGCTCAATGAAGGTAAGAAGGATGTGCAACTGTATTTTTCGGCAAGGACACAGATGTTCCTGGAGACATCATCTAAAGGATCTCTCCTTTATCTTCCCTTCACTTTTTCTCAGTTTCTTTGGTAGCAACTGTTTTCCAACAGCACCAAATTGCCATAGTAACAGATAAAGTGAGTTTGGGGTTTGGTGGGTTTTTTAGTTTGAATAAAAGAGTTTGCATACACATCAGCTGCTTGGGACACAATACAATGTATGAAATGAGTATTGGATGTACTGCATTCCGACTTCATGAACTACTCTTTCCATCTAGGATTTTCTGAAGAGGGAAATGAGATTTTGACCTCCTGAAGGTATAATTTCATCTGTCCAGACATAACATGTCATATGTACATGATTTTTATCACTAGTGTCTGTTGCCTTATGTTTCAAATCTAAACTGAATTATATTGGACAGCCCTTAGTCACATCTAACAGTTGCTGCAAGTTGTCTCACAGAATCTGTCTGACTGTAGATAAATAACCTACACTTGAGTTTGAAACATCTGCTGGTTAGTGATACATCTACAGAGCAGATTTGGATCTGAGCTGCATGGATGGGGATCATTTTTATTTGCAGCTGGAGTGATAAGCAGTGTGATATTTAACACATAACACACATATACCTACTATCTTGGCCTTCCTATCCCTCAGATAACTGGGAGGAGGGACAAGTGAGTTCATCAGAATAGCTGGATGCAGCATCATGTGGAAACAATTTACACATGGATTCACAGACTAAAATATTGTCCTGGGTGATTCTGGTCATGTCTGTTCAGTGATCTCCAGATCACCTCAGTATGTCAGCATTTCATGTGCAAAGTTACAAAAGAATCCATTGGTTCACTTGAAAGGAGATAGTGCTCCCTATAAAGCCCATGGCTGCTAAAAGGATGAGATCTAAACCAGAGAATGAACACTGATGAAAGTCTGTTTAATTCCCTTTTAGGTTTCTCAGACCATTTGCTTTATTACAGCAAATATGATGTAAATCTCTCTTAAGTTCTATTAATAAATCTTACACTCTCTGCCAAGAGCCTGCCTTGAGGCATTATGCACTTCAGGGTGGTGTTTTATTACTACTGTTCTACCAGACTGCTATTTTCACCCCAAAGACTTAGTTTATTTTCTATAATGTTGTGCCACATGCTGTTATCTTGGTGCTGTCTTGGAACTGTACTGAGTTATGTTGTAGTAATTTATCTCCTTTTTCTTTACTTGTATGAACCCTTTGACCCTGATATCAGACTTGTCACATCACATCATAATGTCATGATGAAATATTGCAGAAGTACCTTAGATATATCCTACCAAAGAGCTTCAGAAAGCGTATGCTATACATTCATCCCAGCACAGAATGTAACAGTGCTCAAGTATGACAACATCTGGAATGACAATCAGATGCTAAGGGTGTGGGAGAAGGACTGGTTGGGCTCTGTCTAAGACTGGTGGGGATGAGTTCTTCAAGCTTCTTGTCATGATTATTGCCCTTTGATCATATTCTTTTCCTGCACACAATAACACAGAGTGGTGCAAAAATATCTCAGGGTGAGAAGGTATTTCCATACCTCAAAGAAGAAAAAGATATGGGTAAAATTTTCAGAAAAGCTCCAGTGATTTAGGCTCCTTCCCAAATGTAGGGCAGCATGTGTAACAGCAGGATCCCGCTTACTTGGGCAGGAGGGTTGGACTGAGTGATCTTTTGATGTCTCTTCCAGCTCCAAATTACCGTGATTCCCTAGTTCTGCGTTTGTGAACTGCTTGAGCCTAAAACAATGATATAGACTCTCTCCATGGGGTAAGGCAGTCATATCCAGAAGGGAATGATTTCCCACTGTCTTACGTACTTGTTTTAGGGTGGAAAGAATTGTCATCTGAAAATGTACTTTTGTCTCCAAATGCCATATAGGGAGTCTAGGCAATGGGCAGAGATGTAAACCATTACCTGCCATCTAATTGAGGGTGAGGTGAGTTTTGTGTGAAGTCTCTAACTCCCCTTTCAGGCATTCACACTAAATTAGACATCCAAACATCTTTTTTTCTTCTGATTATTACGTATCTAAAAGCCAAAATTTGTAAATGGGGCTAAACAATGTAGGTTTCTTGTTGAGTTCAACAGGAGAAGATGAGCCCATTCCTAGTTCACTCCTGTCTTGTTTTCAGAGAGGATAAAATCCAACTGGTAGGTTTGCTGGCTCAGAAATAAGGGAAGATTTTCTGGACATAACACAAGAATAGTATGAATTGTCCAGTGTCAGCCTAGAGGACACAAATTCGATACAACACACATAGAAAAAAAAACAAATAAAAAAGACAGCCTCTCTTCCAGCTCCACACATGCAAAATCTACAGTATCACTGTCATTTGTAATGCAAGTGTGTCCTTGGGTTTGGTAGAATTTAAACTCTATCACACAATGCCTACTTCATAATATTTAGGATGAAACTCCTCTGTGCTTCAAGCATGTGGAAGCCTTATGTTATCCTTGACAGCCTCAAAAAGCCCTCTAATATTACATAAGCTCTCAGGTTTTGTGGGGTTTTCAAAGAAAAAAAAAAAAAAAAAAGTGTAATCCAAACCATACTTATTTGGTTGCCAATGTGGCTGCTATTTTTAAAAAGGATCCCAACCTTTATCAAACAGATCAAATAAAACTGGGTATCTGAAAAGTTACATTGTGTGTAGCATCTAAGGTGCAAGTCTTCATGCAGACCCAGCCAAGATTAAGAGCTACCAAGACAAACTGTGGCACTGCATTTGGTGCCTCTGACTCCAGCACTGCCCCACTTACACGCCGTTGTCCATCAAAGATCAGAAGGTTTGTAAATCCCTGTTCAAGTCCTGTGGCTTTATACATCTTTTACAGTGATGAACTCTAAGGTCTGGGGTTTTTGTGTAGTTCTCCATATAGCGCCCTTCTTTACTTAGGCTGATCTGTTGAACTTCTGCTGTATATATTTTCCATAACAGTTTTCCCCATAGAAACCAGGAATAATAAATTACAAAAAAGCTGTGGAAAATATTTCAAATAATGCTGAGCTTCTACTGCTTCCCCCCTCCAAGCTTAATCACAATAAATATTTAAGAAGGTCAGATATATTCTTCAAAGGACAGGCTGCATTTTCCATTACATTAGAAAAAAAAAAAAAGATAATTGAGTCTTTGCTACTTCAACATATTCTTGGTAGATCCATATTTTTTTAGATAAAATGCATGTCAGTAAAAGAACTTACAACAATTTGTGCAACAATTTGTAATTCAAATTAAGAAATCTTTTTAAAATAGGGTTGTAAGTGTAAAAAATTAATAATAAATAATGAATTAATAATAATATTGAAGCTGTGTCAACCTGCTCTTTTTATGTGGTAGCACAAGTTCTGACACAGTACTGTGGGGATTCTGTCACTGACAAATTCTGAAGTAAAATGAAGAGTCAATAGACCATAACTTATATAATTTACTGTGAACATTTGTTTATATTGCCATATTAGCATTAAGTCCTGGTATAAATGATATATATAGGCTTAAAGTAAGTTATTTATCCCCACGTGCCCAGCGCATTATCCATCAGAGGTTCTCCCCAAACCACCTGCTTTATTGTCAGCAGTTCAAACAGAACAACCTGTGTGCCTGGGTGAAATGATGGTGATTTCAGCCCTTCACGTAAGAAACGGAAGAGACCATAGGAGCTTGCACACCACTACCAGAGTTTGTCTAATGAGTGGTTGGTAGCTCCTTAAGAGTCCAACGACATGACTGCTCGTGTTGCATATCATAAAGTAGAACTAAAGGGACACCTATGGACTGGTCTGCTATATGGAAAATGGCAGAGTGTGCTGTTGCCGGCTGAAAACAGAATAGTTTTCCATGAGGCTACTGCCCAGTGTACGGATACCCTTCCTTTCCTGTGGTGCATTAAATAAACCGAGACAATCCAACGGAGAGCTCAGCTGGGAGCTATGGCAAATGAACCCACACCTGAGGGTCACTTTCCTCACAGCGGAGAGTCCTGATTTATTAAAATTATTTTCTGCTCCTCCTCTTCCCCTACCATTTAGGTTCCTCTGGGTTTAGCCGGCCAAGCCGATGGTGTTTCCACAACAGCGTGGAAGTCACTGCCGGCTGGGCCGTAGATGTCCCCTGCCTCGATGCCAGGAGCCAGAACTCCGCGGTTCCCTTAAGATCCGCAGAGCACTGTTTGCATTCCCGCTCCGTGTCGTGGCCATGGGCCGTCCTGTGACCCCCCCGCCCCGAGCTGTCAGGTAAAACAGCTCCTGCCTCGAAGCTGCCCATCCGCCATGGCCGCGTACGCCCGCTCCCCCACCCCGGGGACAGGCGGGGGCACGGCGGGAGGACCGATGGCCTCTCTGGGGGTGCCCCCGTCGCCCGAAGCCGCCCGGCCCTGCCCGAGGAAGGGAACCCCGGCGCGGCGCGGTGAGTGCCCCACGGGGGGCCGGCGTGGCCGGGGCTCTGGGAGGGCGGGGTGGAACGTGAGGCGGGAGGGGAGGAGGCGGTAGCGCATCCCTTCGCGGCCGTGTGGGCTGTGGGCCGCCCATCGTCTCCGGGCCGAGGCCGCGCTCCCTTTGCTGGCGGTGTTGGGGCTCGGCGGGCGCCGGGGGAGTNTCCCAGACACAAAACCCATTTACATTTAGAGCAGAATGTGTTCTGACGTTTCATTGCATTTCACTTTCCTTAATCCTTTAAAAAAGGCATTCCAAAACGTTTCAGCTTGCCACGGAAAGAAATAGAAGCACGTCATTTAGAAGCAGCGACATGAAACACGCAGGTTGCTCCCGCATTCACTCTACCATCTTTACCATCTTCTCTTTAGTCCTTCCCCTTCTAACAGTGTGGTAGGAGTGACCGAGCTGAATGATAGAGATCCAAAATTTCGTGCTCTGGTAAAGAAAACTGTCACTATGAATGTAACTCACTTCTGTCTGAAATGGCATGTATTTTCAGAGGCATCACATGATAGTGCTATCGTAGGGGATATTCCATGGGTTAAAGATTTGATTTTCTTTAATGAAACATATAGCACAACTCAGAAGCATTTGGTCCACAACTTTGTAAAGCATTGAAGTTTAATACATGAAAGGGAAGTGAGGGTGAGGATGGAAGACAAAAAAAGTAAATACAAGTAAAACATTCTAAGTGCCATGGAGGGCTCTTAAGAACTGTCTCAGTTACTCAGTGCAATTAATGCTGTGTTGATACTTCAAGCCAGTGGGAGAGAACGAAAGATGCTGATTTTCTCTAGGTGTGAGGTTTCCACTTTCTTATCCATACAACCCTAAGGTAAGAAACATCACGGGAAAAAGGAACAAGTTGGGCTTGACAGGATTTTGAAGAGCCCTGCCAGCATCTGTCCTTCCCTTTCCAACTACCTCCTCAGCTCAGAGCTCACCATAATCCCTTTTCGTGGCCTGACCTCACTCCATTGGAAACTATTCACTAGTGATCTAGATGCAACCCCTGGATTCTGCATAGGCTAGGGAAGTTCTGTCCCAGGAGCCTCCAGCTCTGGTATCTAACGCCTGAATAGTTGTGCCCAAAACCACCCTGTGCTACCATGTGCCCTGTGATGCACCACCAGCTCCTGGGTCTTTGCTATTTGTGGCCTCAAGTTGTAGGGCTCAAGTGAAACTATTTTGAAGGAAAATCTGAGCCTCGGTACATCTTGATTCATTGTCACTGAAGGAAAACGAGCAAACCAACCCACTGACTGCATGTAGGCTCTCTGGGGGTTCCTTTGTCTATAAGTAAATAAATATATTTTGCAGCCAAAAATATTCTCCCATATAATTAAGGGCTGTTATATTGAAGCTGATATTTCTGGGATGAGCATCAAAATAGTTTCAAACTTTATTTTAAAATGAAAAAATCTGTTTTGAAAGAAACAGATCTGTGTGATCAAAAGTGTGATGAGAAAAGCGGGTCTGCATTTTAAGAAAAAATGTCTGGAGGGATCTAGGGTAAAATAAAATATCTAACTAGACTTCTCTTTTCTCTTCTGCTCAAGGTGATTGATGGAAGATGCGCAAAATTATGTTGTCAACTTCAACTTATCCAAGATTAAATCAAAAGAATTCCAAAGCTGACACTTCCCAAGCCTGCCAAAACTTAGACTACCTTGTCAAAATCGATTACTTCAGAATAACTATCTGATAATAGTCCGTGCTTTGTACCACAGCCTCTGGAATCTTACCACTTCAGTGAAGGAAAATGAAAATAAAAGCAAGCAGAAGAGATCCCAGGGGACTGTAGCTTCAGGAGGCGAAAAATTGGTGCTTTTTTCTTGCCTGTCTCTTCCCAGTTTCCTGCCCCCTTCAGCATACGAGACAGACAAGAGTTTGTGCACTTTGGAAACTCGATAGGAGGCAGCAGCTGATCTTCCCATCACCAGCCTAAAAATAATCCACTCCAGGGCTTGAAGTGGCTTCACTAAGTGGAGGAAAATCCTGCCATCGGGATGATATTGATCACGTAGCACAACCGAGTGACAATTTGGGTTGGTATTTTGTTTTTTGTGTTTGCAAAGGTAAGCTACAGAGTTTGATCTAACATTCAGCAACCAAACGGGGCATGCACTGACCCTCCCCCATTATCTCCCACTAACCACCTCCTCCTCCTTCCCTTTATATCTGTGGGACAGGGCTGCTCCTCGTTCTATCCTGGGATTACAGCTCCCATCTCTTTTTTTCCCTTTCCCATTCACAGGCATTCTCAGCCTTTACCTTCCCCTCCCGCTGATGTTTTCTTTGCCGCTGTTCACAGGGTTACACTTCTGTTTTTTCAAACTGTCCTGGCTTGGCATGTGAAGTCGAAGGTTTTACAGCAGCAGGCGGTGTAGCACGCTGGTGTTGGGAGTCGCGTTGTGTTAAGAAGCTTACCAAAAAGGAAAAAAAAAAAAAAAAAAAAAGCAGCAATGTATTACATGTGTGTGAGACCACTGCAGATGTTTGCCTGAAACGCTTTTCCATGCCAGTAGCCTGTGTAGCAACGCTGCTGCCGCTGTGATTTTTCTCGGTGGTTGGAGCCTGATCCAAAAAACGTAGCAAAGTCAATGAGATGCTTTGCATTGACTTCAGTAACGTTTGGGTTGGGCTGCGGGTGTATGCCAGTTAGCGACGTGAATGCTGACAAGTTTTCAGAGGTAATTCATCACCTTCAGGCCTGAGGTAACTGGGACAGTGCTTAGCAAGGAAGCAGGGTCTGGCTACGATAGGTGGTCCTTAAACAGGATTAAAAAAAGAAAATGATGTTTTGCAAAGGACCATTTTTTCATAAAATGGATTTTAAAGGGGCAGCAATTTTTGCTATTACCTTGGCAGAACCCTTTGCAAATAATGTATGGGCTACAGATCACATTGATTGCATTAGGTCTAGTGCTTCTAGAAAGGTAAGAATTACAAACTAGTACATTTATACCTGGAAAGGAAAAAAAAGTCAGAGCACTAACCTAAAATCTGTGGCAAAACTCAGAGTTAGGCCTTTCATTGTGCTTAGCCAAACCTAGAAATTTGTAATTTGACCTTAGTTAAAACTTTCTGTGTGAAATTCCAGAAGGAAAGACTTACTCTTGCTTTTATAATGACTTAATTATTCAGAAGGTAGGAACTAACTACTTTTTAAAAACTGAGTACTTTCTCCATCCTGCATCTGTATGCATACTTGTGAATTTACACATACACACATATAGATACATATATGGGCATATAATGCACATTATGTGTAAGATAAAAAATATTCAACCTGAGACCCAAGTATGCTCTGTAAACTGATATATTTTAACTAGGAAGTGCAGCTACTGCTGTTTGGGGGTGTGTGTGTGCGTTTTAATATAGGCAAGACAACTACTGAAATAAATGTTTTTTCAAAATATTCTTATTTCCCTCATACAAGGTCCACTTGAGGAGTATATTTATACTCTTTCTTGTATAGTCATAAGTATCTTGCAGAGTGTGCTGAGCAGTGATAATTCTGGTAAGATGAAACTCTTGAATATGATGCCTTTTAAGTGTACTTTAAAAGACCCTAAGGAAACTAAATTTGCTTTAATTAGAATTCCTAACGGTTGTGCATTTGCTGGGAATGTTCTCATTATTTTTATGAAAAAACTGCTTTTTTCCACTGTTGTTTTCACAATTTCTTATGGAAAATATATCTCAGGAACTGGCTTGGTGCCATGAGAATCCCCATTTATGTGTATTAAAATAAGATTTGTAAGTGTTTAGGTTCAATGCTGCATCATATTCATGTTTACAACTTTGTCTTCCCCCCCGCCTCTTCCCCAATTCCTTTTCTTATTCACAGAGAGTATTTATTCCTGTACCTCTTTTGTACTGATTTCTGTTTCTTAATATTATGACAGTTTCAGTACACTATAACCCAAAAGTAGAAGTCTCAACTGCCTAATGACAGGGATTTTTGGATGAAAATTCATATGCTTAAAGGATATAAATTTTTTTCAGCGATTTCATTACAGGAAGATCTGCCATGCAGATAGTTCCCATCCTCATTAAAGTAAACCATCAGGGAATCAGTTTCCCAAATGATGTAAAGGAGAGCTGAACTTGCTTTCCACTGTACCGTCACGGGCCCATCCTCCTGACTGTTCTTCCCATTCCCATTGCCTGTGAAGTTTTGCTCATGGCTTTAGCTTGGATCTGACTGCTCAGCAAAGGCCATTTGCAAAGGGAGGAAGAAAAGACACCTCTGAAAATTTCTGACTGGTTCTAGAGTTGGTAAAGACTGACATTAGAGCAAGAAATTTGTCAATAACTATGAAGGATAAGGGTCTTCCAGTATGCAAGTCTTAAAATGAAAAATTACCTGATATTTGGCACCCCTGAAGGTAGCTGCTACCCTCAGATAGCATGTGGTTGTTACCTGAAGATCTGTATCCCATCCCTGCATTTCCCCTGACTGAAATGCTAGGTTAAGCTTTGTGTGCTTGGCAATATTATTGTGAAGCATAAAATTCTTACTGTAATAAGTAGTGAAGCACATGTATTATAATGTACTTGCTTTGGTGTAATCACCTCAGCATAGTTTGGTGGCCTTTCAACAGAAAGAGAGTTTATCTCTAAGGAAGCCATTTTAGCCACGTAGCAAATGTGAATAGTGCTGTCTTCTTAAATGAGTAGACGAGGATCTCAGTGGTTATTCTGAAAGGCTGCTACTACCTGCTGAGAAATAGCAGGCAATAATTTCAGATGACCAACAAATTTCAAAACAACTTGCAACCCTTTCATCTGTTCTCTCTTTACTATTCACACCTGGGTTATGCATTTTATTGTTTTGATGTGGCAGCCGGACTGCTCCCATTTTTTGCAGACATTGCTGTTTTCTAGACAAAGCTATCTGCCTGTAGAGAAGCCTTCAGCTCCAAAGTTTCCAACCTGAACATGTGCTTAAAGAAGAGGTCTTGGCAATGCATAGGAGAAGAGGTCTTTGTGCTTTCCAGTGGCCATCCCTTCCTTTGGGATACTTAGATTTGCTACAAAATTAAAGACCTTATTGCAGTGTATCAATACTTAAAGGGGTCCTACAGGAAAGTGAGAGAGGGGCTGTTCACAAGGGCGTGCANTGCTTTCCAGTGGCCATCCCTTCCTTTGGGATACTTAGATTTGCTACAAAATTAAAGACCTTATTGCAGTGTATCAATACTTAAAGGGGTCCTACAGGAAAGTGAGAGAGGGGCTGTTCACAAGGGAGTGCAGTGATAGGTCAAGGGGCAATGACTTCATGATGAAAGAAAGTGGGTTCAGATTAGACATTAGGAGGAGATTCTTTACTATGAAGGTGGTGAGACCCTGGAACAGGTTGCCCAGAGAGGTTGTGGAAGCCCCATCCTTAGGAGTGTTCAAAGCGAGGTTAGATGGGTTTTGGGCAACCTGGTTTAGTGAAGGTGGCCCAGCCCATGATAGGAGGATTTGAACTAGAATATCTTTGAGATCCCTACCAACCAAAACTGCTCTGTGATTCTATGATTCTGTTAAATTAATGGGCATTTCTCTGCTGTTATGCACCATGGGTCCTTGAGCTGGTCCTGCATGAGCTAACTTTGGACTTGGAGTATGGCAGCTGCAACAGCTTAGCACCAATCCTAAGCTTGCTGTGAGCAGGGCTTCTTATCTTTGGAACAGCACCGTGGTGATATAAGACCATTAATTCTAGGACTGAAATAATATTTGCATGGCTCTCCATCAGACTGTGTAGCTGGCAGTGAAGCAGGCACCTGCCCACAGCAGCAGACTGCTGGGGATGACAAAACCATCTGGCTTTGCTGCTTAATTCACCTGTGAACAGCTCCAGGAAGCCTGGCCTTGTGCTGTTCCTGGTGCTACCAAGGAAAGGGTCTTGGCAGCTGTAGGAGGGCAACTGCTGCTAGGGAATGTGATAACCTTCTGGGTTGCAGCAATCACTGCTTTTCTCTCTTCCAACACTTCAACCCTCCTCAACTGCAGCACAGTTTTTCCTCATGCATACTTCCTGTCTCCATGCATTCTTCCTAAAAACTCTGTCTGCTCATCTTCAGTAAGGAGAAAATCACCTTTGGTCACACTGTGGGACACCTTGAGTCAACTCTGCATTCTGACTTGCTTAGGGTGAGCTCAGAGACCTTCAGCATAGCTAGATGTTACAAGGTTGGATTGCTGTGCAGTGTGGTCAGTGTTCTGTCCATGGCAATGATCAGTAACTGGTGCTTGGGAAAAAGAGAAAGAAGTCTTCAGTATCTTTAATTATGTACTCACACAGCGTTCAGCATGGAACAAAACAAACAGCACTTCATCTCATGGGCAAGAGGCTTCTATTCACCTCTCTGTAGGTCTAGTTCATAGTGAATCCCAGCATTGGCTTACTAGAAGAGTTAAAGTGATGGAAAGATAGATTAATTGTTACTGAGGGATCCAGATTTGGTCCATCTTCCTTTCTGAACACAGCTGCAGTCTTTGATGTGTTACAATGGGAAGCGCAGCTGCAATTCTTCATGTTTTTTTTTTTCTGAATTTGTTGTTCTTCCATTTCATGTTCTTGTTTCATTTCATAAAATCTTATGGTTTTACAGAAGAGAATGGAATAGTTCCTGCTCACTCTGCCTTTCATCAGTTATCCACAGTCAAGGTCTTCACAGCTGTCTTCATTTCCAGGCTCATTGAAAGTCAGCATAGCTGAGGCCTCTTTAAACACTTTATAATGTTAGGAATTAAAGAACACTTTAGCCTTTACTCCCAATATTGAAATACTGTTTGACAATGCAACTTAAGACTCCAAAATTACTCTGAAGCTTTTGAATGTGCTACTTGCACTGTTTGCAGCCCTAGGGAGGTGTTCATGCTGAACTTTGCAAGCATGGGATGCAAGCATGGACACAAGAAGAAATTTCCATTATATTATCAATTTTTCATTTGAAGAAGACAGAAGGGTAAAGTGTTTCCTAGGATAAGCAGTTGCATCTGAAAACCCATTATGGTTGAAATCCTGTTAACTCATGGACCCACGCAAGCATTATTGTAAAATACCCCGTACTGTCTAGAGAAATCAAGAGCTTGTTTGTTTGCCTGAGGGACTTTTCTTTCTGTCCTCCTTTGGAAAGGAACACAGCTCATTAAACCTTGAGGCTGATGAAGACAAGCTTCTTCAGGAATGCCCTGGTGCAGCAGAAAGTAACAGCCAATTTTAGCCTTGAACCAAATGGGAGTCTCAGTGGCAATAAATGCAAAACGTCCTCCCGTAAATGTTAGTAAAATTTCATCCAGTGTAATTCCCCTATCTGCAAAACTTGGTTGAAGAAGCAGAACCCACATGACAAGCTTTGTCCCTGGGGTGATGGGCTCATGAATCAGTGCATCTCCAGAGCCTCCTATGTATGGAAGGTTTCCAGAAAAACGGAGCAGGGTCCCATGGTTTGGGTCACATGGACAAAACAGTGGTATATCAGGTCTGACATCTACACCAGAAGTGGTTGAGAAGGGAATGACAGAGTAATGTGTTGCCCCCTGAGATAAAATGATTTTTCAAAGCTCTAGTGTACTGCAAGGTATTTTCAAATGCCACCCTTGAAGGCACAGGGAACTGCTACCAGTCTGTCTGTGTAACACCAGAAAGTGTCTATGAAAGTTTACCTGTGGATGTGAGTCCTCCAGTTCCAGTCACAGTTCATTTCTAGCACAGCTGTGATGGACAAATGGATGGAAGGGAGGGAGGAAGGACAGCAGGATCACTGGACTATTATTCTACAGTGCTCTTCTATTCCCTGCAGTGTTGTACCGTACTGGAAGTGTGTCCTGACGTGGGTGCTGCTAAAAAAGGAAGTTGGACCTTATGAGCATATTGTGAGGCCAAATCAGAGGCTGCAGTGGGTGTTCTAAAACTGAGTGTTTTGATAGATTTTAATCCCTTAAAAGTTTGATGAACGTGGTCACTAGGTGTGCTGATCAATCATAAAGTGTTTTCTGATTTAAAAACACAGAAATTTATTGTCAATTAACCCATCTCATTTCATAAGCAATGAGATTGGTTTTTAATTTTTTGTTTTGTTTTTCACGAACTATCCAACCTAGGCTCTTTGGTTTTCTCTCATCCAGAGAAGACAATATATTTCTACCTCTTTTTTGAAACAAACCCATAACGAAACTATTGTGAGTAGACAGCTTATACCTACTCTTGAAAATTGTCAGCAGTATGATGGGCCCTGTCTCTAAACATCAGTATACAATAAACAATAGGGCCAGATTCTTTCCTCAGTCCAGACAGCGTGCCAAAACCAGTCAGTTTTAAGAGTGCGTTATTGGACATACTCAATCACTAAAACAGGCACTGTTCAGACTCCTGTAAAGATGCAGATGTGATTCTTGAAAGATGCATCTTTCTTGAGAGATAATAGGGACTATTGTTTGAGGTGTGCTATGAGACCTCTACAAACTGATTGTAGATCCTAGCTAGGTGATAGCACTCTCCATGCACTTAATAGTCATTTCTTCCATGGGAGCATCTACTACACATAATCTCTTTCCCTTCCAGAAAAATGGGAAAAAAACCCAAACAGTTCCCTTAGATTCTCTTGGATATGATTTTAATCCTTTCTTCCAGATTTATTTTTGTCAAGAAGCCAAAAGCTACACACTGAAGTCAGTGATTCAGTGCTCATTTGAACCCAGGATCCTTCTGCCTTTCAGTACCAATCCAACCACTAGACCACAACAGTGTCTTATGCTGTCTCAGAAAAGAGTTGTGTTGTGGGAAAGGGAGGAATATTCCCAGCAGAACTCCCTTGGACTTCTGACCTTCGATAAAAATGAGGAAACAAAGCTTCTGATTTTCAAGAGATTATCATTACCATTATGTTTCTCTTAAAGGAGACATGTCAAACTTTTACACATGAAAAACAAAGACTCTCTCTGTATTTTTTTTCAGATGTTCCATGTTTGTTCTGCCAGTAACTCCTCAGTCTATTCAGAAATAATTCATATTAACATATTTGTTTCCCATTACTAGTCATATGCATGTATATTTCTTTATAAAAATAAAATAACAGAATGACAGTGGTCATATCACTGTGTTCATTATAGAGAATGGGCCAAGCTCTCCATCAAATTGGGTTCTGCTGATGACTGAGTGGGTTGCCTGTCAGCTTTGGCACCACAGTAAGTACATACATAGATTTTTGTAGGATGTGGTCCATGATATGACTCTGAGTTATACTTCTGGCAAAACTCAGACCGTGGACCACTGATATGTTTGGAAAAGGGACTGTGTTTATCACACTCTTTTAAATTAAACTCCTTTATATTTTTCACTGATGCATTTCAATATGGATTACACTTTTCAGATCCAGAATAAAGCTAGTTAAAAGCGAAAAGGGGGTTTTGCAGATGTTCAAAGGGCCTCTTTGAACTTTGTATTCACTTGAAGATCTGTATGTTTCTTTTTTTCTCTCAGGGAGTACTCGTGTAGTTTATGCTTGACTTGTTAAGCTTAACTTCATTAAAAGCTAGGTTCATAGAACTAACCTGAGCTAATTGAGGAAAGAAGGAAAGGCTTTTTCTCCCCATACAACTAATTTTTTTTTAAAACTGTGCATTTTCACATGTCCATATTGTTCTGATACTGCAAAACTCATTAATGGAATTTTGTTGCAGGAAGATGCATTCGTCGGAGTATGCAGATACTTTGCTGAATTAAAGATTTTTTTTTCCCATTTTAGTATGTAACATTTGGGGGAAAAAAGCTGTGAATAAATGAGTTTAGACAACCTATTCTGCAGCACTACATTACTGTCTCTAAGTGACAGGAAAAGAAACAGGCAAGGAAACCTTTAGGTTGCAGTCTTGTTTCCTCTCCCTGTGAAGCAGAAGGAATAAATAAATGATGCACAGGTTGATAAAAGCCAGAAGCTGGACATAACTCTGGGTCATATTGTAGCCCACACTCAGCAAGCACGAATGCATGATCTTATCTTGGTGCTCATAATCTCATGAAATATCATGGAAGACAATCTCATAAGAAATCACAGAAGGAAGCCAGGGAACTGCTTCGATGAAGCTAAGCACGCGCACAGGGATTTGCAGGATCAAGCTCAAATGCTGATTTGTTGCCTGTGCAATCATCAGTGCCATGTGCTTTGGTGAAGTGTTTAGCAGTTATCTGTAAGGACTAGTGTATGTGACCACTGTTGTTCTGTGGGACAATGAAGAAATAAAAAATATCTGTGAATGCAAAGCTGCTGGATTGCAAATATCCAAGGGTCAGAGCTTGCACTGAGAGTGTAGTGCAACAAATTCTGTCAGCAGAGATGTTGTACAGAGAATGTTGGCTCACTAAAGGAGCAGTTCTATACAAGAGTCATATGCATTTGACTTTTCTTATGAGAAAGAAAATGTTTTTTTCAAAATTTTCTTGTTCTTTCTCTATACTCCCATAGATAACTTGCAGCATAACATTTGTGCATAAAATGAATGCTACAACACATTGCACAGTGTAGTTAGTGAATATGTACTAAATAGTACACTTAATATAAACACAGACTTCATTCTAATATACTTCTACTGCGCGGGACCCAAAAGCCCTTTCAAACTACAACTAAATTATTCTCTCTGTGCTGGTCAGTGTGTTCCTTCTGCCTCTGTTTTATTTATTTTGTGTTTAGCTAAAAGGAATGCTACTGGTCTTGGTAGTCAGCAATTGCTTCAACATGTCTCCTTTTTGCAGCCGTCAGACCTTCTGGAAGCGATGCGGCTCGCGTTTTGTGGTAATGACAATGCTTCAGCCTACAACATCAGCGCTGGTGTCCTGAGGAATGTCTGCTTTGTGGATGCACTCAACTTGGTTCCCCATGTCTTCTTGCTGTTTATCACCTTCCCAATTTTGTTCATCGGTGAGTTCTTCCACGGATCTGTGTAATCCTACAAACACTGGAGCATGTTAGTTACACTCAGTCATGTTTACTTGTGCTGGGGAGCCAGTGGAGCAAACTGTTGTGTTTATCAGTATTAAGAAAGAAGAGATAGAATGGCTTGACCCTGTGGACCCAAAGCCAATCCGCTTGAAACGTCACAAATTTTACATATAAATCAGCATGAAAAGATTGATGTGAACCAGATAAATCAGGTCCAAATGCTTTGAAACTTCCTTCTGGAGAAGTTTTTTCAGATTCACCTTACAACCTTAGATGTTATTGGATAGTAGAAGACTTAGGATAGGTCTGAATTCCCTTCAAGTTACTGAATTTCAGAGAATATCCAAACTGTACAGCTTGGATCTAAGGCTAGGAGAAGTATAGGAAACTTTTAAAACAGCATAAATCTGTCATCAGCAAACATCTGTAAACAGAAGTAAAGGAAAGGAGATTATAATTTTCCAGAGAAAATAATAAGTGATAGATCTTTCTTGAAGAATTCAGGAGAGTAGAGTGTCTCTAACTTACATATTCTTGTTAAAAAACACACACCCAAAGCAATATTCTAATTATATTTTTTCTCTATAGTTGTCTCTTTATCGTAGTTATTTGCAGCGATGAAATTCAAGTTAATACTTTTTCAGAGAGGTCAGACAGTGCTGTTAAAACTGTTTATAGAAGATAGTGCCTTGAATAATCATTAGAAAGGCACTAAGTATCAATAACAATAAATATTTCCGTGACAACTGCATGAAAAGTGGCATGTCACTTTGTCCATGTTGCCTGCCTAGTGTAGTGTATACACATAACTGCATTTCTTGCACAAGGAAGATTTGAATTTGAGTCCAAATTTGAACTAGAGGTTTAAGGAATTCCCATTACGCAAAAAGACTCTGAAGTGATTGTATGATTGGATACAGGCTAAGACACTCGAGACCTAACAATCAAAAGTATAACAGTATCCAGTGACTGAAAGCTAATTAATCAAGCAAGGGAATAAGAAACAACTTCTAATAAAAGAATAACTGTGGGGGGATCCCAAGGGTTTTGGAGGACTCTCTCCAGCAGTGCTGGATCTTTATGTCAGTGCAGAATCTTTCTGTGAGATGAGATGGAAGTCATGCTTGAGTTACAGGGCTTTCTGCAGAAATGTTTGATGGAAACTCAGTGCAAACAGAGTTTGCACTGAGTTTCCATCTCTGGGGGCACAAATAATCTTTTACAACGTTCTGCTTTGTGCACCAAGCGGTATCAGGCTGCTTTAGTATTTTATAGATATCAGCCAATTAATTTTGAAATTGTGTTTCAGCCACTGAAAATTCCCTCTATTTGCTATCAATTTTAGGAAAAAAACACAGAAGTTTAAATTATGCTATGTATGTTTGTATGTAATTTTGTGACTTGATTATCAGAATGCTAAAAGCCAACAGGAGTCCACAGTACTGACTGGCTCCAAAACCCAAAATTGATAATGAATCATATTTGTGCAAATGTATGGCCAAAGAAATAGTGAGACAAAGACAGGAGCAAGGACAAAGAAATTTGATTACAAATATCTCAGGAAACTGTAAAAAATGCTTGAGATATGAAGAATAGAGTATGTAGTTTCTGCAGTACATTGTATATCAAACAAGGATGATTTGGTGAAGTTCTGAGTTTCCAAGAATTAATAAACTTGGGCTCTGGTTTATGTTTTTCTGAGTCACCTAATGAGCCTCTAGGCATGATGAGATACTACATCCTTGTATAGCAAAAGCATATCCGGATTTTGGGTTTTTTCTTTACCTCCCTAAAATGTGCTGTTCTTGGGATTCTCTATGGGCTTTGGGAAACCTGTCAGGGAATTGCAGGAGTGACATGTGCAGACATTTGGACTGGCTGGCTGAGGAGCAGAGACAGGGTGAGAAGGGACAGAGGACAAAGCAAAATGCAGTACAAGACCCACCATCTTGAGAGGCTAATGTCTCATCAGTCCTCAGTCTCCCCTAGCACTCTCACATCCGTCAGGTCCTTGGTGTCCTGCTTCTTGTCAGGTTGCTGGCTTCAGAGAGGATCTTGACTGAAAAGGATAGGTGCCATTTGAGGTGATGACATGGAAATAGGCGTCGAGATCAGTTTGTTGATTAAGTCATCTGAGTACTGGTGCTGTGCTGGGAGCTTTAATGCTCCAGGAGTGGACAGGGCAAGGAGGCCTGGCTGTGCCACAGGAGCAGAGACAGGGAAATCACCATTCAGCATCCCCTGAGACAGCACTGCCAACCAGGCCTGACACAGAGATACCATTTCTCATT
Source organism: Heliornis fulica (assembly GCA_013399135.1). Classification (NCBI taxonomy): domain Eukaryota; kingdom Metazoa; phylum Chordata; class Aves; order Gruiformes; family Heliornithidae; genus Heliornis; species Heliornis fulica. Next base: position 176,881 of record VXBZ01012453.1, on the reverse strand, counting down.
TGTTTGAAACAAATACATCTCTATGAGCTCTCATCAGAGGATGCAACTTTTCTATCAGTTGGAAACTTTGCCCTGTCTTGTTTGTGACTGGGAAAGACATGATGATGCCATCACTTAGTGTCTGTCAGACTCTGTTGTGCAAGGGTCAGACTGACATATTTCTTTTGGTTCTTAGCCAGGGACATGTTCTCTTTGGGAAGAATGTAGACCCATTGTCTACAGGATCAGATCTGAATTATGGGGACTACATGTCTGTCTAATCAGACACTCCTGGGTCATCTTATTATTAACGACAGCCCCCCATGGTCTTGTGGGTTTGTTTGTGTTGATTATATACTATTCCATATGACCTATGGATTAGAATGGGGAATTGATAACATGGTCACTCACTAGCTGGCTGTGTGATAATTTCCCCCCTTTTTGGGTGTTATTTCCTAGGCTGGGGAAGTCAAAGCTCCAAAGTCCAGATTCACCACAATACCTGGCTGCACTTCCCTGGACACAACCTGCGGTGGATCCTGACGTTCACCCTCCTGTTCGTACATGTGTGTGAAATAGCAGAGGGCATAGTTTCTGATACGTAAGTGACAGTGCTTGGTGGACAGCTCAGCTAAATGTATTTGTTAATGTATACTGATAATGTGTGATGCACTGGATAGTAGGGTGTTAGGAGTTTTTCCCAAAAAAAGATAGGACATCATTTCATGAACTGTCCACATTTTAATGGAATGAAGCTGAAACAATTGTTCTTAGTATATTATTATTCTTCTCTCAGACTCTGATGTCAAGTAAATATTGACGAGTTAAAGCATCCACATGGAAAAAAAAATCTTTTTGTCTCTAGATTTGTCCTCTTAAATAGATTAGCAGAACACCTAGGAATAGAATGGTGAAAGAAGACTCCAAATTCACTAATTTATACCTTTTTTATTTTCAGACAAATGAAATCTCGCCATCTGCATCTCTTTCTACCAGCTATAATGGGATTTGTGGCTGCCACTGTATCCATAGTCTATTACCATAATATCGAAACATCTAACTTTCCAAAGTTACTGTTGGGTAAGCCAAAGTCTCATGTTTATGTACTCTTGCAAAACCCAATAGTTTAGCCTATGTCAGCTTGCTTAAATTGTAGAGGATGGTGAAATGTAAGAGAATATTAGGAGGGAGAGGAATAATTCTCAGTTCTTTGAACTAGTATTCTTGCAGGAGTTCTTGTACCTTTCATAGGCTACTTGGCTGAAAACTTCTGTTTTTAAAATTATCACAAAAGGAAAAGCATAGTGTGCCTATTGTATTTCTAGCATAGGCTTTTAGGTATTTTTTACCTCTGCTCATTATTTTGAGGCAAAAACTTGTCTTCATTCAAAAGAGCTATCTCAAAAGGGCCCTTTTGGTAGTAATCTGATCACAAACCATCCTGTGCAGATGGCTGCTATTTCTCAGCATCCATTGCAGTTGATTCTGAGATTACCCAGTTAAATGATGGATACCACCTCTCCTTTTTATTGAAAAGCTGGAGGGAAGGTTTACTTTGAGAAACTGCTACCTGGAATTCGTGATATCTCTCTCAGTCAGGAGTTGGTCAGAAGAATTTGACTAGATGTTGAGGGATAATGTTTCATAGAAGTATAAAGTCCAGTTTACCTATAACAACAACCTGAACTAGCCATTGGCAGATACCAGCAAAGATGAATGGTATAACTAATGAGCTTACTTCAATTTTTATTTTTTTTTTGCTTTTTCAAAGAGGCAAAGTGATATTTGTCACTTTAAGTGACTTTTTCTTCCTTTCAATATCAAAGTTCCCCTTCAGATTCTCTTCAGTGGGCTTCAGTAATTGTGTGAAGTGTGAAGACCTGCCATTGTGGATCTCTTTGAAAGGTGGTAGCCCAGGAGAGAAAATAGTGACCTGGAAAAGAGAGTGCAAAGCAAATTTCTCAAACCTGAGTTCCTGACTTGGGCTGACATCACACTTGCATTGAATTAAGCCAAGGAATATTTCTGTTTGAGAAAGATAAAACCTCTGCAGCACTGGTAGAGCTATCTTATTAATTGTTTGCTTATTTTTAATTATGCATGTACACCTCTTTTACAGCTCTCTTTCTTTACTGGATAATGGCCTTTGTCACCAAAACAATCAAGCTTGTCAGATACTGCCAGGATGGTGTGCCTTTTTCTCAGCTGCGTTTCTGCATCACTGGAATTATGGTCATTCTCTATGGACTGCTGATGGCTGTGGAGATCAATGTCATTCGAGTTAGGGTATGTGGTTTCTATGTCAGGGTCTGAGAAGATATCAGTAGTATCTTAGGAAGGAAGATGGGTCTTTAGCCCCAGTAACTGGCTTGTGGCAACTTTAGACCTAAGGTTAGCTTAGATGTAAATGTCTTGTTAATTCTATAGAAACCAGAATGATCTGGCATCTCTTTATGTCCTTAATATGTCCCTGGACTTGGTATGTATGTGTGCCTCTACATATGTATACTCGCAGAGAGTGCTTATGTATTTGTATAGATAGATATAGATGAGTACTTGTGTGTGTAAGGGTATATGTGTGTGCACATATGTGTACATATGTTATATTTGTAATCTGCAGAGTGTATGATGTATCAATGCTGATAAACTATGTAGTGAACAGGTAAGTTAGCATACATTCTTACCCATGATAATTTAAAATACTATTATGTCCCATTAATTCCTTTTTTTGTTGTTGTTCAGACAGAGATAAATTATACTGATAGGTTACAGAGCTGTGTCTACATTCCATATTGCTGATTTTCTTGTGAATTATGCTGTCACAATAGAAATGCTCCTATTTATATCAAAATTTATATTGAAATGCAAGGTATAATTATCTTTAAATGGAAATTTGACACTGTAGCCATAATATACATTGTGGGGTTTTTTTCTAAAAATTGCCACCAGTGAGACAATTAATTCCTGAACACATGCTATTTTTTTTTCTCCAGAAGTATGTATTTTTCATGAACCCCCAGAAAGTAAAGCCACCAGAGGATCTCCAGGACCTGGGGGTGAGGTTTCTTCAGCCATTTGTGAATTTGCTCTCCAAGGCAACTTACTGGTGGATGAATACTCTCATTATATCAGCTCACAAGAAACCCGTGGACCTGAAGGCAATCGGAAAGCTTCCAATTGCAATGAGAGCACTGACAAATTATGTTTGTCTCAAAGAAGCATATGAGGAACAAAAGGTAAACAAAGACACTCATGTCACTCTTTTACCTTAGAAATTGTAGTGTTGCTTTCTTTTTCTTTTTTTTT
>VXBZ01012453.1:141917-173569 GCA_013399135.1 Heliornis fulica | reverse complement strand
TTTTTTTTTGTGCTCCTCTGAAACCTTAGTTTTGGGAAATTTTAACTTAGGACTGTTTGTTCCAAGGTGAAACATGGCTAAGGAAGTTCCAAACCAATGGTTGCTGTTTGGTTTAAAGTGAATTTACAGCAGGGGAGAGTTGCCAGATTGAGAGCAACTGGAAACTAAAACCATAACAGACTCATCATTTGCTAGATTTCATTTTAAAAGTGAAGACTTTGTTTAAATCCTCGATACTTATGACAACATCTTAAATTAGAAAGCATTCCTTCCATAGTTTCATCTGGAAAGACTCATCTTCACTTTTTATTTTCCTCAGAAAAATAAATAGCCAAAAGCACACCCCAAGAATAGCCAAAACACTGGTGTCTTGTCAATAGTGTCTTAGTCACTGTTTCAAAACAGAGAACCATATGGGCTGCTAGGAAGAAAATTAACTCCACCCCAGCCAGACCCAGTATCAAAACACACAGTTGGGCAAACTCACTGGGCAGGGCAGGACTTCCCAGAGAAACTGCTGGATGCGTTTACGCAAAACTGTGGCATTTTATGTGTGCTTAAAGCCAGTGATTTCTGCCAAAAACAAGGAAAAGAGAAATATTTTGTTCTGAAGAAAGGAGATGAAGGACTTGATATATCATATATCATTCCTCAAGCATAAACAGAGAGAAATCAGTCATTCAGAGGCCACTTTAGAAAATGCAGCACCTACGACAAAAGCATGTAATTCCCTTTCCTGCACACACACCACCTAAACCTGTTTCCAAGCTGTGCACAGTGGGAATTGGGATGTGAGGGGAAGCCAGGAAGAGCAGCACTGCTCTCAGCAGTTGATGGAGCTGCAGACTCCTTCCTATGACCTTTGAAATGACACAATAATTGGTACACTTGTTTCTGTTTTAATAGATTTAGGTGTCTCTCCTCTTGTAGTCAATGCGTACAGTACTAGAGACCAAGAGCCTTCTGCTTTAAGCAGAATACTACTTAGTCTGTAGTAGGACTGAGCTTTTAATAGCAATGGAGAGGTGCATCCCTTAGGCCAGCTCCTTAAAGAGCATTTGGTGCCTAAATGTTCCTTAAAGCGACCAGAGAGTCTTAGGCACCTACATGCTCTGAGGACACGAGTCCTTGTGCCATTCTTAATGACGGGCATGATGACTGGGGGCAATCATTTGCCTGTAGTCCATTTACATCATCAGATACTGCATCTACCTGCACAAATGCACAATTCAGATGCCCAAAGGCAAGTTAAGTGTGCTGTCACTCATGGGCATGAACACAAGCATTCTGTGTACAGTTTCCCACGGCGTGCGGCCTGCACGTATGGGCCCTTGCAGAAATGTACCCGTGCCGTTCCATGCACCTACACTTGTAAAGCTGGGTGGCATCAGATGTTTTAGTTACCATAATTGTTTAAAGTTTTGAGGTTTCCACAGCCTCTAGCACATTTGCACTAATATTCGAAAACAGGCTGTAACCCTAAAGTAAACTGATAGTTCATAGATAACATAAAAGTAAACTAAAGGGCTAAAAGCAACCCAAAGAGCCAGGCAGTGGAACTTGATGCAGTTCGCTCCCCTGGAGAAATGTGCTGGTTTGTGCATGGTTGGGCCAGAAAACAGCTGCAGAATTAGGAAAATTCTTCAGGTTGAAGCGTGGTCTGCAATCTGGAAGAGATGATATGTCACTGTCTCCGTTTCCAGAGTGTATTTTACACTAATCTCCTGAAGCTGGTGAGGGGAGCTCCCCAGCACCCTCTGGATTAAGTGGGGTTACCCCTGCCTGTACCTGGAGATAACGGGTCTCAGTTGTGCTCCACAGCCCTGCGGGAAGAAGGCTTCTGTTCCTTTCCAAACTGACCTTATCATGTCTTGATGAAAGATGCTGAACATGTCTGTCCATATTCTGTATTGTGAAATGGCTTTGAGGTAGCTCACATGATGTTGTCTTGCTATCCCTTCTGCGTGCTGTGAAAGTCAAAACTGGCTGAAGTTCTCTACCAAAAAATAGCGCACGGGAAATGAGTCAGGTTCAATTCTGATCAATGTTTTCTCCAAACCTGTGTCTGAGCATACAGGAAACTAGAGCATCTGAGATGAACTTTTTATGGCTGCTATATTCAGTGGAGGCTTTTCTTGTTTTCTTTAATGTCACTGGGCAAGTCCTGAAACCCATCTTCAACTAGACATAACTCAACTGAGACAGAATTCTTCTGGCTCATCTCATATGACGGTTTGCCCATTGGCACATGAGACCTAAGCTGACTTTGCAGTGACAAATCTGAATTCATTGTTTTCTTTTGTTTTCTTTACATTTTTGAATTTCCATTAACATTCTTGGTATTATGAACATATTCACTACTCAGAATTCCTTAGCTTTAAGTAATTTTTCAAAGCATCAGGTAGTTTGATTCTAATATGATTTCATGTTACACAATATTTTATAGGATTTTAAGGACAGTTATCAATAATTTTATTGTAATTTGAAGTAATGTAAGCCAACAGAATGCAAGGCTGGTAACTGACATTCTAATTGGCTGTTGTCTGGTAGTTGCTACTGCTAAAGGCATTCCAACTCTTACCTTAAGACACAGGTCATTCATTACTGGTTTTGATGATAGTTTCTGTTTGGCAATATAGCATAACACAGCATACCATAAAAACATAGCCTATGTTCTCTCACTTAGAATATATTATAAAACCTCAAGTAAATCAAACTTTTGATAATTACACTTGCTTAAATATGCTGTTTGAGGTTTTTTCCTAAACAAAATGTTGCAGAAAATACCCACTGCAATTGACTTTCCTTATCTTGTTATTTCCTGCCACGACTAAATACTCTAAAAGTTGGACATGCTGTATTTTCTTGATTTTCTGGACAGTCTCCTATAGAAACAGAAATAGCTCATCTCACAGTATTTTTATCATAACTGTCTAAGAATCCTGGAGAAATTATAACTGTGCATAGGAAGGCTATACATGTAGGGTTAGATTCATGACCCTGAATTAATATATCCTCTTTAATAAACATTCACAGTTCCTAATATATTAATGGACATTTTGTCTGAAGATAATTCTTTAGTGAGGTTAAGAAGACAAACAAGTCCTTAATGATATGCAATGAAACTCTCACAGCCAAATTTTTGGACCAATGTACTATATGTGGGTTGTACTTGTCACATAATCCTCCTCCAAATAATTAATTGTGTTCCTGTTGTTGCTTAGCTTTCAGTTTGCTTTCTGTGTAAGCAGTCTAGATGTCTCAAACCACATTTTAATACATCAGAAAATCACTTAGTGTTTTGGGTTGGAAGAGACCTTAAAGTTCATCTAGTGCCCAACCCCAGCCATGGACAGGGACAGCCTCCACTAGACCAGGTTGCCCAAAGCCCCTTCCAACCTGGCCTTGAACACTGCCAGGCAGACATAACCTCTCTGGACAGCCTGTGTCAGTGCCTTCCTCATCCTCCCAGGAAAGAATTTCTTCTTATATATAAATCTACCCTTTTTCAGCATAAGGCCATTAACCCTTAACCTATCAGTCCATGCTATTTTCCTGTAGGCCCCTTCAGCTACTGGAAGGCTGCTATAAGGTCTCCCCAAAGCCTTCTCTTTCCAGGCAGAACAACCACAAATCTCAGCCTGTCTTCATAGCAGAGGTGCTCCAGCCCTCTGGTCATTTTCGCGTCCCTCCTCTGGACTTATTCCAACAGGTCCATGTCTTTCTTGTGTTGGGGACCTCAGATCTGGATGTATTCCAGATGGATTCTCACTAGAGTGGAGTAAGTGGTGAGAATCACCTTCCTTGACCTGGTCATACTGCTTTTGATGCAGCCCAGGATACAGTTGACTTTCTGGTCTGCAAGTGTGCATTGCTGAGTCATGTTGAGCTTCTTGTCCATCAGCACACCCCAAGTCCTCCTCAGGGCTGCTCTCAATCCATTCTTTCTCCAGCCTGTAGTTGTGCTTGGCATTGCCCTGACCCATGTGCAGGACCTTTCATGTGGCCTTGTACTTTATGAGGTTTGCACAGAGCCACCTCTCAAGCCTGTCAAGGTCCCTCTGGATGGCATCTCTTCCCTCCACTCTGTTGACCACATCAGCCTGCTCAGTGTCATTGGCAGACTTTCTGAGGGTGTACTCAGTCTCACTGTTCAGCCAACAAAGATGTTAAACCACCAGTCCCAATAGTGACCCCCTGAGGAGCACCGCTCATCACTCATCACATATCCCAAAAGAGATTTAGCACATTGACATTACAATTGATTTACACATCTACCAAAACCACATGTAAACCTATGACATGAATAGAAAGTTTTACTTTTGGGGTGGTGTAATTGAAAATGCAATTTTTAATGTCAAGGGCCAGGAGAATTTCCTATACCTGCTATTAATGTGCCACTGTGGATCTTCTCTGTTATGGCAAAAAAGGGAGGAAGGGAGGTGTGTTAGACGGCTAGAAATTACAGGCACAAACCCTTGCCCTTTGGCATCAGGCTGACACTGCCAGCTACAGCACTAAGGGAACAGTCAGATGCCTGTATTGGCTGAGGTGTACCTTGCAGGTGGCCTGATTCACCAGCAAGTGCTATCTAACCTCCTTGGACTGTTCAATGCCCAAGGTAGAGAAAATTAACTAACTTAAATAAAAGATAGAGTTGGCACATACAACATATTCTACTGCAAGCCTATAACAATGGGCCTCAAGAACCATTCTGGATAAGAGCATATAAGAAAAATCCACTCTTCTTTATTCACCCCCCATTAGATACTTTAGAAAATACAGAGTTCTGATTAAAAAGAAGAAATTACTGTGTTTAGCAACAGAGATTATTAGATAATTTAATTTAATTGCCTTCCTTTTTTTTTTCTCTAGTGAAAAGTAAATGGATTTCATGTAATGATGACACTTATATGAACTGAAGTAGTAGTGAAAATGGCTAATGAGATAGTAAAATCTATGTAAAGAAATTAGGATTTACCATTGCCATTTACAAAATTTGCCATTAATTGAATGCCAAGAATACCATGCCACTTTTTTTCCCCAGGACAGCAGATGTGCTTTCCTGGTGGGTTAGCTTAGCTCCTCTGAAGCTGTTAAAGTGCAGATCATTTCTTTGAGGAGGAAACCAGTAGCACAAAAGCCATGAGGGACAAATTCAGAGCCTTTGGTCCAGGAAACTCACGGAGGCCCTTGTGTTCTTTCCCTCACCAGAAGAAACAGTTTCATTCTTAACACCTTCTGAAATATTAGCTCTAATTTGTCCCACTTTTGCTTATTTCTCTGTAGTAAGCTTACTGGCATTGGGCATGATCAGCCTGGCACAATCCAGGAAGCCACAATGTGGCAGCTTGCAAAAACTTTTTGGCACCATGAACACACTCTTTCTCACCATTGAAGTGGCATAAAAGGGAAAACCAAGAAAAAAGGGCAAAATACTTGAGGCAGCCAGGCATGGTACAGGCACACTTGTTTTTCTTTAGTTAATTTGCTGGGGCAGGGGCTTGTTATTGCTGGGCTATAAATGTCTCTGTGCACACTCAGGAGGGCTTGGCTTGTGTTACAACTTACAGGCATCTGTGCTGCTTGAAAAATGACAGATGCTTTTTTAAAGTGTCAAAAGCTGCTGCATGAAGTGCAAGGCAGCACACTGCAGACCATGGATCTGCTAACTTAAACTCCTCTTTAGACTGAAAGAACCTCAGAAATACCAACTGCCCTGAGTAGATACAGCAGTATCTGCTGGCTGGTGTTTTAGGGCAAGAGTTGTGATGTAGTTTCAGAGAAGTGAAGGCTAGAAAGGACCTTTAGTTGATTTACTTTACCTCTCAAAATAGCCTGTTACTTCCACCTTTTGGAGCCTAGTAATTAGTTATTGGCTGAAGCTTGTCTTCCTGGAAGGTGTCCAAAAGATAGAAAAAAATCCAGATAAATGAAATTAAACTATATTCCTGTAGGTGTCTGCCCGTGTTTTTTCTCTCAGTCCTTTTCTCACATCAGAAGCCTTGACTGGATCGAGTGGTTTCACAGCTCCCATAAAAGTCCAGATAACCCATATGAGCAAGGGCTTGAAAGGTCATCCCTTTTCCTGAGTGCACACGTGACGAGGAGCAATGGCTACAATTAATCTGTGTCTGCATTCCTGTGTTCACAGGTTCAGGAAAGTGTTAGGATTTAGAGGTGAGGAGCCACAGTTACCAAGAGGAAGCAAAATTTGAATATGCCGTGAAGAATGTGTGAGATCGGTTGATATCTACAGCACGTTTGCTACCTCACCTACTCCGAAACACCTTTCAGGAACCATTTGGGCATCCAGACAGGAACAATCCAGAAGCTGCTGTATACAGCCAGAGAGGCTTCTTCCTTCTTGGAGTGCTGATACCTGTTTCTTTGTTTTCCAGAAAAAGGTAGCAGACCAGCCCAACCGGAGTCCCTCCATATGGTTAGCCATGTACAGTGCTTTTGGACGACCAATTCTTCTCAGCAGCACATTCCGGTACCTGGCTGACTTGCTGGGTTTTGCTGGGCCATTATGCATTTCTGGCATTGTCCAGGGCTTCCAGAATACAACCAACAATACAAACACAACAGAAAAGGTAACGTGACAGCATGGACTGAAAATCTTTGGGTTTAGTTCTAGATTCATGTCAGGGATTTAATATGTCTGGCTGCATGATTTTATATGTCTGGTCACCGTGGTATCATTTAACTGCTTCTTTCAAGCAAATTTAGGGTTTTTTTTTGGTGAGAGATGGTCAAGTTATAAACAGGAGCAGGGGAAGTCTTTGGTATGAAGGCAACACAGGTAGTGCAGGCTTCCCCTACTTGCCCAGCTGTCAGCCTCTTGGTGGAGTCACCCCTGAAGTTCTGGGGAGAAGGAACAGCTATTGTGCTCCTCTTCAGCTGTGCCTTCTCCTGTCAGGCAGGACACCCACTGGTGGTGGCTCGATGATGTGTCCAGCAAAGATCAGTCTGGGAATTTTGCTTGGATTTCTGCCCTCCTGTCCATTTGTAGTTTGTTGACATGTTTGAGATCTAAGAAATCTGTTTTCCACTGGGAAGCAGAGACTTGTCACTTCATATTATTACTGTGCTGCTTTGTGCTGTGCTGAAATGCATTGGTGCATGCGAGAAGTTGAAAGCATCCACTTTATTCAGTGGCACTTTTGAGACTGGAGTTGCACAAAAGATGCTACTTTGCAGCTCTGTTTCAAGGTTCACCCAGACTGAACTTTCAGAGACCACCTCTAAGCACTGAGCAAGCCTCTGATACAGAACATTTTCTATCATAAGAAAAATTATTAGCATTTACTGAAAAGATACAGGTGAAATTAATTTACTAGCTGACAGCAGAGAAGACATGATGAAGAAATTTTCCTACATCTGTCTTCTGATACAGAAACATCTCCATATACATCATGCAGTGAGTGTTTTGTATTTGGATGAGCAGATAGATATGTAATGGAATAAAATTTTCCCCTCCAGATAACGCATTTGACTATCATCACTATCCAAACATCTTCTCCTTGGCTCCTTGCTCCTGACATTCGTTTTCTTGACTGATGGTCTGAATTTGGCCATTGCACTGAAGAAGGAGAGTTTAATTATGCAGCTTATCAGATAAAGCTCTTTATCATCCTTGAACCTGTACATGTTGGATTTGAGCCACAGAGCTACAAGGCAAAGTGCATATTTGCTACAAAACATTTTTTTTAATTGTTTGTTGAGCAAACAAGGTATTTTAGCTTGAAAATGATCATTTCTGGATCTCAAATTTAGGAAACTGTACCTTTTTAGCTCCTTTTATGTTTTTTACTCTTCAGTATAGTGCTTTTAGTTGTGGGTGTTTTTTAAGTTTTAATCAGCACTGGCCGAAGGGAAGATAAAAACCATTGGAGAACTTGAATCCTCTCCAAGAGCCTGACTTGGTGATAGTCACTATTTCTCTTGGATACATTTCAGAATACATTTGCTTTTAATTTATGGATTTTGATAAACTTTCTCGTAGTTGTTCTTGTTATTATGTATTTCTCCTTTAAACTCTCTCTGGTTTCAATTAATATGAGTTAATTGACTTCCAAGCTTATTCCCCCTTAATACCCAAGAACTCTGTGTACATCGATAAAGGTATATACAACTGATATTTTATTATTGATACTGCCACTACATAAATGTGGGCAAGGTACATGGAGCAGGACACTGAGAACAGTTTTCAAATATGAAATCTGTCTGACCAATAGCACACTTAAGCAAACCTCATTTCAGAGAGTCTTGATTGAGCAACTTAGTCCTATTATTTTCAATGGGATTTAGGTGTCTTACAGACATCAGACTTTTTGAAAAGAATTTTAGGTCCTTAGAAATGCTATTTCCCAAACTTTTCAACTCAGAATAAGGCTGGATATGGCAGAAGAGCAGGGAGTCTCCCTTCTTTTTCTTCTTCTTTTTTTTTTTTTTTTCAAGAATTTCAGTACATCCTGCTTCCAGCTGGATCGGAAATGCTGAAGGAACAGCCTTCTTTGCAGTATTTTGGTACATTTGTTTCCTTTTCTGTCTGAAACAGGGCAGCACAGTGAAAAAACAAAATGGAAAATAAAAACAATGAAGTGATTTAAACATTTCTTTTTCCCTCTTGAAGCATTTGAACCTCATTTTGTGGGGAATACCAGCATATATCTTCTTAATTTACATAGAATTCAGAGATATAATAGATTATATTTCTGGAATTAATTGTTTTCATAATATATAAATGCACATAGAGTAGCTAATTCCACATAATAAAAAATGTTTTCTTGCAGCTTCTTCATGGAATGAAGTAAGTGGAATGAGCTTTATTTACTACTGACTAGCATTTCTATGCTATAAATGATCAGAATTCAGTGGAAAAACTGAAGCTAAGACAAATGTAGTGAACCAACCTCCCATTTCCTGCTAAAACCAATTATTTTGGTAACCACTAGGTCTTTGGAACATGAGCAGAGTATTAAATTTGTATCCAAATGACGTTTATACATAGGGTAGTGAGAAATCTGATTTCCATAACTTTCCCATAATACTATAGGATAGTTTTTTTCTAATGCAATGACTGAATTTCCTTGGTTTAAGTGTCTTAAGAACGTACAGTCCCTCCTCTGCTACATTCACCATCTTTTTCCTTCATTTCAGGTGAAGGATCCATCAAATTCATATCTTTCCTCAGAGGAGTTCCTCAGGAATGTTTATGTTTTGGCAGTTCTTCTCTTCCTGGCCCTTATCTTGCAGAGGACATTCCTGCAGGCATCCTACTATGTGACTACAGAAACTGGCATCAACCTACGAGGTGCTTTATTGGTGAGCAAAGATGTTCCCATGATCTGCCAAATTCTCTAATAATAGCTCCAGTTTCATGCCTAGATTTTTTTAATATAGAATTTTAATTTTTAATCTAAACACTCAGTTAACAGTTGTTTGAGAGAACATATGCACTATATTTTTATACAGGGAAAAGTAATTTCCCTGCCACGGCCAAACTGATGGCAGCAATTCCTTTTGCTGAAAACTAAACCCACCATGCTAACATGTAGAAGTTGAACCCTTGCTCTGTACATATAGGAATGTATCTCAGCATTACACATTAGGTGTATGAAGATAATCAGGGTTGGTTCTGCTCTGCCATCTGCTTTGTTTATTTGCTTGTGAGGTTACTTCTGCTGCCTGTGAACGGAGTCACCTGAGCAGTATCTTTGGCCGAGCTGTTTTTCGAGAACGTTGTCCCTGTGGGATGGACAGGAGTGATGAATCTCCAAAACTCCATCTATAAAACTGGCAGATATTAACCCTCTGTGAAAGTTGTGCTTGTGAACTGGAGCCAGCAGCTCCAGCTCAGAGCATGGGTGGGTCATAGCAGGGATTTTCACAGTCCCAACTCCACAGACAGCACTAGAACTGCGTAAAGAGCAGAAGATGGGACTGATGTTTTGTCAGGTGTATCAAACTATAGGAACATATCTCAGTGTGAAACCTTCTGTTTTTTGTGAGCACTGCAATTGATGTAGATGTTTCAAATCTACAATGTTTTCCACCTTCTCCCAGGGTAGATGGTACAGACTTGGTGAAGAAAGGGTACCTGGCTATTTCTTTGTCCTTTTGTGGCTCCTGCTTTCCAAAATGGTGACTTTCGGGACCATAGGCAGAAGATGGTCTGTAGGCATTTCTGATTAACTCTATGGGACCTACATTGCTTATGGACAAAACAGAGCAAAAAGGGCAATTTTTTTTCAAAAGCTTCTTTAAAGCTTCTTATTTTAATATTTGGTCACAGCTGCAAACTTGGCTCATGATATTTGTCTTCAAAATTCTGGTAGATGTAAACTCTGACTAATTTTAACTGCTGTTAAGCTCCTACACATTTTATTGAAACAAATGGCCAGGTTAAGGGGAGAAACCCAAAGGGACCCTGATCAAAACTACAGAGCATGAGTTTAACTATCTTTTCAGAAAGATGGGTCTCTGACAGGCAGTGTCACAGAAAAGCAGGCTCACCCAGTGTTTGTTAAATAAAGATCTTTGCTCAGCCTCCTAAAATTTGAAGTTTTGTTGTCATTCTGTTTGGTTTTAGGTCTGCATTAAGCAACAAACCTTTTAAGAAGAGTTGGAGGGTTTTTTAGAGTCAGTTCTCTCTCTTGTGCTTTCACTCTGTCTCCACCTCTCTCTGTCTCAGATGAGAGACTGGGAGAAGGGCTGTCTTAGGTAAAGACTGTTGTTGCAGTTTGAAACATCCTGCTGCTACTGTTGTTTTATAATTATGTCACTTTCATCTCTTCCATTTTATCCCTTTCCCACAGGCAATGATATATAATAAGATCCTGAGGCTTTCCACATCCAATTTGTCCATGGGAGAGATGACGCTGGGACAAATCAATAACTTGGTTGCCATAGAAACAAATCAATTAATGTGGTTCTTATTCCTGTGCCCCAACCTGTGGGCAATGCCTGTTCAGGTAAAGCATCAAAGTTAAGGTCCTCATTTCAGCAATACTCCAGCCTGGTTGAAAAGAACATATGTATGTGAGACATGTGAGTGCAACGTGGACTTCACACTCATTTGCTCGGAGGACTAACTAACAGGAATATGGCCCATTATTTCCTCTAAGGGCCAGGAGGCTGCCTCTCTGAGGGCTGGTAAAGACAGAGGATTTTTTTGAGCAGGATTTCCATGTCATAGATATGATCTGTGACTTGAGTGATGACCTGTCCTCCTTTCCCAGCTCATATTTCTCCCACTACTGACACAAAAGTCATTACTTTTATTTCTGCAACATGGCAGAAGCACAGGCATCTGCATTTGCAGTGACTACTTGTAAATGCATTTTGTGGCAGGAGCAAAAAGCAGTTGAAACCTGCTCAATAATTGACAGCAGCACTGATAGTGCGCTGCACAAAGTGCTCAGAGGAGCCTTCATCCAAACCAGCTCAGGTACTGTAACAAGGTTCTTAACAAGGCTGGGAAAGATCTGTGGGAAGGAAAGGTAAAAATTATTAGCCCGAAAGAAAACTTGAAAAGTGCTAAATGACTTAATGACCTCACTGTCCATCTGTTTTTTTAATGAAGCTGCTGTAGGAATGTAATGGCCTTCCTCACCAGTGCAGTTAAAGGTTGGTTTGAGGAAGCTTCTGATGATTTTGCTGGTTCCTGTAGTTCACCTTCAGACAATGAGGTGATGGGGAACACAGGGGTAGCTTGGCCATAGCTTTATCTGGGAATGAGCATAGCATCACACCTGAATTTGTCCCTGCCGAGGAACTTGGTAAGTGAATACCTGTGGCCTAGGATATAGGCCTATATTCTGCTCATTTGCTTTAGTGATCATTGCAATTACCTGACTATTACTATGACCATTACCTTACTCTTACTTACTATTTCCTTCTCAAAATATTATACAACTTATATCACTGAAACCGGTGTTGTGCCAACATCTTTCTGTCTGATTAGCACAATTGGCTGCTTTTTGGAGAAAAAAAAATTAAATTAAAAATAAAGGAACTTGGAAACTATGAGCTAGATTATAACTGTATGACTCTGGAAAAGGTGGTGGTGCTGTCCTGCCTTTCTTTTTGAAAAGGACTTGAGCTTCAAGGGACACCATAAGAAGCAGCAATTGTCAAGGATGCCTCTTCCTCAAGCAGAACAGCTTGTGGCAAATACTGAACTCATATAGAATCATAGAATTGTCATGGTTGGAAGGGACCTTTTAGATCATCAAGTCCAACCATCACCTGCCATGCACTACTAAACCATGTCCCTCAGCACCACATCTAACCATCCTCCCTGGGCAGCCCATTCCAATCCCTAAAAACCCTCTCTGTGAAATTTTCCTAACAGCCAAAATAAACCTCCCCAGAACAACTTGATGCCATTTCCTCTTGTTCTATCACCTGTCACTAAGGAAAAAAGGTCTGCCCCTGCCTCTCCACAACCTCCATTCAGATAGTTGTAGAGAGCAATTAGGTCTCTCCTCAGCCTACTCTTCTCTAGACTAAACCCCCCCAGCTCCCTCAGCCGCTCCTCATAAGATTTGTTCTCCAGCCCCTTCACCGGCCTGGTTGTCCTTCTCTGGACCCGCTCCAGGACCTCAATGCCTTTTCTGCAATGATGGGGCCAAATCTGAATGCAGTTCTACAGATGGGGCCTCACCAGTGCTGAGTACAGGGAGGCAGTGACTTCCCTAGTCCTGCTCACCACACTGTTCTGTATACAGGCCAGGATTCCAGTGGCCTTCTTGGCCACCTGGGCACACTGCTATGAGCCACAGCCTGATGAAGATTGCAGTGGATCTTAGAAAACAGATCATGTATCCACCAACTATGGCCTGTTATCAAGAGGAAAAACTCATTTCGGGATCAGGGCCTCAGCAGGGGCTTCAGTTTCCTCAAGTATAAATTGCTACCTGCAACCTTGTATTACTCTGCTGAGACAATGGCATGTAGATATGCAAATTTACATTATAGGAGACTGAAAATCAGTGAAGCAATGCTTTCACAATGTTGCACTCTACTAATTCTTGTTTCTGATACTGTTTTTAAAATCTGATTTAAAGACAGATGTAAGAGATAGTAAAAATACAAAGTAGGGAGCTAGTTCTCTATGCCCTCTTATTAAGGTCATCTCTGCATTATAAAGTGGAACTTTTTATAAAAACACTTATATAGCAGAGCTTGTATTAACATGGGGAACAGAACCATGGTAGTTGTATTGGAGCCATTCTCAGATAAACCTTTGTGGGAAGTGTCCCCACACTCTTTGTAGGTTTAAAGTGGTATCTTGGTACTGTCCTGCTGAGCTGTGTGGTATTGATGCATGAGCTCAGGTTTGTGTCACTCGCAGCACATCTGCATCATGCTTCAGTGCCTGAGATGTGCCCCTGTCTGCAGCTGCAAGAAGACCACTGTGACAGAATGCAAAAGTGATTCACGACCATCCTAAGACCTTTGAATATTTCCAGAGCAGTATAAGGAGCTCTAGTGTAAATAAGACTTGAAGCCAGTGGTTCTGTAAAATGCCTTGGGGAGAGCACCCTCATTTTTGTACTCCTTTAGTTCCGTGGAAACCTCATCTGGAATTAGGACTACCAGGCACCAACACAAACTATGCAGTTAATGTCAAAAATAAAGGCTCCTGGGTTTATTTCCCATACTTTCCAAATGTGACCTCTGAAGTATGGGCTCAGCTGATTCCTAGAAGCCATTTAACTGTTTATTCGAAGAACAAATTTATATTTTTTTCTTGCTATCATTCTGACATATTGAAATCTACTTTTTTGTCTACGTTGCTTTTTTCTTCATAGATAATCATGGGTGTGATCCTGCTGTATAATTTACTTGGAGTGAGTGCCTTGGTGGGTGCCGCTGTCATTGTCCTGTTAGCTCCGATACAGTACTTCATAGCTACGAAGCTGGCCGAGGCTCAGAAGAGCACTCTCGTAAGTAAACTATTTCAGTGGCATTTGTGATCCAGAAGTGAGAACAGGTAACCAAGGGTTGTTCTTGTCAGCAAACATTCATTGCTGAGGGTTGGGCAGGTGGTCACCTAATTCCATCACCCCTCTCTCTCTCTCTCTGTTTTTCTGTGGCTCCGTATCTCTTCCTTCCTAATGTTTATCAGACAACAATCTGATAGCAATACGTGGGCCTTGACCTGCCTCCTCTTCCATTTGAATTCAATTACATTAAAGGGTGTTATTCAGTGCTGCAAGTTTATTTTGTTGTCTACTTTAGTCACCAATTAGAAATGTTTTTTGATACTTTGCTAATTTTTAACTTTATTCTCATGATCCTTGAACTTTTTTAATCAGCCTTTGAGTAGTCAAATATTTAAAGATCTTTGTTATTCACTGAGCAAATTAGACATGCCCTGTTGAATTGTGTAAATTTATACCAACAGAGGATATATCTTTGCATAATTTCAGGACTGGTCTGAATCTTTCTTGCTCTTTTCTGAGTTCCTCTGCCTCAAAACATCTTTTGGGTTATGACTACTAAATGTTAGGATTACTGTTTCTTGGTGAGGAGCAATTAACTAAATATATCCATAAAAATCTCACTTATTTTCATAAAATATGACCAGCCTGAATCCCAGAATGAATCTTGTATTAGGAATAACACACACATAGTCTTCTGTCTGTTGGTATGAACACCACTGACCTATGAACCTGAGTTTCACCCTCATTTGAAGGATTTGGATTTTTTGGTTTATTTTTCTTTTCAGAACAGGGTCATTTAATTTCCCTGTCAGCATTTTAATATCTACAAAGAGCACAGAATTTTATATTGTTTCATTCAGTATGGCCTGAACAAAATCACAAACAAACAAAATTATTATTCTTTAATGACTTCTATAACAGAAGTGAAGGAAAAAGAGCAGTCTCACTAAAACTACAAACTATTGGCATTTCTTTTCCTTGTTTTCTTTTGAAATGAAGGACTATTCTACTGAGAGATTAAAGAAAACCAATGAGATACTAAAAGGCATTAAGTTATTAAAGCTGTATGCCTGGGAGCACATATTTTGTACTAGTGTGGAAGAAACAAGAATGAAGGAACTCACCAGTCTGAAAACCTTTGCACTTCATACATCTCTCTCCAGTAAGTAACTGTGTTTTTAGCACTCAGAAATGAATCCTGATCTTCATGTCAACATTCCTCCAGACCTCAACTAAAGCAAGATACAGCTGTGCCTGTAACACTTTAAATGTGTGTCTGGAATGTGATAAAAATAAAAAGGCATGGAAAATAGTACAGAAGCTTGAAATGATGGAGAGTATCTTATTGATATGATTTTTATTTTTTTAATTAAGTTTTCTGTCACCTTCATTATGACATTACTGTTATCAGTTGTTTGATAGTAAGGAGGCTCCAGATAATACTAGAAGCTCTGATTACAGGAAAGATAAATTAGTCTCTGAAGGAAAGTGTGTTTACTGTAATGTAGAAGAGCTGTGAGAGTAATGTTCTCACTGTGTTGCAAAATGATTGTGCACGTAAAGGTTTTTACCCCAGATCACTAAAGAGAGATAATGAGATAATTTTACTTGGTTTATTTGTTTGTGTGTGCAAGATCTCTGTCATGGAAGGACATTTCTTCCTGCAGAGGAATTTTCCTTTGGGAACTTCAGTTGCTTGAGCTGGAAATAACTAGATTCTTCTAGTGCTGTATAACTAATTATAAAACTGCTTTTTTTTCTTATTTCATATAATCTGATGATGCCTGTTTTATTTCTCTTCTGCAGTTTTTATGAATGCGGCCATACCAATAGCTGCTGTTCTTGCAGTAAGATTTGTTTTATTCACTTTTCCTTATGAAAAGGGAGGGAAAGTGAGAGGGGAAGAGAGAGAGAAACAAAGAATGAGAGAAAGAAAGGACACCACTGTTATTGTAGGACATATTCCTCACAAAACCTGCAAAAGAGTTAACATGCCCCTGCTGACTGTAGGATAGCATGAAACTGGTAGTCCCCATTTCCAGAGGTGGTGTTTCATCAGCTCTGGTTTGGATTGGATTGGTGGAATCAGAAAGAAATATACATTATTACTGTAAAAAAGACAGAAAAATACGATTTCAACTTGAAAGCAGACCCATTTTGAGAAACTCTCATTTGAAGGCATTTTGGGTGGCTTTACTCTTCTGTTGTCTGGCAGCAGAAATTATTCCTGTTTCACAGTGCTTTATAAGCTACTGTTTCAGTTTTCAAGAAAGGTTACACTGCACTTTAAGGAGAAATACATTTTGTTTGTCCTCCAGCCAGGTTTCAATCTCAGCCTAATGCACTAGAGGAACTATGCCATGACAGTCAGTAAAGGGTCTTCACAGACCAAATTCTGAGGATGTTACTCAGTGTGCTGCAATGTCTACCAGAGTTGGGTGAAATATCACCATAGTTCTACATCTGTGACAAAAAAAACCAACCAACAAATAAAACCAAACCCATAAGGTTTATTAGATTCCTACAGGCTTTTCTGGGTTGTGTGTTTCCTTTAAACCCTGAAGTCAATTACAAAACTTCACAGAAATAAATGGTTTGTTTTCATGAAGACATTTTTTCATTTTTAAATGTGTAAGTCTCTTTAAATCATTGGCAAGTTTTCAAAATCTTTCTCACTTGAATAGAATCATAGAATCATAGAATGGCTAGAGTTGGGACTCCCAGAGGTCATCTAGTCCAACCCCCCTCCAAGAAGCAGGGACACCCCCAACTAGATCAGGTTTCTCAGGGCCTTATCCAACCTGGCCTTGAACTTCTCCAGGGATGGGGCCTCCACCATCTCCCTGGGCAACCTGTTCCAGTGCTCCACCACTCTTACAGTAAAGAACTTTTTCCTAATCTTTTCAGTTTACTGTGATTCTCAGTAAATTGAGGTACACAGTTGTTTGTCTTAGTTGAACAAAATGTTTTGGTCACTGTCATTGTCCATCTTTTTCAAGAGTCTTTATCCTTACAAGCTCTTTCTCTGACGTGACAGACGTTCGTGACATACGCGTATACCAATGAGAAGCCGCTGCAGCCCGCCCAGGCCTTTGCATCCCTGTCCTTGTTTCACATCCTGGTCACACCACTCTTCCTGCTCTCCACTGTGGTTCGTTTTGCAGTCAAGGCTATCATAAGGTAAGTGGCCCTTCTAGCTTCTCCAACTCTTGCACACCTATGTTCAGTAACACAACAGGGAAGGTGCTGGAGAAAAAAGGTTGTTTCTACCTGCTCACACAGAAAAGGATGAAGAGGTGGGACTCAGATGTTCACAAATGTGAGAGAAATCCAAGTAATCATTTATTTTAACCACATGATAAAGATCTCTCTTTATTCTCAATATCCTCTTATTTTTATAATTTCACCAAGAGTGAAGTCCAGATAGAAACTAGACTGTCATTTCTTGGTAGATACTCCTCACAGTGTGGCTACCCACCATCACTCTTACCTAGTATTTTCTGGGCTCTTGTCAGCACAGGAGATGAGAGATTGGCTGAAGCTGCTTTTGGAAGGAAGAGCAACTGGCTTAACTGTAGTGCCACAGAGGGTACATTGTGCTTTAAGTGAGAATTTGGTGTCAGAGAGAGGATGAAGGAACATTGGACATGGAAGCACTAATTACTCAAGGGAAACTGAGTCTGACAAGGCTTCTTTTATAGAGGAAACACCCTTCTCCTGGATGGCACTAAAGAGAAGCATGATGAGGCAGATATTTGGGAGTTTAGTCTATGAGGGTTAGGCATGTGCATGGCAGGACAGCAAGGAAGTTGGCACAAAATGAAAAAGATTTAAGAAAAAAAAAAAGGAAAAGGAACTCGTAAAATGTGTTGCTTCATCAGAAACTTATATGTTCTGAGCATTTATTTTGCAGATAGCCTGAAAAAGCAAATTCCTTCGTGCTTGGCTATGGAGCATTTAATCTCAAGGGAGCGGGTTGGTAGTAGGTCAGATTTCAGACTTTTGGCTGTTGTGTCATTGGTCTGTATGGAAAGAGCTATAGTCATGCAGCAGTTATGTAGACATACACACTGCCATGATGTCCCAAGAGGCACAAACTGACACCTGACTGGCAGTAATGTGTCAGATGCCAAGCACTAGCAGGATGTGAAGACTGAACTAACCTTTCCACCCAGAAGCATAGTTCCTTCTTGGCAAGACTGAGGCACATTGGCAAAGGATTGCATTGCTGCTGCCACTGCCTCTTTTTGGTGGGTAATGATAATGACAAATAGCAGTCATGGGACTTCAGGCTCCATAGCTGTCATTTCCCAGTACCACATTCACTTAAAAAAATATTAAATAGAGTTTATTTTTATCAAAGAAGCAACAGGGACTGCATGAGAGACTTTCCCTAGGTTGAAAATTATATCTGACTAGTGGAAAATCTTGCCTACTTTGTAAATCATTCCAGCCTCTACATCTCTGCACTATGTTTAGCATAGCCCTAATATCAAAGTGGTGTGTACATTTTCCTTAGCACTGCTGGCCACCTCTTAGGACATTATTTGAAGACCATATTTGCCAAAACAAACATTACCCTTTGGCAAACTTATTTCCTAACATGTTTCTCCCATGAACATCATGTCCCCCAAGTGAAGAATGAAGAATGTGTGCTTGGCCACTCCATGGCTCCATCATCAATCAAATGTATGAATATGAGTGTGCACTTACTTGTGTTATGATGAAGTGCTTATACTTTGTTCAGAATATCTATTTCATTGCAAAGAGTAGTTCTAGTACCATGGAAGCTTTTGAGGGTACATGTCCTCATTAAAATCCAAAGTAAGGTTTTACATCTTCTTAGGCACATGATCAGAACAAGGTTTCTCATCTTCTACAAGAAGATAAATTCTAACTTGATGTACTATATGAAATTCCGATAAGGGAATTGGACACATACCTTGGACCTTTCAGAAGAGGAGATACAAGTACATTCAGTGGCAGGAGGAAATGATGACAATAGCAGCACTTTCTTGCTAACCGCTGTCTCTGTGGTTTGAACGCATATTGATAATTTCATACCAAATGCTCAGACAGGACTTGAAACAGGACTAGTTTTCCACTTTGCAGATTAATGTTCAAATCACTGGTCTGAAGTCCTATGTCCTGATGCTTTCTCAGTCTCTGGCTCAGTGCACCTTGATTTTAGTTTTCTCAAACTAACATAGCTTCACCATGACCATGGGTGCTTTTAGTCACTCCTTCTGAGGAACAGTGGAGAGCCAGGTGCTCACAGCACTGTGAGAGGAAGTGGGGCAGAAAGAGCACCAAACCCTTCTGTGGTGAAGAATGAGTAAGACCCCTGTGCTGTATTTCCCTGGGGGACAGCGTTAAGGAGCAGGCAAAGAGCGTGCTTGCTGTGTTTCTCCAAGGCTGGCAGTAACTATGCTGATCTGTGCAGTACTCAGTCCTGTTTGCATGTGGTGTATGTAAAAGCTGTGTTTGGGGTGCACCTAGTGCATTGGCATTTTCAGAGAACAGAGGTCAGTCAGTGATTCATTTGTGTATCTTGGCTGTGTGTGGGCATGAGAAAGGTGCAGAGGAGATAAGCCTGCCAAGATGGAAACCACTCCCTCAGAGCACTAGTGACACTCACATAACTATCACTCCTCTTCATTCCCAGCTACCAGTACAATGTTTAATTATTTTCATCTGTCCTTCTTACCCATAAATACTTTTTCACTTGCCATCAAGGGGGCAGACAGTCCAACTGGAAACCAAAGGTATTCCACAAAGTTCTTTTGGAACACTTCTGATACATCTTTCTGGCTGGGCTGCACAAAAATAGAAATGTGCACATGGAAACCTGGGTTTATTTAACACACTGTCCTGTTTTCTTTCAAGTGTACAGAAGCTGAATGAGTTTCTCCTGAGTGATGAAATTGGAGATGACAGCTGGAGAGGTGGAGACAGCTCTGTAGCTTATGAATCCTGTAAGAAGCACACAGGACTTGTAAGTTCTGTTTTATGCCAGTGAGTTTCATAGCAGAGAGGCCATACAGCCCCATCCTAGCTGATAGGGCTCCAGAGTTTTGGATTCTAGCCTGACATTGTCCAGATTTGCCTCTTCTGTGTTAGGATCTCTGTGTTTCTGTGATATGAAGGGTCCCCAAACACATTTAAGCATGGCTGATGTGCCAGTAGAAATAAAAACCTTGTAACACACCAACACATTGTTTAAATTCATCCTCCTCAGGTTTTATAAAAGGCACATTTCCTGTGGCTGTGGGATTTGTACTCTCTGTTTCCAGTACAACCCATCATATGCTGGTCCTCTTTAGGTAGGGCCAATTCCTATCCTGGGAAATTCAGAATTTGAGGTGGGAAAAAACACCACCAAACTTTCTGAAATAGGAAATCATTCCAAAATGCTGCTTCTAGAGTGATAAACTTATAATGAATTTGAGTAAAATTTGAGGGAAACCCCCCTAAGGGAGATGATTTGGGAATATTTTTTTTTTAGTGTTGACAATTTTCAGCTGTTTAAAACTGATTATATCATTTGAAATGCAACTGAAAACTTGAAGACAGTGACAGAAATTAAGGATTGGCACAAAAACAGTTTTATTTTGAGCTGAATTAAATTAATTTACAAACTTGAGACAACCTTTTTCTTGGTTTTCTGGCTTAACAGCTGTAATAAAGGGAACAGAAATAAATTTTTTTCAGAACTTATTTTCTTCTATTGTCCACATTTTACCAGGCCC
Source organism: Heliornis fulica (assembly GCA_013399135.1). Taxonomy (NCBI): domain Eukaryota; kingdom Metazoa; phylum Chordata; class Aves; order Gruiformes; family Heliornithidae; genus Heliornis; species Heliornis fulica. Next base: position 152,862 of record VXBZ01012453.1, on the reverse strand, counting down.
TACAGAGTGAAAAAGACAAAGTGTAGATGATGAGTAATGGGAAGGATGGGAAGTAAGAAGTGTTTGAAGTTAGATCATTCACTGTAGACTGACCAGCTCAAAGGAATCACTAAGATCACACCAATTCAACTCAATACAAATATCATAGGTAGCCCTGAAGGAGCTAGCTCCAAAGTTGCTATTATGCATTAGTGAAGTACTCTGCATGTGCTAATTTTATATGTTTCTCACTCCTGCAGCTTCCAAGAACCAAACTGGTAACTCAGTATGTCGTTGCACTTTTACTGACACAGCTTTGTTTGGGCTACCTCAAGTAGGGCAGACTTACTTAGTAAGATGACAGAGCTGAAATTTGGGATGGTTATGCATGGGAAACAAAAAATCAGGCATTTCTCATGTTAAAGTTAAGGGTGTTTAAAACATTACAACATGTGCATCACAGTAGTTTGTCTGTGTTATCACACATATTTCTGGTTTATTCTTGTGACCCGGAATGTTGGGAGGAAAGAGAATGGTCTGTCTGTTTTATAGGGAACCAAATGCTGTCTTTTTTTTGAGAATGCCAACTTTTCTCCTTTCTTCATTTCACTGTGTAGCACACCAAGGCCATCAACAGAAGGCAGCCCTTGAGGTATCAGCTTGAAAGCTATGAACAGCCAACAAGGAAACAGACACGTCCTGTGGAGACAGATGATATTGCAATCAAGGTGGTTTGAAAGCATCATCTCATTGTTTACAGGAAGCAGGTCGTCCTGCAACAGTACCAGATTGTGCCCAGTTGCTGCTGTTCTTCCAAAGGCAGATTGTCCATTGCAAGAAGAAGCCCTTAAATATATCAGTGCTTTTGGCAAAAATAAAGTGAGAAGAATTATTTCCAGACCATGTAGCAATTATGGTGATTCCCTGTCTTCTCAGGAAACAGAGAGGCATCACAAGCCTAAAGGAACAAAACCTAGATAACCTGATATGCAATAATTAATATAGATTTTCTAGACTTTCCCTTCATGCATTTCACTCTTAAAACCAAGATCAAAACTTCAGAGTAATTTTTTAATATTTATTACAACATTATTTTTAGTCATGTTGGCCAACTTTTCCCCATGTACGTTTGTTTCATGTCCCTGTCAACTCCAAAGGAAGTTGTGCACAAAAAGGCTTGGGTCCACTGGGGAACATTTTTCTTATGTCCAGCACAAACCATCTGAATATTCAACTTGTGCTTTGACAATATATTCACAAGGGGCTTTATATCTCAATATGTAGAATGATTCATGATTCCTTGATAAGCTGTGCTATTTGGATTGTCACATGTGAGGTCTTGTGATCATTATTCTTAATCTTTAGTCTTAGACTTGAAAAAATTAAAGTATTTGGTAAGTAAATTTCAGCTCAAGATCATCCCTTTATTGTGTTTCATACAGTATGTATGTGTATATAACTTCTGTTTGCAAACTTTTCTGAGTTTAGCAATCTTGCTTAACTTGCTTTTCTTGTGTATGAGCATACATCACCATGTCTATTAATCACAGGTTTACTTTAGTAACATATCTTAAATCTAAACTAGACATTCAATGTATTTTTTCCCCTTATGTGTTTTTATATCTGACACATGGTAATTATTTTGTAGGTGAGCAATGGATACTTTTCTTGGGGAAGTGGTTTGGCTACATTGTCCAACATAAATATCAGAATCCCAACAGGTAGGACAAATGCAAACCTTAAAAGTGAAATATGTAGTATCAAATTGCTGCTAATTCAGTTTATTGATGTTGTGAAAAGCACAAACCCATACATTTAGATTTTTATATGAAAAAATGATCATTAAAATATATACAATGTCATGAACTGTATTGGTCTTACAGCTATAACATTAACCTGAAGTACCATAAATAAACAAAACATTACATGGGTTTTATATACCTATATAGTCCATACAGCTTTTAGAATAGCAGGAACAATATCTAGAGTATGTTTATATATTAAAAAGCTGGTTGCAAAGGATTGCTTACTATTTTTAGTGGACATATTGCAAAAAGAAAGATGGAAAACGTCAGACTCATTCAAACCAAGGGTCCATCTAATTCAATATTTTGTTCCCAGCACTGGCTGCCAGTGGGTGCAAAGGGACGCAGCAGTCATACATTACATATACTTCTCCTACCATTCCTCAAAAATAGTCTCCAGTTCACAACTATTGTAATCTCAAAGAATTCCTTCAGGCTCACATCATTTGTCAGTGAAGAAATCCTCCATTAATTTCTCCTTCGATTAATTTCTTTGTCCAGATGAGCTCCTGCCATTTCTTGCATCCCCAGTGTCTTGCCTAGGAGTTTCACAAGCTTGCAAAACACTGATTTTTTTTGGAGGACTTACATGGAAAGTGCAAAAAGGTGCAAAAAATGATGGTAATGCTAATGATCATAATAGTAATAATGTAGTAGTAGTAATCATAAATACTACTACTACTAGTACTAGTAGTACTACTGTAAAAATCAGCACTGTGTGTTGGTATTTCATGTTACTAAATAGTCTTATATTTTGTCCATATCCTATCAAGGTCTTAGTTCAAAAATAGCTTCTTATGTTGGATTGATACATCTTCAATGTCACATATTTATTAAGTAATTCTAAAGGACTATACATATTCAAAAATTCTATATAAATTTCTTTCACTGTGGCACTAGATACTCTGTACATGGATAAATAATAGTTCGTTGTGCTAGTCCACTACAATATATTATAACACCAGCAAAGGTCTTTGTTCCAAGGAGTTTACAAGCTATTTGAATCAGTCTGAGTTTACCTCCTTTAGATGAACGAGACCGTTTACTCCCCAGCTGGCGAGCAGCTTACCTGGCAAATGCACTAGGTAGCACATTTAGCAAGTTCAGTTGTTTTTTGAGAAGATCTGAGAAGCACCATTTCTGCTACAGAGTAGGAGTGAAGGTAGGAGAGTGGTGATGGGGGAAGGAGAAGTGCAGAAAATAGTGGATCTTTTCTCACTTGCCAGCCCAAATTTCCATGGAACCCCAGACTGAATAATCACTCCTCATGTTATATCACTGAACTGTAAATTACTTTATGAACATAACATATTCCCTACCATATATGATTATACATATCAAAGCAATAATCTCACTCCTTTGGAGATTACTGCCTGCTTTGACTGTCCATTAATATATATTTCCATAGCTGGGTGCAGGCAGTATTGCCCATTTACTTAGTGGCTGCTCAAAAAGTTAACTAACTAGTTCAAGTGGTCTATAATTGTATCTAGTTGGGGCTTGTGGACTTGAGTAGAATTTGAGTAGTTTGTTTTTTGAACATGTGCTTGATTTTATTATTGCAGGTCAGATGACAATGATTGTGGGACAAGTTGGCTGTGGCAAGTCATCGCTTCTCCTCGCCATATTGGGAGAGATGCAGACGCTGGAGGGAAAAGTTCACTGGAGCAAGTATGTTTCATATAGCTCTTAATTGCAGCATTCATTTAAGAAGGAAGTAGTTGGGATTTGCTGTGAGACACGTCAACTTCATGTCTCAAAACTGCATGTTAAATGATTGTCATCACCCAGATCCTTCTCAGAAGGCATCACCTGCAAACTTCTGAAGGATTTTCGTTGCTGTTTTGTTCAAGGCTCAGAGCAGGCAGATCAGAGTGCCTCAAGAAGGAAAAGAGGCTAGTTTGGTCATTAGTCTATTATCTTAATCCTACCAAATGACCTGGATAGAAAACATCCTATTCCATTTGTGCAGTAGTCTTCAGTGGTGGGAGTCAGCTCTGGACTTATACTCACTATAATTGAGGTCAGTGTCGTTATGCAGCTGCTGTACACAACTGTGAAAGCAGGACAGGCTGGAGCTTCTTCCAGTCGAGTGGTATGTGGGCAATGCCACAATACAGGAAGGGTTTTCTTTCTCACACAGTGAAGCTGCTGGCACTGGTTTCACTTTCCTGGTATCTGCCCAAGCCTCAGCTATGGAAATCAGTGCAATACTTCTAGAAAGCAGCCAGGGACACCAAATGACTAAAAAGAAAAAGCTCTAAAGAATGTGTTGCTGAAGAGGAAACTGCCTGTGAGGCCAGGCCTCAGGATGCACATGAGTTCAGACCCAGCGAATGAGACTTCCTACAGAGACTTGGTGGGGCAGCCCCTCTTCCAGCCTAGGCAGGGCAGTCTGGGGAAGGGATGTGCTGTAACCCCAAGACTTGTTCTTTGGTTTTTAAAGATGAGTTCCGTTTCCTTAAAACTACGAGTCACTCTTCTAAATTAGGTTTTTGAGAAAAAGGGGGGACATTTGCCAGAGGCACCAATAATTTGTTGTCCTATCCCTTGACTAGCAACCTCCTTTGTCATCTTTTTCTTACAGCAATGTTGCCAGCTGGATATTTTTCCTTTTCCTTTCTTAACATGCATGGCATTTTCTGTCCTCCAGCCATATTTCACTGTCTGCTATTCTAAATGTATGACCTCACTGGAGTAGCAGGTTCAGTTGGAGCCAAGGCAAGACTAACTTTAGTTTAATTCTATGTAAGTTTACACTTTGAAGGAAAAAGATGTGACTTAGCATAGTTAATTTTTCTGAGTAGTTTTAAGAAAATACAAGGAGTGAATAGAATACACCTTGAAATTATTCTCACAATTGTTTTCAAAGCTCTATTTGAGGAAGATATAAATTTGGTATCTTGGAAAGATTATGAGAAAATGACAAATATTAGAGAGCTACTACAGAAAGTTTATGAAATACTACTAAATTTCACGTTTTTCAGGAGAGATTAAGATCCTGTTGTCAGTTGAATAGCAGTCTGTGCATAACCAAGTAACTCAGGCTTTAGCAAGCATCTCAGGCCTTAATGACTCACTTCTTATCGTTGGAAGCAGTAATTTGGTGTGATATGGATGTTGCAAACATGGTTATGTTTTGCTGATAATTTCAGACTGACTGACAGACAGATGAATGCAGAAGGATACTTCAGGTATTTAACTAAGTGGATCCTGTACTTTACAAACCATAATAAAGGTCCTGTTTACCCTCTTAAATCCCTTCCCATGTGATTCCACGTGCATGACTAATGCAACTACTGATCCAGGGATGAAATGCAGCCTAGGTGAATTCCCCAACAAAATTTAGGTGCAACAGTACAGTAATAGTAATGATGGATAAGATTTCAGCCCCAGTTATAGTGGGGTAATCCTGCAAATGGGTTGTTGTGTACTAGGTGAAGAGCACAGGAAACATGAGAATTATGAAATCAATCCTCCTATATGGCCTGATACATGCCCTTGAGCTGTGGAAGGCTTCAAGAAAAATTAGGAAAAGCCAGTGGTCCCCTCAGAAGGATTGACAAGTGCTACTGCTTTTCAAAGGGCTGCAGCCACAGTAGCTCTTAGAAAACACGGTTGGATAAATGGTCATCCAGAAAAATATCAGCAGCCAAAGTCAGCATACCTACTAGCACTGTTGTGCTCCTATGGCTGGTTGTAGGGACAGGAATAAATTCCTCCAAACTGCTGGATAGAATTTGGGAAGATGCTCAGGCCTTGTCTTACCTGAAATTTCTTGCCTATATTACATGTGGAAATGGTTCATTCTTCTGTTACAATGGTATCTTAGAGATTCTGTATCCCTTTTATTCTCCTCCCCATTTTTTTGTGGGCCGGGGACCTTATTAGAGATGCATTAGTCTAATTCAAAAAGTCCAGACTTGGCATAAAATTGTCCAAACTTCAACAAAGTATCTTTGACTTTTCCATAAAAACTTGATTTAAATGAATTTCTGTATTATTTCAGCTTATATATTTCAAATCTGATATAAGTAACTAATCAATCTACCACTCGAGGCTTATGTATATTTTATGGTACAGAATAAAACCCAGTATAAACAGCCACATTTCAATAAATAAATTAGAGCAAAGATTACTAGCCCCAGTGCACAAATAAAATACTCTTTTTAGATTCCTCAGGAGCTTCAGTTTCAGTCCACTCCCATGCCCTGCCCACATCACCCTTTCAGATCCAGTCTGGTAATACAAAACAAGACCAAATACTTAATCCCCTTATTTGTGAAGGCCCCAGCTCAGCAAAGGTCTTATATGTGTTTATTCATGAGATTATGTATGAACATGAGTTCTCACAGAAACCTCACTCATAATGTGGGAGAATTTAAGTGTATTTACCCAGCTAATCATGGAATGAATTTTCTAATGAAGAAGACTTTAAGAAACCAAGATCTTCAAATTAGTCCTTGCTTATTCAGATAATCTACTTTATTATAAAAACAAACATATTAAATCTGGTATGGAATTGCAAGGGGTCTTGCAAGGGCTTGTGCCCAGGTCTTGCTAAATTGTACTCAAGAAGGCACTCCCATGTGTAAATGTGAAAGCATTATCCCTTTCTCTACTATTGCAATGTCCTGCTGATAAAAGTTTGGGTGCCTTGATAGAGGAAATTGAAGTTTTCTTCTCTCTTTTTTTTTTGTTTGGATTGACCTGTTTTCCAACCTCTTTTTAATCTCTTATTAGACTCCATCTTTTGCTTTCTTGTAACTTTTTTTTCTCTTTCTGTAGAAGACTGGGAGCTTCTACTGATTAAAGGACCAACACTGGTGACACAAAGCCTGTTTTGAGCCTCACTTTATGTCTCTCTGGCCCTTCTGAGATAATCAATAGGGCTTATTCACATCTGATGTGATATCTTCTCTGGTGGTTGGTGCACAAAGGAAACACACCGATTGTGCATTTTAGGAAGCATGAATTGCCAGAGTTCTTAGAAAGCTGATCTGCAGCAAAGCAAGCAACATGTCTCAGTTCTATCATTTGGGGGGGGGTTTATATAAAGCAAGTAACACATTAATATCAGTTCTCTAATGGCAGCTTTCACTTACCTGTCATAAACTCACCATTTTAGGTTTTGCACTTTGCAGTGATGTGTTGGTACGTCTGGACACGAGCACATCGCTGGTCCAGAACTGCTTTGACTGCCATTCCATGCCCTTGACAGTGCTAATACATTGATTAACAAACAGAGGGAGCTGCAAATCATTCTTGCCATTCCTGCCATTCATGGGTCTTCAACATTTATTCCATGGATGTGATCCTTAAGACATGGAGGTTGCCAAGGAAAGCCCAAGTGTTGCAGTGGCATGCATGACTTGGTGCAGACTTTTTGAACCTAAACCAGGTTCAAAATCTGTTCTGATACAAATGTGTATCTGCAAAGTTTATCTTTGCTCCACAGGAAAATTGATGTTAGTTACCAACTTGTGCAGGCCATTGGCATAACATGTGGAGAAGCTAACTTACTGCTTGCCAACCTTTTGTATGGACAGGCAGTAGTAATGATTTAATGTTTTACAGGTTTTACAATACACATTTAACATGTAATACTCTTTCTAACAACATAACTTGTCTGTTTAGCCACTATGCACTGTAGATATCAAGGTGCTTTATTTAGATTATATAAGCTATATAGCTCTAGCTTTATCCTGTTTATTTTCCCTTTAAGAACAGAAAAACCCGAAGTGATGTTGAGTTCTTAAAATATGTATTTAACTCCACTTTCCCTGTATGTAAAACTTGCACAACATGTCATTCTCTATTTTTCCTGCTTACTAAATGTCATTTACCATAACTTACAGTGTAAATGAAACTGATTCTTCTTTTGAAGCATCCAGAAGGTATTATATCTCTTTTTAGTGTATCATAATACATTTGTTAATTTCTTCAGAGTTTCCTCAAACCTTCATCTTTTTGCTCTTCAGCCATCTCTGTGTTTTCTTACCATGTCAATAATCATTTACCATAGGATTAACTGACAGACTGTGTTAAATCCAGTGGATCCCAATCTTCTCCAGCCATTGTACCACTACCTCTGTCTTACCTGAAAGATGTTCAGTGCTCCCAGGACCATTTTGCTATCACTGGGAGTTTAGCATGGTCCATATCTTGCAAGACAGGGCCTCTAGATGTAAGACATCATTATGTGCACCCTCCCATGTCTCTGCATGTTTTCTGATCAGCACTGGGTTTTGTGTTGCTTGTGACCCAGCTTGACAGCTGTGTGATGGAATGAGGCACACAGCGTGCAATGGCAACTGGCTGGGCTCCAGCTGAAGTCCAGCAGTGGCTCCATCCCCTGGCTTCAGTGAAAGGGCCTGCAGGTTGAAAAGAAGGATGAGCTAAACTCAAAACTTGTCATAAATGATAGAGAAGTAGTGGCACACATAGCTGTGGTTGGGAGCCACACCATGATCTGCTGCCCAATAATCCCAAGGACATCTTTCATTCCACTGCATACTGAACTCCTAAAACTCCTAAAATTTTGGGGATGCTACTTGCTGCTTCTAACCAGCTATTTTTCATACCCTGGCACCCTCTCTCTCAATAGCAAATCCAAGGTGCATACATAGAAACCTTTGTCAAGCATTTGGTTTGAAGCATCAGAGAGACTGAGGAGGAAGATAAGTGCTCAGATGCACAAGCAGGTCCCAGTTCATGTCTCCTTCCTCACACATCTGGGGCATCTCAGAAAAATGTCTGAAATGACATGACCATTCTTGCCATACATAGGCAAGACAGACAGAAGTAAAGAACATATACACCCCTGTTGTCCACATTTCATCAGAAATTATGTATTAATTATGTATTAGACACATTTAAAGTACAGCTAATAAGTGCTTGGGAGACTCTAGTGTTTCTTTCCCAATCTGTATAGGACTGCTCTCCTTTCCACTACCATGGTAGCCCCCTGAAGATCTAATAGACTTAAATGAAAAAAACCTTTGCTGAGAAAAAAAATATTCCATGTCCACAGCCATGTAAAACAATCTAAACCTTAGGAAAGCAATGGGTCAAGTGTCCTGATGCCATGTAACATCACCCTTTAACTACCTGTTAGAGAAAAAGAAAAACCAAAAAAACAAATAACTGTTCTTGTGAGAATTTAATAATTTTGATTATTTATAATTTGCCTTTGGGTTGAAATTGCAGTTAATAAATTGAGGTGGGTACCAGCCATTTACATAGGAATAGGATACAACCTAGAGCATTGGTATTGGTATTGCCATTGGGGAGAGAGTGGGTGCTCTTCTAACAAAAGCATCAAACTGAAAATTCTTCCCTTCACTTTTGTAACAGTTGCTTTGCCTATGTGTTCCCCTGTATTTTCATGGATGAACATTGATAAAATTAAAGCAAATTGACTCTTGGGAACATCATATGGGTGCTTTTTCCTAATGTCTTTTTGTCTGTCTGCAGTAGAAACAGATACTCAGTGGCTTACGCAGCTCAGAAGCCGTGGCTGCTGAATGCAACCGTGGAGGAGAACATTATCTTTGGAAGCCCATTTAATAAACAGAGGTAAACATCACCCCCCTTGCAGAAACACCTGGAAGCTTTTTTCAAAGAGGTTTTTGGCTTTTCCTTCCAGAGGAAGTCTGTAGATTCTGACTTCATTATGACATTAACCTGACTTCAGGCATGTCTGATGAAGGTTTGTGTTTTAAATTTGCCTTTCAAGGCTCCCCCTGTAACCAGAGCACATTTCTAAGATCTTTGTGACAAGTCACACAGTGGCAGTGGCTCTCCATCCAATGCAGCACAAGCTACATATTCTTAATTTTTTTCAAGCAGCTACAGTTAGGTGAGGTGAATCCCATCTTTGGAGACCACTAACATACCTTTGTTTTGCTTAATGGAACTTGATGTTGCCAGAGGACTCTGAAAATAGGGAATCTAGGCATGTTTTCCACTGAGTTTAGGTGTTCAACCTGCTGTGATCAAGTTACTGGAACAGTCACTTTACAAAAACACTGCATGTATGAAGATGGGGTGCCTCAAGGAAGTAACCTTACTCCTTCCCTTAGAAACAGAAGAGAAGGGAGTGTGCAAGCAGAGGTGCACAGCTTCCGTTGGGCCTATCCAGCACTTGCTTCTGAAAGGTTGGCTAACTAATGGAGTGGAAAAAGTGACTTGACTTAAGGAAAACAAATTGCTGATGTTTTTAGAGGCAACATCTCCTTGTTTTAAGCTATTAAAAAACCATCCCATTTCTCTCAGTGTGTACTTTGTTAAGATGTATGACTCCCTTCTCACTTAATAAAACTTAGCAATGACCAAATATCTCACTATCCAGATAAACATCTAAAATTTCAGGCACCAGATTGTTCAGCTACTGCACCCATCAGCTTAATTTCACTCATAGCAAAGGGTCAAGGCTGAATTACACCACTCAAATAGCTGGATCCCATCTGCCTATTAGAAAATCATCAGGGCTATCCCACAGACCTAGAAATCTCACAACAAATGTCAAGATTTTGCAAGTGGCTTGTGATTCTGGCAAGATCAAAAGCACTGTAAGGATCCATTGTCCTGTAATATCACACTGAAGTAAACAAAGAGGCACCTAAAGGGGGAAGAATAATAACTCATTAGAAAATGGCTTCAAATACACCAGAGTCCAGCAAAACAGCTCCATGGTAGGCAGGAATGTACTCGATAATTTACGTCACTGAATCTTTTAAAAGTAGGCTTGCCAATAAAGATCTCTAATAAATATGTCATTTTTTACAATGCTCCATGATTAGTTGCTGGATAATCATTTTGCCCTACTTATTTTTGCAATTATCCAACCATCACAGAGCCATAATAACTCAGCAGTGAGTTTGAGCTGGAGGTTTTGTGTGTTGGCAATGTACATGGCTGGTTAAGTAATTGCACTGGCCATATTGTTTTTACAGGTACAAAGCTGTCACAGATGCATGCTCCCTGCAGCCTGACATTGACTTACTGCCCTTTGGTGATCAGACAGAAATTGGAGAAAGGGTAAATAATATGAATGCTTTTATGTCTGCTTACCATATGTATTAAGAAGGTCCTCCCTGATGTCCCTTTGACAGACTTAATCTGTATTGGGCTGCCAGCCTAGTAAGTAATAGTAATTT
>VXBZ01012453.1:100543-141876 GCA_013399135.1 Heliornis fulica | reverse complement strand
AAATAGTAAATAAAGGTTTAAAACTTTTTTCCTTCTTCAGCTGTTTCTCAAATGGAATTTTTTTGATCAAAGTCTCCTGTATTTTGCTTGCAGAATTTGATGTTAGTTGCATTTTTCAGTCTAACAAGCCTACTGTGCTATAAGCCCTTCATGATTTACACTTACCCATGATCAGTTGCTGAATAATCATTTTTCTTCTGATATTATGTGAGGATTATGCTTGTTTATCAACAGGATTAGCATTTTAACAAAGCTTTCTATTTTTTATTTGAACTCTGTATAATTGTAAAAAGAAATCACATTTCCAAAGTCCTATCATGATGTTTATTCAAAGATGCATATTTCTGATCCATTATACTCATTAGGGGATTAATTTAAGTGGCGGCCAACGACAGAGAATCTGTGTAGCTCGAGCTCTCTATCAGAACACCAACATTGTCTTCTTGGTAAGATTTTTCTTTTCCACATGGGAAGTTAGTAATAAAATTGTCATTTCTTTTATTTATCCTTAGAAAAAAATCATGTTAGAAAACTATAGGGACTTGTGTTCAGCTCCAGTTCAAAATTATAGAGATAGAATATAAATATCCAGAGAGACACCATCCAAACTGGCCTTGAACACCTCCAGGGTTGGGGCATCTACCACCTCTCTGGGCAGCCTTTTCCAGCACCTCACCACTCTCTCCATGAAGAACTTCCCCAATACCCAATCTAAACCTTCCACCCTCTAGTTTAAATCCATTAAATCCTGTCCTACCACTACCTACCCTTGTAGAATCCTATTCCCCTCCTGTCCATGTGCTCCCTTTAAGTACTGGGAGGCTGCAATGAAGTCCCCCTGCAGCCTTCTCTTCTCCAGGCTGAACAAGCCCAGATCCCTCAGCCTGCCAACCATGGACTTCTGTTGTCAGAGAAAAAGTGTTTGCTTATGATATCCTTATCTGAATGTTTTGTTGCTAGCCACACACACTCACAGAAGACCAAGCACATCAGCAGTTTAATTTAAGCTTGGCTCTGGATCCTAGCATTTTCAAATTTGGACTGGAAACTTCAGTTCTAGTGTTCCTGATCAGAATTACCCCACCCTGTCAGTGTGGCAAGAGCATAGCACACACCTAGACACAAAAAAAATTAAGTGAATCTATTGCTATGTCCTGAGGAGTAATGAATTCTAGCTCACTATTTCATAGTGCAGACCTCTGACTCTGTCCTTAGAGAGTGATGAAACACTAGTAATGGCAGATGTTCTCTGTTTTTTAAAACTGTTGAAAGAAAAAAACCAAACTATTTTTGTATCCTGTTTGATTAATTTTTTTTCTTTTATTTCAGGATGACCCATTCTCTGCACTAGACATTCACTTAAGTGACCATTTAATGCAGGAAGGGATTTTGAAGTTTCTTCAGGAAGACAAGAGGACTCTTGTTCTGGTCACACATAAATTACAGTATCTACCACATGCTGACTGGGTAAGAGAAGGTTTGCTAACACTTGAGCATGCACTTGAAGTTAACACAGTAATGCTCAATGAGATCACTACTTTCCTCTCTGATTGCATCCCTCCTTCTTAATTCCATATGTCATGTGGCAAACTGCCATTTTACAAAATGCAAATTTTATAGTAGAAGGAACAAGTTAATTTTTACATTATTTGTGTAGGTTCCTTTGATTGAAAGCCACTGGAGAACTACTATTTCATTGCAAATGTGACTAGCACTTTTTATGGTTTTGTCCATGTTTTTTATGAGTACAGGTAAACATTGCTTATAGAAGCTTTGGTTTATGGCCTGTGTCAACAAAATTAGGAAGATATTAATAAAATATTGAGTACAATGAGCATGGAAATTTGCCTAATGGTAATCTCACCAATACTGGGTCATGTCTTGTAAGATCCAGGTCAGTGATTATGGTGTCAGTGTTCCTCAGTAGACCCATTGGATGCTTTCTTCTCTAGATCATAGCAATGAAGGATGGAATGGTGCTTAGAGAAGGGACACTAAAGGATATCCAGAATAAAGATATTGAGCTGTATGAACACTGGAAAACTTTGATGAATCGCCAAGACCAGGAATTGGAAAAGGTAAATAGGAGTGTTTGGGCACAGATGACCTTTCTGAAAATAAATATTTTTCAGTTAATTTAAAAAAAAAAAAACCACACCATGTCAGAAAGGAAGTTTTAAACTAGACATTAGGGAAAAACACACATGAACTGTAAGGAACTTTAATGACCAGAACAGAGTGTCTAGGAAGTGTATGGTATATCTGTCACAGGGGGGGTTTAAGGACACATTAGGAAAATATCCTTTTGAAATGCTGTGTACAACTAATCCTTTGGTGGAGTGGGTAAGAGGCTCCCTAAAGTATCTCTTTACCTTTTATTCTGTTATTACATGAACATTTGGGATTCTTTAAAGACTAATTTTGAAGTTTTTATCATTCCAGAAGAGTGGAAAGGATAGAAGAGGAGGAAGGTGGGAAAGGAGGGATTTTCTGAAAGATAAATCCTAAGACTGTGCTTTTGCTTTCTGTGAGCTAAATAATGTGAATAGTCTTCTTGAGGTTACATGTGTTACTACAGTGGCAGACAGCTATGCTCTCAAATTCATAAATAAGTTTTCTTATTACAGGATATGGAAGCTGACCAGACTACTCTTGAGAGAAAAACTCTCAGAAGGGCCATGTACCCCAGAGAATCCAAATCACAGCTGGAAGATGAAGATGAAGGTGTGTTTTATCACTTCACTTTATTCATTCTGTTACCTTTCCACTTGAACAGCTAGCAGGTCTTAGCGAGGAAGTATGAGTATGTTGATGACACTTAGTAGTAACAGTGGAAAGTCTAATACTTTGACTTGTTCAGAATACAACTTGTTTAAGGGATTCATAGAATCATAGAATGTTAGGATTCTCTATATATTTCTCTAAATATTGCACAGGGATGAGGTATACCAAAAAAAGTTAGTCATTGATGCCATAATGATAGATCATCTGTAGCCCTGTCACTCCTCACTGCTCAGGTCTCTTGATACATCACCACATGGTCAAACTTGCAGCTGTTTTCATTTCCTTTCTAGATATGGAGTTAATCTGCTCTTTTCTGGGAGAAATTTTAGTCTTTGTTCTCAAACTTCTCTTCTTGTTCCCCCCAAGTCTTGATGGTTTCAGAGGCTGCAGATTCAGATTCAGGTCTGTTTTAAAGTGGGGTGGGGAGTGGAGGGGGAAAAACAGTTGGATATTGTTAGATGCAACAAAAGCCTTCAAGAACATCCCTGGGATGCTTGATGATGCCTAAATGCAGTAGTTGGGCCTGGCAAGCAGTAGGTTTTTGCCTGAAAAGAGAAGAGGTGAACTGTAGGCTTCACCTTAACAGGAGCACTAAGTGCAGGGATTGTCATGGCATTGTTGGCTGGAGTGACCACAGAATGTGTGCTGGCTGTTAGCTGGCTCTTTACCACTGCCTTGTGTTTCATCTGGCAATGCTCATGATGAGTCATATTAAATCATAGGTCTGTAGGTCCTGAATTGCTCCATTTTGAAGAGATAGAGCTGGACCCCAAAGCCTCTGAGAGGGAAATATTATATTGGTTTCATATTTCTCTGCCAAGCTGAGCAGACTTTGTCCAGTCATCTGCACACTTTATCAGTTAAATTCTTGGAAAAGTTTAAATTGAGGTCATTCCCAAGCTCCTCCTTTTGGTCTGTGCAAGGAAGCCTTGCCAAAAACCTGTATCTTTGTAGGAAGAAAGATAGGGTAAGATAGAAAACACAGGGGAAAAAAAGACATGCCCAGGTAGTCCACAGCATGCCTTCAAAAAAGCATCTTTAAGATCATAAAACACACATCAGTAACTTCAGGACAGAAATATAACCTGATACTGCATTTCAACTCATCCACACTCATTATGTGACCTAGGGAACATGCACAATGTCTCTGTGTCAAAAAAAAAAAGTAGAATTTCAACTTTCAAGACATCACTTACTAACTCATTTTTAATGTTCAAAATCAGAAGCAGTAGGAAATGCTGTCCCTTCAGAGCTGTTAAGAACAGGTCAACATTTGTCTTCCCCAAGTTTAGCTTGCAAGGCTGTGATGCATGTTCTTATTGCCTGGAAAAAACAAAAAATTAAATGTGGTGTTTATTCAACTATGAAATATGTATTTCAGAAGTCTTCCACCAACTGTATTCAGTATAATGGGAACAAGCATCATATAGTCAAAGGCAGGGCTAGAAGAAATGTTAATCCCACAGCTGTGCTCTTTTATATAGTCAAAACTTTAGTACTCAAGGAAAAAAGTAAAACTGGAGTTCTTTCATGAAACAGAGCAGCTGGATGGAAAGCTGTGGAGAGCTTTCTAGAATATTTCATGCAAACCAAAGTGCTCTGTGGTCCATATAATAAAAGTAACCAAACGGGTTAGGAAAGGCCTAGTCCCTGCTATAAATAATAAGTACTAATGACATGCTTACAAAAATATTTATTACCAAAACTGTAACTATTCAAAGTGTGACAGGCTACATTGTTTCCCAAAGAGCACAGGGGAGGTCTTACAAAAATATGTCTGAAGTGTTTGCTGATTTTAAATGACAAATTTAATTTTTCTGTTAAAATTCCTATTCAAAACAAGTAAGTCAACCAAATCCTGTAAAGCCAGGTATAATTCTTAGTACTGAACCCAGGCTAATTTGATCAAATGTCTGAGTCACAGAGGAAGAAGAGGAAGAAGATGAAGATGATAATATGTCAACTGTCTTGAGGCTCAGAACAAAGATGCCATGGAAAACCTGCTGGAGATACCTAACCTCTGGAGGATTTTTCTTGCTCTTTCTGATGATTTTCTCAAAGTTGTTGAAACACTCAGTTATAGTGGCCATAGACTACTGGCTTGCTACGTGGACATCCATGGACAATGCAAATGAAGTCAGGAGCATTGATGATCTTAAGAGCACAAATAAGGTGGGCCACATCATGAAGTTGATGGGAAGGGAAAAAAATGTTCTAAAGTAATTATTTGTTGTTCAACTAGAAGCCAGCTACATTGGAAAGACAGATATAGTAAGATTAATTATTATATAGGATGGATTAATTGTTTATCATAGAACACAAGACAATTAAAATTTTATCAGTCTTTCCAAACATGCAGAGCTGAACTAGAAGCACATTTGAGATCAGAAAAGTGATTGACTTTTCAGAGGGAAGAATCACACACTGAACTTTTCCATCTGGATTTTTTAATACTGAAGTCAATGACCCCATTTTCCTAAGTACCATCTGTCCAGTAAAGTCCTGCCAGAAAAATAAAAGAAGTCTTCAAATATACTATTTAAATATTATTTGCTTATAGCTCTAAATTTGACTCATATACAAATATTTCACTGAATCCACTTAGTAAACTTTCAGAAGGCTTAAATATGTTATACCCCTGGCAGATTAGTTTAGGATTTGGTCTGGGAATTTTAGTCATACTCAAACTTAATAAAGTGGAACTTTCCAAGATCTCTCAAATGCTTTAATTCTTGAGAGGTTCTGCTTTGGTTGTCTGGGTTTCTTGACTAACAGCTTGCATACTTTTGCATTTGTGCATTCATACCTTCACAGTTCTATCAATTCAAGGTCTTGAAGAGTATTCATCACTAGGTTGAGAGATCTAAAACCTGCCATTTCTACTTATGTGAACGTAATGAATTGCACTTCCATTGTAAATGTTTGAGGTTTTTTTTCCCCAAAGATTTTATTAATATAGTTAGCTTATATATCTTTTATATTATATTAGCTTATACATTATATTAGCTTATGTATTAGCTTTTATATTTTTTATATTAGCTTATATATTATATTAGCTTATATATTGGCTTGTACTAATATAACTATATTAGTATAAGTGGTGTGAAATACTAGCTGACTGGTACCAGGTACCTTGGGCACTTCCTAGCAGAAAACTGAATGTGTATTTATTTCTAGAATTGATGGATTTGTTGTTCTATTAGACTTACCATGTAGCTGTCTTCAGCATCCTCTCTGGAGCAGGGATTGTCCTTTGCCTCATCACATCTCTGACTGTGGAGTGGATGGGCCTCACAGCAGCCAAGAACCTACACCACAATCTCCTCAACAAGATCATACTTGGGCCAATCAGGTACAACAAAAATAATATTCCTCCTGAAAAACTATGTTGCTAAAACCTGTTTATAACTAGGAGGGTACTGCTATGAAAAGGTCTTGTAGTTGCCCTGTTTTCTTCAAAGCCTCAAAAGTAAGTAGTGAAGTAAGCTGTGAAGGAGAGGGAAATTCCATGTGGTATTCTGCTGTCCCCATTTTTTATCTGCCTGAAATGTCTCAGATAGCTGACACCCCTTTCAAAGCTGGGGTGTCAAGGAAAGCTTCAAGTGCAGTTCAAGGCACCCAGCTCCAACCCTGAACAATGGGCATGGAGTCTAACAAGGCCTAAAACAAGTTCCTTCTGGTGGCCAGGAACGGGTTCTCTGCACAATAACCACAGTCTCTCACAGGCAGCGGGAGTGCTGAAAAGATGGACGTCTGCATAACAAACACAGTTATGATGGTTCTTTTATGAAACAGCTGAGTCCTGGTGCCCAGTACTATGCAGGAGTTTGAGTAGCAGCCAGGGATACACTGTGGTCTTTGGAAAGGATCTTTAAGAGGAGACTTAAAAGATTAGGGTGGGGGAGGAACGCCAAGAGAAGGATTTGGACACTCAGGGTGCAGACACTGTGTTGTGTTGTTATTTTTTTATTACTGCTTGCTTTTTGAAAATGGCACAGCACAGCTTTTGTGTTCTGTCTGATGGGGCTTTTTATCCAAAACTGGAACTCCTTTTCAGGTAACATTTTGGTTTTAACTTGTTCAACAGGTTTTTTGATATGACTCCACTGGGGCTAATATTGAATCGCTTCTCTGCTGATACAAATATCATTGATCAGGTAATTGTATTCTGCTTTCACTTCACTACTGAGTAAGATGATGTATTAAAATATTCATTATAGTAAGGCATAGCAAAAACAGACTCTGGAAATTCAGAATAGAAGGTACACAGACATTTTGCTGTAATTAGGGCATTAGAATAAACACAGTGGGAGATGGTGGCTCTCAACGTCTTCCTTTGCAGACCGGTTGATCCTGTTGGAAGCTCTGGATTAGCAAAACACCAGATTTTAGGCTCAAAACAGAAAACAAGGTGGAATGCAACAACTGTAACTATATGGGAGTACATGTGACAAATAGATGTTGCATCCTTGCTGTAGCACGTGAATTTAGAGCATTCAGGGAGAGGAAGAAATGCTTTCACTATGCCTGTGAATGAAAATGTTTGGATGAGTAATAATCCCAAATGCAAGGGTGATGTGAACATGGAGGGGAAAATAGGCTCTGAGAAAGAGCATGCTGTTTCTCTAAATATTTGGGATATCAGGAACAATTATCCCTTTCTTGTCCATTATACAAGTGAGGTGGGAATGGCTTCTATTTCCCCATGATATTTGAAACACTGAACTTTAGAAAAAAAAAATGTTCTGACTCATTTTTTAACCTCTGCATATTTGAGTAGGAGACCCACAGAAACATACAGACTCCTGATAGGAGACTATCAAAGACAGTGATACAATTCCACTTTCTCTGTTGTCTTCTACAGGAAAAGGCATATTGTGGTACTGCTGGTGACTCTTGCCTTATGTTTGTTTTTTGTTTTATTCTAGCACATTCCTCCTACCCTGGAGTCTCTTACCCGGTCCACCTTACTGTGCCTGTCAGCCATCGGAATGATCTCCTACGCCACTCCATGGTTCCTTGTCGCCCTTGTGCCTCTTGGGATAGCATTTTATTTCATCCAGAAATACTTCAGAGTAGCTTCCAAGTAGGTATTAAACAACTGTCCTGAAAATTTCATCTAAAAAACTTGTCCATTAGAATTTTGATGGAATCTGAAGCTATAAGGGGAAAGTGGCGATGGTGCCCTGCTTTTTGATCCTGAGGTATGAGCCTGAGACATACAGTGGAGGACATTTCCAGATGACCTAACTAGAAATGGGGTCTTTGGGGCTGTAACACTCCTTGCATCACTTTTGTACACTGTTGGCTGTAGAGTCAGATGAGCATGAAGTTTGTTAATCAACTGAGCCAGCTCACATCTGGTCAAAGCTCCTCTTTGACCTTTTGAGGGTTAGCAGAGAATAGAAAATAACTTCCTGGATTAATGTCAGTCACGTTTTTTTCTTCATATTGGGGAAAAAAAAAAAAGACTCCACAGAAAGTCACAGCAACATTTCATATTCAGAATGGTTTGCTGGCTACCAGTGGATTTTTTCAGCAAAAAGAGTGTCATGATTTCTTGGAGTCATGTTTCTAGTGCTAAATACATTATATAATTTAGTCAAATATCTTAAGCAAGACATTTGAAGGCTTTTCTTAAATTCAATCAGTCATAGCGTATTTTGGGGGTTTGGGGGGGGATGGTTTGGGTTTTTTTCAATGAGACAGGTTACTGTCTGGATTTATGGCACTTTCCAATACTGAAGAACACCTGTCCAGGTGTCTGCTGACCTGAAGGGAGGCCAAACTAACCTACCATCATTAGCAGCTGTTACCTCTGGCCCTGCCTTTGCAGTGTGCACACGGTAAAGAAGTAACTGCTGCTTGGTAGCATCCAATTAAGAGACATGGTGATTTTTCAACTAAGCATTCCAGTGAAGTTGGCTTCCTGGACAATAACCTTATTTAGGTAGCCTTAGGAAGAATTGAGTCAGTTATTCTCCTTAAATCAATGGAACAGGATAGACACAGAGTAATATATCAATAATTTAACCTGGTTTTTATCCTACTTTTCATTCGCTTTCCTCAGCGTTTCCAAAGAGATTTATTTGTAAAAAACTCTGCAATCAGAATTCACAAAATAAAAATGTTCACTTCTGAAATAATTTGTTTAAACTCTCTGAGATTTTTCAGAAACCTTGTTCTTTCCCCAGCAGGTTTCCAAACTAATGATATACATGGCAGTGCAACAGGTCTCAGGGTGGCTAAGGAAGGAATCCAGAGGCCAGATTTTCCTTCTTCAGTGCATTGTGGTGCTCTGAGTGTCACTCTATCCTGACACACAGAGCAGTGTGCACCACTTAAACTTCTTACTTGAAATACATGTGAGCAGGCAAAATATGATATATTAGACCCCAGGGAAATATTATGGTTTCTCTCTGTCACTTTATATGCAAAAGTCTCTGACTCCAAACCTGACTTTCCCACCTGCTGTACCAACAGCCATACCATGAAGGCTAGCAAGAAGTTGATCACCCCTGTAAGTCAGCACACAAACACACAACTATGGGCTCTGTAGTCACTGATCTTCTGCAAGTCCATAATGCCTCACTCATTTTATTCCCTTGCATGTTTCTGGGGAAGGCTGTATCAGCAAGTGGGTTTTTTTGTTGTTTGTTTTGTTTTATTTTTTGTATTAATCTGTTTAAACTAATTTTAAGTCACTCGTGAAACATGCAAGGTTGACTTGTGTTCTTTCAGACCACATTAGAAATTAATAAATCCAATTTATTTCTAGAAAAAATAGCCTTGGGAAATGTAGGATGAAGGAATAGCACCAGCCAGTATTTATATCTTACTTGCACTCAGTACTTTCCAGGCATATAAGCTTCACTAATTTTTGGAAATGCAAATATTTACAGTGTTTCTTGCAGCACTTTGACTCTTTGTTGTATTTTCCATTACATCTCTCAAAAACTTCTGTGTATTTTCCATCATAAATTTGAAAGAGAGCATATTAATCATCAAAACATAAGCAGCAAATTCAGTTCTGTATACTGTAGCATTCAGTATTATGGAGCAGTTCTTTCTCCTGGCCTGTCTAATAGAGTGTTCAAACATAGTAGGGCTTTAATAGGGAGTTGAAATATCTGATGATCTGGCCTCTCTTCTGTTTATACAACTGGCTGCTATGATAATGGCAGAGTGTTACAGAAAGATGTATTTGTCTCTGTGGTTTGGAAAACGTTCTTATTTCAGGAGACTGGAACTTTTTAGGCTTAGATCTCATTGCTCCTTGCAGGTCTTGAAAACACCATTGCTGAATAACTGAGGAAATTTGTCATTCATATTGTTTCTCTGTCAGTGCTGTCTCTATTTAAATCAGTGTGGTAATATTAGCACTACAAAGAGAAGGTCTGCTCTAGTCTAATATTCTACATTCAGCATGTTGTGGTACTTACGTGCTTTATAGTGAAAATGAGGCAAAGTTGATATGGAAAGGCACCTTCTTTGTTAGCCCAGCTGATACAGTTGAGATAAAACAGATAAACTTGCAGCCTCACAAACTCTTTTTTATACCTGATCTAAGAGCCACAAATAGTATGCTATGCAGTTGAAAGTCGGCTGTTCTAAATTATGATAATTATACCAATAAATGGTAACATTTAATAATAGAAGGCAATTAGGATCTGGCTAAAATGGACAGTAGGTTTTTATCCAGGAGAGAGGTGACAGTGGCATTTATCACCGTGGGACAAAGAGAAGCTTAGCTGTGACCAAAAGTTTGATTCTAGAGGTGGGTGGAGAGACAATTCAAAGGCTTCTACAGCAGTAGAGAAATACTGTATTCCCACATCAGTGTCTTTCTATAGGATAGAAATACCACACTGTGGGCTCCTAGAAAGCATATACACAATATGTAAAATGTCTATTCTTGTCTGCTATACTGTAAAATTTCTATAGAGAGGGATGTTTACATTGTTGTGGCTGTCTGTGGTTTTTCATTCTCTCAGGGACCTCCAGGAACTTGATGACAGCACTCAGCTACCTTTACTCTGCCACTTCTCCGAGACAGCTGAAGGCCTTACCACCATCAGAGCTTTCAGGTCTGTAACACCAATTATTAGAGAGAGAATGAGTTCTGCTCTTGCTGGTGCAGCTTGTTGGACCACATATGAGATCAAATTATTGGATTTGGTAGAATTTAATTAAGGTACCTGATGCAGGGAAGAAATTCTTGTTTTCCTGTTGCTTTGCCACGTCTCTGAATGTTTGTGCATATATAATTTATCTGTATTGGTTTTCCACCTAGAGTTGATGACTTTTTTAGGAGACAGTACTTCAACTTTTAAGGTGTTTAGTTTAACCATGCCTTACTTGGACAGCAGGGAGCTCTCCTTTGCCAGGCAAGCACAGACATCACCTCTTTAGACCCCTCTGCTATACCCTACCAGCTGTGCTGTCCAAGTGCCCCTGAGTCCTTTCTGTACTTGCCCACTCCTCAGGAAGGGAAACAGTATCATGGTATTCTCCAACTGCAAGTCAGTGTTCAACTAGAGGGACTATCCAAGAAAACCCATGGCAGAAACCATAGAATCACAGAATCTCCTGAGTTGGAAGGGACCTATAAGGATCATAGAGTCCAGCTCCTGGCTCCACACAGGGCCAGACAAGTCAGAGTATGGGACTGAGTGCATCATCCAGATGCTTCTTGAGCTCAGCCAAGCTGAGTGCTGTGACCACTTCCCTGGGGAGCCTGTCCCAGTGCCTGACCACCTCTTAGGAAAGAAACTTTCCTTAATATCCAACCTAAACTTCCCCTGTCTCAACTTGCCTAACCAATCAAAAATGAAAAATAAATTCCAGAAAATTCAGATAATTTTTCCAACTTCCCATGCATATATATTATTTTTTTCTCTACTCCCTACATGATGCATAGGCCAAGTTCTCTTTGTATACTCACTTCATTATATCTGGCATGAATGACAAAGTGCTGGCTTGATGTTGTCCCCCAGTAAGCGTAACTTTCACACATTCTGCTAGACCAGTGTGGATCACACTGTGCTGCTACTTACATGTGTAACTGACCAGCTTAAGCCTCCTTCTTCACTTCAATCTAGCTTTAGGATCTAGGCTATTAGTCCTGATTGCTGAGGTAAGAACTATGGCAGGACAAGACAAAACTTTGCCATATTGAGATGTGAGCCAGTGGTCACCAGGAGATGTAACAAGCTTCATCAAACAAAATGATGTGTCGAAATAGTAAGTCATAATTAAGGCCTGATGCTGATGGATGCTGAGTTCTTCTTGAGATGTTCAAAGTAGTCTTTCCTCACATTATCTCCTGAGAAAGATGAAGGAGCTTAGCACTTCTTTAGGAGTTGTTCAAATCTCTTTTACCTTACAAAACAACAATGTGGGCTTGGATGGCAGAGAACAACCCTAGGGAAGGACTAGACATCATAACCACCACTGCAGTTTTCCAGGATATCTGGTGCCAATCAAAGCCATTTCATTTCCCTGCCTATGCTCCACAGTCAACCAAACCTGAAGTCTCCAGCATTTTTTATCAGCAAGCTCGTATTTGCTAATCGTCCCGTTAGTCATTCTCTGCAGTTTGAGTTCGGTATGTTCCAGAATAAAATAGAGCAACCCCTCATATAACTCACCACAAAGTAGCACAGTTGGACCAGAAAGCAATTTCGGTGACCTTTGCTATTTGTCATCTGACAGGATAAAAGTCTAAAACTGCCCAGAGGATGAGTTGGACGTGGATGAAAAGATACAGATTTGAGGATGTCAGATTTTCCATTAGGAAAACAGGAGTTGTGCTGCCAGGAAGGCAGATGAGTAGAGTATTCAGTGCATCTTTGCTCCTTCCCGCGTCACTGCTGTTACTAGTTGTTGTTTTGGGGAGGTTGCTTGCCATGTTTACAAGCTGTGCAAAGGGAAATAAAGCATCAGTGGGAAAAGGGAAAATAAAAATAAAAAAAAGTAAGAGAGGTTTCTGGCAGAAGAGAGGTTACAGGTGCTTCACAGCAGGGTCCTGAGACTTTGACAAGGAAGAGCTTGCCATGATAAAACAGACAGTAAGCTGCTGAATGGAGTTTGTCTACTTTATTCAAGGGACAGGATCCAACAGACAGTAGAATATGAAAGAATTAAATGGTTTCCATCTGACTGCAGAAGATACCTAACAAACCACAAGGCACCATGAATTTAATACACTTCCACCACAGCGATTTCCCTCTCCCTCCCCAAGGCGCGCCCCCGCTCTTAGGTGCTCTGACATCTCTGCGCCGGTGGTTAAACATGGTGGGCATTACATGAGGAGAGAGAAACAAGCAAGAGCGGAGGTAACACTGCTCGTTTTCATAGCTCAGAAGCGATCGATACAACGATCCCTCGCTGTGGCAATGTCTGACTGTCTGAGAAAACAGCCGAGCCGAGTAGCTGAAAGGTTTTTGATTGATCTGTGGATCAGTCAACGGCCTACGTTAGCTGAAGCAGTAGAGATGCCTCTCCTGTTGAAGACTCCTGCAGTTGGCCAAATAACTTCTGAAATCAAGATTTTAAGCTGACAGATGAGCCCTCTGCTCTTGCTGGTGGCCTGTGAAGAAGGGAACAGGCCATGGTAGCACCTGTGAGAGGACTGGACAGCCCACAGCTACAAAAGCGGATATGCCCTGGGAAGTAAAGCCTGTTCCTAGCACCCTGCTATTGCAGTCTTTTTGAAGGGACAGGCTCCAATCCAAAAATAATATAAATCCAATATAATTCCTTGTCAAACCAACTCCTCCCCGTGGTACGTGTAGCTCTGCCTGGTTAAGGAGAGTGCTGGCAGCAGGTAGGGTTCCTTACAGAAGAGTCTGTAACCCAGTTTGGCAAAGGCAGAAGGGCAAAAAGGTTTTGTTTTGGGGGGAGGAGGGGAGGGAGGGGAGAGCTTAATGTTTCATCCTTTTGTGTATGAGTGTGTAATGTGTTGTAATATAATAACTTTGCTCTTGGCAGGCACGAAGCCAGATTTAAACAACGTATGCTGGAACTAACGGACACGAACAACATTGCCTACTTATTTCTCTCAGCTGCCAACAGATGGCTGGAGGTCAGGACGGTACGTTCAGTTTAGTCCCAGCCATGGTTTTGAAACCTTGGAAGCAAACAGAGACTTTGCCTGATGCAGAGGAGATAATAACGAGAATTAATCTCGCCGTGAGATTATACACACTGTTCCTTAAAATAGATCAGGATTGTTTATGTTAAACCCATAGGGTTTTTTCAGCTTTCTTGGCCAGGAGTAAGCAAATACAAGTCTCCCTCATCTTTTGCTGTTGTGAATGCTAGTGCCTGGAGAGAGTGCAAGAACAAACATTTACGTAACTTGAAATGAGGCTTTCTCCACTACCGTGCAGCATCCGCAGACCTGCTACAGCAGAACGACGTTCAAAGCAGAGCACGGCTTTCCAAGTACTTGTGTGAACTGTGCTGTCCCTTGCCAGGGCTGGTTTAGACCCTGCTGAGCTTCCAGGTCCTGAGCTATGTCTCCAGCAACAGGTTTTTATCCCAGAGCTGTAGTCAGAGCCCCCCTTTGCAGCGCCCTCAGTGCAGCTGTGAGGATGTACGGTGTGATTATCAGTATCACGAAAGGTGGGAGAATGAGACCCCAAGGGAAAAACGAAGGGCAGGAGGGCGTGATGTAGCCAGTGCCAGTGAGACTGGATCCTGGCTTTTGTGGGGGCTCTCCAGGGACAGCATATGAAAAGGTTCCCTGATTTGCAAGGCAAGGAGAGGCAATCAAAATCACTGTTAATTCCCTCATTCATCTGACACGAAGAGAGCAGTGAATAAACAGAGCAGTGACCTGATTCTGCTAGACACAAATAGTTATCAGGCATGATTAATCCTCACTTCAAAGGCTGTATACCTTACCTTCGTTTCCTGGTGCTCTGGTGGAGCAACAAAACTGCTCCATTTCTTAGTGATGGCACTGCTTTCTCTCATGCATGAAGCTTTCAGCTTCCTACGGCATCCAAGATCAAGCTGCACTTGCTTTCAGTTCAAAGACAGATAAATAACAGAGCAACAGCCAAACCTGGAATAATCTGTGGCAGTGCCTGGTAATGCATCTCAGCCCTAGACGTGCTTACATGCAAGAATATCGCTTCATCACAGCATTAGAAAGAATGTGGTCGTGCCAAGGAAGAGTTTATTTAACTCTGCCTCATGGCATGCTGGTACTAATACCACTCAAAACCTGGTAGGGTTTAATAGCAACTGTGAAGTCCTGTCCCAGCAACTGATGGAGACTTGAGACCGTTGTGCTGCTTCTTCCTCGTAGATGTTAAGTTCGAATCTGTCATCTGCTCATCAATACTTTTTACAGGCAGATGAACTAGGCAGCCCTCATTTCAAATCTCAGAGGGAAAGATTGCAGGCAGGATGTTATCAGACAGGAGGAAAAAAATGGATGGAAAATACTAACCCTGTAATCCAAAGTAAATATAATGCGGGAGCAGTGGGAGAGTGGGAATACCAGCAGTCTCATGAGTCAGGCACCTTGACAACTACATGAGTGCACATGTGGCATTCACTTTAAAACTGAGGT
The DNA here is from genome assembly GCA_013399135.1 of Heliornis fulica. Taxonomy (NCBI): domain Eukaryota; kingdom Metazoa; phylum Chordata; class Aves; order Gruiformes; family Heliornithidae; genus Heliornis; species Heliornis fulica. The sequence goes on along the minus strand of VXBZ01012453.1, from coordinate 126,506 downwards.
GCACGTCAAGAAGATGGGTTCAGGCTCCTGCAAAGCTTGTGAGAAGTCAGATCTTTCTAATACAGCTTGCACAGCAATTTATTGTAAAGCAAGCCACCACCGTGCAACAGAGCTGAGATCCTTCAGGTGTCTACTGCAGAATTGCTCTGAAGCTCGAAGTGCTGTGGCAGGAGCAAGGCTCAGTAGCCCGTTTGCAGCACCACAACTGCACTGCTATATTGCTTTCAGAGTCCACACCTCCAACACCCACGTGGTGTTTCAGGGCAGGCTGTGAGTGCCTAGCAGGGTTAGGGACACCTTCATGATGCACAGTCTCCCATTGCATGATGTCCACACCGTGTGTCTGTCCGCCCACTTGTGCCAATAAAACGTGTGCATGACCTGTATAAATTCCACCAAAATTCTTCATGGGCTTTGTGAAGTTACTGATACTCCTTACTTTGGGGAGGCAAACCCATGTTTGAGAAGACCTGGAGAGTGGAGAAAGTGAAACTGATTTGTTTTGGTGGTAGGAATTAGGGTTGGAATTGTTATGCAGCTCTTAGGATCTTTTATGTGCTCGTTAGACGTTTTTGATACTTGCTCTTACTGGGGTGGCCACAATGAGATGTCCTGGCCCAAAGGGATTTGCAAAGAGTACTGGCCTGTTTCACTTGTGTTCTGCAAGCTCCTTTAGAGTGTTTCAGGTTGGGCACCACAAACCTTTACCTTCTCCAGGAGAAACAAGCCAGAATTAAGCACTAAATGTACAGAAATAACCCTCAGTAAAGCGAACCTGCTCTGCAACCACAGAAGTTTTCTCACTGCTCCATTTTAACGTTGCCTAGAGTCTTTCTGTCCCCCTTCTCTCGTTCCAGGATTACCTCGGTGCCTGCATAGTTCTGACTGCGGCCGTCACTTCCATCACCGAAGGGCCTAACTCTGGGTTTGTGGGCCTAGGTCTCCTGTACGCACTGACGGTACGTACCGAGGCAGAGCGTAAGAACCATCAGACCAACCTATTCATTCTGTATCATTGTTAAGAATACATATACATGGTTATTTTCCAGCTTTCTTAACCTTGAAAAAAACCAATCTTGCAAATAATGGATTCGAGCCAAAGTTGAGAAAGTTCAGGGCAACTTGGACTTGCTTCAGGTTTTATGAGCCAATTAAAAAAACACAACCATTCCCAGGCCCTGCGTGCTCCCAGGCAGACCAGGGAAATTAAAAATGCGTAAGAGGACCTGCTGTGCACTTTGCTGTTTTGGACAACACAGGGTTGGTTCTGCCTGCATGCAGCAAACCTGCCAGAAATTCCCCAGGCTGTCACAACCTAGGTCATCTTAAAGCAAAGACTGAATAACATAATCTAAATGACTGCTGGAAAACCTGAAACACCAATTCTGCCTTTGGAGGGAAACTCTTCAGCTGCCTGATATTGTCCAAGCGATTCTGAATGGATTGGGATGTTTGGGGCTGGTTCTTCACGGTCTAACACCATGACTTGGCTTTGTGTGTAAATGCTAACGAGCCTATGGTTACAACAGAAATTTCTCGGCAGCTGCCTGAGGGTGGCCTTAGATCCCCTTTGTGCAGTGGTTGCAGCAGTGTGAGACCGTGCCAGCAACTAAGAATCAGTCCCAGTGCTTCAGCTTCACTCTGAAAACATGCCTCGTAATCCTGCTTCATTAGCAGAGATCTGGAAGCGCCGAGATGTCTGCGTCATCTTTGGCTTCTTTGCATTTAGGCTGTATTTGCAAACAGATCATTAGTGTAAATTAGCCATGTGCTGAAGTCTGGCACAGCAGAGGGAAAGATGCTGTGGCCGCCAAGTGATTACCTGCCTCCCGCCTGCCCCACACCACCACCGATGACAGTGATGCAGGTAGATCATTACCCACGTCCCCTGGCACAGGTTTTTTGTATCATTACTCTTTGGAGCTAAGAGAGGGCTGACATTTGGACCTGGGTGAGAGCAAACTGTTTGTACCAACACCGTGTTTACAGTAGGCATCCATCAGCTTATTCTCTCCCCTTGTATAAACACTGCCAACTCCCTTGCACAATGCGATGAAGGCTGGAATCATGGCTAGAGCCTTTCGGGTGCCAGGCTCCAGTATCAAACCTGCCAACTGCAGCCCACTACTCCACAAGCAGAAGAGTATCTGCAAGTGTAGCCCTTTCCAGAACTTCCCAACTCAAAAACTGGACACAGAATTGGCAGGTTTATGAACAACTACTCACACTAACCCCTGGAATAAATCTGTCTTAAGGATAAAGCAAGCAACTAAATCCTCTAAATTGACAACAAATGTTATTGCTGAATCTCAGTCAAAATTATTTACTGTATGCCTATTGCATCAGTATTAGGTAAGTGGAAAAGAAGTGATTTATTCATAATAAATTTATTGTTTGACAAATTTGGCAACTCTACAACAAATAAATGACAAAACCTTTCTCTGAATGGGTTTGTATATAGGATGTTTTCACTGTCCGTGTTTCTAAACCTTTATTCAGGTGTGTAAAGTATCTCAGTTTTTAAAGGTGCTCCACCATCATCTGTTCCTAATAAGTTCAGTTTTTCTTTTTTAGATGAGCACCTAAATACAGAGCTAGGAACCTACATTTAGGAAAATGCTTTACAATTTTCAGCCTTAAATAGTCAGTCCCGACTAGAGAAAAGTTTCTGTAAGCTCCTGGGTATTTTTAGACAACTAATTATCGACTGTTATCTACTACATTTAATACCTTTACTCTTGATTAAATCCTTCTGCTAACAAATGGGATTAAAACCAAGACAGAAATGTTATTGAGCTTATAATAAATGCATTATTTCTCATATATTGATAACCTCACATTTCCCACAGAGTAAGAGAAATGAGTTATGTAAATATGCACAGAAGGAACCAGAAACAAAATGCTCATCAAATCTTTCCAATATATTTTAAATAGTCAACTTTCTTAATCCTTAGTTGCAGTTTTTGAAAGATTAGAAAATGCAATAGTGTTGGGGTTTTTTACTGTGTTTGTGTGCTTAAAGAACCCTTTACATACCAATTATTAGATGCTGAGAACAAGACATTCCCTTAATCAGTCACATCTTCAGACTGTAGGTACAACCTTTCTGCAGTTCTCCTTAAAAAAAAAAAAAAAAAGGATGAGAATAACCCTGCACTGAATTACTGTGTTAGGGTTGTTTGTTTGTGTTGGAGTATGACCGGCTTATTACGTATCTGACACTGTCATATTGAGTTTTGAACTTCAGTAAGAGACTCATTGTGCTGAGTCAGGCTAAAGACTGGGACAAATGTATCCACCCTTTATTTATAAACAGGTAGATGAGCAGACAGAAGGCTGAACCCTGTCCTTGCTTTCATTTTGTGATGCAGATAACCAACTATTTGAACTGGGTGGTGAGGAATCTGGCTGATCTGGAGGTGCAGATGGGTGCCGTAAAAAAAGTGCACAGCTTCCTGAACATGGAGTCGGAGAACTACGATGGCTACTTGGGTATTGCACTCTAGTCTTTTTGGGGGTTCATGTGGTAATGTGAAAGCTGAGTAGATTGGTCATGTTAAATGTATATGTGTCTTTGGCTAAAGTCTAGTCTCATTGATATGTATGGTCTCCTGCTGATGTGAGTGACCAGGATAGCCAAAAGCAGCTATGAGACGTGTAGCCCATGTTAGTCAACATTAAAAACCCCTACCAAATGCCAGAGCATGGCCCTCTAGTGCCATGAGAAAGTACAGGGCACACTTATAGATGGGGTATACAAAACATCCCCATACCTGTTAAAAAAACCCAAACCAAAACATGGATAAAAATTATAAATGTATCATCAGTCACATGCTTCAAAATCTCTGATGTTTGCAGCAAAAGGGGGCTAGAGGCAGGGGGCATCTTACCAACTGGACCTCAGCAAGTGTTCCCTGAACTGTTCATTGCTTTCTGTTCTCCGTGTGTTTCACACTGGCTTTGACTGCCATTCTACAAGTGCTTGAAGCACAAGGCCTAAAAAGCTCCCAGGTTAGCAGGCTCCCCTGGAAATGAAGCCACTCAGTCTGGAGAAAAAACCTGCCCACGTATTGGCAAATCAGGATGAAACATGAGCTGTGATAATGTCAACAGCCCATGTTGTAACACAGTAACATCCTTCCTTGCACTGCCCTTCCTGTGCCGGTTACTGACCGAGGAACACATTAACACTGCCCTGACACCACATTCTTCTCTGCTCATTTGGCTTCTCCCATTTCACTGACAAGAGCCAATTTAGCATTTGTCCTCTTCTCTTACGTGTCAAAATCTGGAAGCTAAGTGGTATCTCCTTCTCTGGAGATATTCACGGCCAAGTGTGACATGTTCCTGTGTGATCTAATCTAGATGATCCTGCTCAGGTAGGGGGTTGGACTAGATGGTCTCCAGAGGTCCCTTCCAACTCCTGACATTCTGTGATTCTGTGATCATCCCCACCAGGGAGATCCCAGCTCTCCCTCGGCAGGGAAGAGGGATTCCATTTCTAGAGTGGCTTCAAGACAGTCCTCAGGCAGGAGAGAGGGAGGAAAGGAAATGTCATAAAGGGTGACCTTTCTGACAGCACCATTGTGGTTTGGTTTTCTGTAATTATTTCAGATCCTTCTCAAGTCCCCAAAGACTGGCCCCAGGAGGGGGAAATCAAGATTGAAAATTTGTGCGTTCGATATGAAAACAACCTGAAGCCTGTTCTCAAGCACGTTAAGGCGTATATCAAACCAGGACAAAAGGTACCACTTCAAGCAATTAATTCCCCATCATCCTCATTCTGGAGGAGATCCTTCCTTAGTGTGTTTTCTAAGGTGGTATAAAAGCAAAAATAACAATTTGCAGTGACAGTTGTATTCTGCACTGGTGAGGCCTCACCTCGAGTATTGTGTTCAGTTTTGGGCCCCTCACTTCAAGAAGGATGTTGAGGTTCTGGAGCGTGTCCAGAGAAGGGCAATGAGGATGGTGAAGGGTCTGGAGAACAGGCCCTACGAGGAGGCTGAGGGAGCTGGAGGTGTTTAGTTTGGAGGAGACTAGGGGAGACCTTATTGCTCTCTACAACTACCTGAAAGGAGGTTGCAGTGAGGTGGGGGTTGGTCTCTTCTCCCCAGTAACAGGTGACAGAACTCGAGGTAATGGCCTCAAGCTGCACCAGGGAAAATTTAGGTTGGATCTTAGGAAGAACTTCTCTACTGAAAGAGTCCTCAAGCATTGGAACAGGCTGCCCAGGGAGGTGGTTGAGTCCCCATCTCTTGAGGTGTTTAACAGACGGGTAGATGCAGTGCTTGAGGACGTGGTCTAAGGGTAGACTTGGTGGCGGTAGGTTAATGGTTGGACTGGATGATCTTAGGGGTCATTTCCAGCCTTAAAATTCTATGATTCTATGATTCTATACATTGATGGACCTCTCCAAGGTCCCTGAGCATGGGTCAAGAAATTTACACGAATGACATTTTATTCTTGGCTGGGATCCGTTTTCCTTCTGAGACTTCCACTTCTTTCCAAGTCCATCTCCATCGCATAGAGTGAGCCTGAGTGGTAAATTAGGTGAACAGCGGGCTGGAACTGAGTAAAAATGTCTGTCACTGCCTATTGGGAAGAACCTTTCTTCTCATCAGTAGGGTAGTCCAGTCCAGCTTTCCCAGGACTGCAAGTCTGATCTACAGCTTCCATCCATGAGTAAGTAACATCTCATTTTCTCTGCAGGTTGGGATCTGCGGTCGTACTGGCAGTGGCAAGTCATCCCTGTCTTTAGCATTCTTCAGAATGGTGGACATATTTGATGGTTAGTTTTCCCTGGAGTATGTTGTGTCTCCTGATCTGTTTCTCCCTCATTTCTTCAGAAGCAAGGAAGCTTTGATAGTTTGTTTCGTGTCCCTGATTAGAATGGGGATTGTTATGCCTGGTCCTTCAAAGTGTCCTATTGTGAGCAGTGCTTGGCTCTTCCAGGAAATATGGCTCACAGATTATACATCTAATTTAAAAAACATAAATAATAATTTTGTATGCTTTGACAAAACAATATGCCTTTTTATTTGAAATAGGAGGAAAAAGTATGCAACTCCTTGGAGCCTCTAAATTTTTCCCTAAAGAATAACTACATGAAATTATGATAGCTGTCAAAATGTTAGCAGAATAGAAACTAGAACTTAACAAGTCCATTCCCCTGATATTTGTGTTTTATTTTATTGTGGTTTCCCACAACTACAGCAGAAACTGACTAAAGGTTTTGGAAACATTTTGCTGTCTTCACTCCTGCAGCATTTCAATCTATCAGCTAGTTGGAAAGAGCTGGTTGCAGCAACAGGCATCCTGGCATTCACAATACAGACACTTATGTACTGTTGCAGGACTATGGAAAGTCACTGGAAAGTCATCTTTCTGTTTCAGAGATTTCCATGTTTCTAACTTAGCCTGTGTACATGGAATGTTTTATAGGGAAACCCAGTAGGATGTCTAAGGATAAGTAATTGTGATGCATCTAGTACTTGCTTTTGTTGTGGTTCTGTGTCTATATGTATCTATGGTAATTGTTTTCTGATTCATGATTGGGGTTCCTGGATATATAAATAGTACAAAAAAAATAATAGTCATACTGATGGCCAACTTTAAGTTTCCTTCTTCTTTAATCCTCTTTTTGTATCCTTTCTTTGTCTGTTCCCTCTGTATCCCTGGGAACCAATACCAATGGGAATGCCTAAGTCCTTCCTAATCACGCTCTGTTTATCCTTTGTGCATATCCCTCTTTCCCTCTGAGCTAGACCCATATTTGGTCTCTATGCTGGACCACTTCTGGGTGGAGTCTTGGCTCTAATAAAAGTTACATAACAAGATTTTGAGTAACTGCTGGAGCCAGATTTCATTCATGTTGTCCATCTTGGTTCCTTATGCCTCTTTTATTTCTTTGAACTTGTATGTGCTTCATGTTCCTGCTTTCATTTCTTTGTTCTTTACTATTTCCCTTTTCTTGCCCTCTGTTCAAACCACCTCTTTTCTCTGTTCTGTCCTGCTTGGCCACCCTGCATTACTTTCTCACTTTCTCAATGCCTCTGAGTTATGGTTTCCCTTAGGTCTCCTCATCTGCTTTTCTCTTTTCCTTGAACACCCTGGCTTCTATCAAAAATGCATTCCCCTACTCTCAGTGCATACCATATTAATTTTTCTCTCATTAGTCCACCTCATTCTGCTAACCTCATCTCATGTCCTCATTTGTGAAGAAAAGGAATTGCTTAAGTTTATGCAACCACCAATGTCTCATGTGAAGTTTTACGACCTGATTCTGACTTTCTGGAAGTCTGAAAACAATTGGACTTTGCACCCTACAGATGAAACCTTGGTTCCTCTTGAAGTTCTAATAAAAGCACAAGGGTAGAGATTAAATCTTTCATTGGAATAAGGCCACATGGAGTAACCTGAAAATTTCAGTATGGTGACAACTGGGAATGGCAGGAGAGGGACACGTGCACAGCTTTGAATATGTCTTTGCCAGCTCACGGTTAGGTTCTCGCTGTTGGAGAGAGAACTGAGGAACTTAACATTAGGTACTTCCCAGGGCTGAGTGCAGCTGCCTGGTGAAATAATCCATGGGGAAAACACCCTCTGCCATATCCTCATTCAGTTTGCCCTGCTCCATCCTTCCCTGTAACCTGAGGGAAGCTGCTCCGTCCCAGGAAAGCTGGTGGGGCCAGCACTCCCTGGCTTTTGTTTGAGGACTTAAGGAAAGAGATTCCTTCTGCCCTTCTCACCCTATCTGACTTACAGAGCAGCCAAACAGTTTCTCCTGTGTGTTTCCCTCATCTCCCTCACCTGAATATCAGCTGTTGGCAAAACCAGCACATCATAAATCAGACTCCCAGATGAGATCCATATGGTCATTGACCTGAAGTAGTGACTAGAAAAGGAAAAATCCTCTTACTTTACCAAGTATTCCAGCTGTTGCAAGAACTTCTAGCAGTGGAATGAACTGCTAGGTTAAGGAGTGATTAATGTGACTGCTTCCAGTAATCTTGTGTGAGCAGAACAGTATGTGGCTAATCCACAACCAAAATTTAAACGAAGGGAGCTGAAAGGAACCAGGATGAATAGCACTGAAATGCATTGGAGTAAGTCATCCTTTGTGGTTTTCTGATCTGCCTCTTGTTAAAAATTTAATGCCACCCTGTTCCTTCCAGAGTTGGAAGGAGAGTTTTGGCTCCTGATGTACGGATTGGAGATACATACAAATATTGTGCAAAGAAATTTTGCACAATCTCAAATTAAATATATTCTGCAAATGCTATATCAAGGGGAAAAGAGAAAGGCACAGGACATGGCTAATTACTTAAGTTGTTCTTGTTCTCTCTGTCTTTGGCTGTAAAGCTCAGGTTTCCCTGTCATAAATGGTCCTTCTGGTGCTATCATTAATTGCATAGAAGTCACCTATTTCATTTAAGGGGAAAAAAAACACAAAAGAGAGAGCAAGGCACTAATACATTAATAAGCTGGGTTCCCTCTGGCTCATGAGAGAACATTTACCTTCTCAGACAGTGCTGAGAGATCACAGAGGCATGGGGCCTCATCCCGTGGAGTCCAGGCTACACTGGCTGTTTTATCTCTCTGCCTACTCCCCACAGATCTCGTGCTTTGCCCAGTTCCCTCACGTCTTCTGCATGTTGTTTTAAACAGGGAGGATAGTGATTGATGGAATAGACATCAGCAAATTGCCTCTTCATACCCTCCGTTCCCGACTCTCCATTATTCTCCAGGATCCCATACTGTTCAGTGGCTCCATCCGGTAGGTGTATGACATCAGTGGCTGGCGAATGTCGTGTTTGCCGTGGGCGGTCTGGAACGGGAAGGGATGGGAAAGGGAGGGAACCTTCCCAGCTCAGTCCAATCTACTTCCTCAGCCTGTCCAAGGGAAGTCAAGTGACAAACACAATGCCAGAACATTTGTTTACAGAAGGCCTGAATGAACTGTGCAGTAATGAGACTCCTGTTACGGTTTTCTTTGCAGCTTTAATTTGGACCCGGAGTGCAAGTGCACCGATGATAGACTCTGGGAAGCTCTGGAGATTGCTCAGTTGAAGAACATGGTCAAGTCATTGCCAGGAGGCCTAGGTATGTCTGAACCAAGTCTCTGGGAACATAAGCCAGTAATGAAATTATACATGAGCACACACATGTATAAACAGATATGGGATTGGATCTTACACACCAAACCATCATGTAGGAGTTGACAGGCACATAATGGAAACTGTAACTCTCTGCTAGGGAGAATATTCTTATTAAAAAGCTGATGGATAGTCTGGTCTTTTCCTCGTTGCAGAAAATTTCTGCAACACCTCAGCATCACAGCAGTGTGACTGGTCAGCAAAGAGTTAAAAAGAGCAGTTTTACCTCTGCTTCTTCAGCAGAATCTGGCTCTGCCAGCAGAGATGTAGCTTTTGTCTAGAGCACTGACAGAGCATTTTCCTTATCCTTTCAGATCTGGTTCACGAAGGAAGCTCACGTATTTCCTTCCATATTAAGTGTAGTTCATATTACTGAGGTATTCTCCTGCAGCCTACCAGATTTGCTGACTATTTGTGCCAACTGTTTCCTTAATGACATATCTCTCCTTTCCCAAGAAGCTGTGCCTACTTTTTTTGGTATCACTCCATCCCAGCATTCAGCCAAGATTACTTTTATTGGCTTCTACGGGGGTTTCGCTTGACCCTGGCAACAGTGCACAAGCAGATCTTTCCTGGTGCCCACTCCAGATGTTCCCAATGGTATGAACAGAAAGCATTTTGTGGTGTGACACTGAAGGTAACCATTTTATTCTTTTTTCTACAGATGCAATGGTGACAGAAGGAGGAGAGAACTTCAGCGTGGGGCAGAGGCAGCTCTTCTGTCTGGCCCGAGCCTTTGTCCGCAAGAGCAGCATTCTCATCATGGACGAAGCCACGGCATCTATCGACATGGCCACAGTGAGTATAGCAATTAGCACTGCTGATGCATGAGTCTGCTAGGAGAGGAGGCACCATCTTCCCTAAAGGTCAGCCATGAGATCTCTTTAGCAGAGAAAACTGACAGCTTTTTTTTGTTGTTGGCTTTTTGCTTTTCTCTTGCATTTAGTTTCAGCTGTTTCTGTTGATGTGTTTTGGGGTTTGATGCCTACAGTGGGGGAAAAAAAAGACTGAATGTTTTAGAAAACGGCTGCTTTCACCTGTGTGGCCTTTCCTTGCTGAGAATCCAGAGTGCAGATCAGAGATCACATGGAATATGACTTGCTCTCTTATGTGTGTAAAAGGATGAAGTACCTGAAGTTTCCCTTTTCCTTTGGTAGGAGAACATTTTGCAGAAGGTTGTGATGACTGCCTTTGCAGACCGCACGGTTGTGACAATAGCAGTAAGTACTGACGCCAGCTCCCTTCCCACATTCCTCAGGTGTCTAACCTTGGCTTTCACCAGTTAAAGATCACTATATAAAACTAAAACCATCACAAAATAAAACTAAAGCCCAAGGTCAGAACATTCCCAGGTACTAGAACAAGATACACACTACCAACATGAAGTTTTGCACTGAAAGCTATCTTGTAAGTGGGACAAACTAAAGGACTTAGATGTGATGAAGAACTTTACAGGGAACTTCAGCATCTACATTGCCTCAAATAAAATTTGAAGTAATTCTCACAAAAAAATTAAAATTGAGCCCGTGGGTTAAGCCATTATTGAAAGTTGAGTCAAAATCTAGATTTTAATTTTGCCCCTGAAGGCTGTGCATGTACAGTGTCTACAGTCATGGCACAAACTTACAAACAGACCTGAGATTTCAAAAGCTTGGTGTGATTTCTCAAGTCATCTTTTGAGAATTTTTCAGGATAAAAAGTTGGGTTTCTGTAAAGGTTTTTAAAATTGGTGTCAATGGGAATTGCTGAAAATTAGTATCTGTTCAACTAAGGGTTTATGGAGTTTTTTTCTGGTTTTGTGTCATTTTTAGTGCCCCAAAATTCCATATATCTGTGCAGGTATGTTTATATGTGTATATATACACACACATGCACATAAACAGTGTTCCACCTTGTGACAGCAGGCTTACTCAACAAACAAATGTTTTACCCACGAGATAAATAAGTGTTTCACCAGCTGGTTCATTTGCGTTGTCTGGAATCCGGGCCTGCGGTTAGAGGTTGGAGTTATCCCTCCTGGGCTCTGGTTTCAAGTCTGTCAGTGAGTAGTTAGTGTCAGGCAGAGCACTTAACCTATCTCATTTACAACAGGCTCTAAGGTTCTTGGGTGTGTAAAGTTACATGCCATTCAGATTTTCAGTATTGTCCTTCTGACTGGAGTCTCGCTTTTCTTTTGCTTTGTCTTTCCGAAGTCCAGTGTCCGAAGCAAAATGGCACACACTACTATTTAGCTTTCCTCACAGAGTTGGCTTCGTTTCCTCTTCATTCATGGCTGATCCTTCCTTCACCCACCTGTTTGTCTTTTCTTTTTTTCCAGCATCGTGTATCTCACATCTTGGATGCCAATATTGTCCTAGTCCTTTCTGAGGGCTTGCTAGTTGAATGTGACACTGCCTCAAACTTACTCCTCAAAGAGGACGGCCTGTTCACCACTTTGGTGAAGACTCACAAGTAGACTCTCTCAGCCCACACTGCTCACAAGACTTCTGGCTCTTTGGTAGTTATTTTTACTTCTTTAGTTTCCTTTCGCTCTGCTTCCTTTCCACCACACAACTTCTGAGATGACAGTGCAAGAAGGTGTTTATCGTGTCATTCCTGGGTTTCTGAATTTCATGATAATTTATGCTAATTGTACTGAATTGAAGCTCAGGTGTGCAGCTGATATTGAATCTACAACATCAAAGGAATCCACCCCATAGAGTAATCCCTGACCTTCAGCCCACAGAGTGAACCATCACACTTTGAGAGTTCATCCCGTCTACACCTGACTGCACAGGAGTGCTCTAAGATAGATACAGAGCAGAAAGTCAGGGTAGAAGGACCAAGGAGTGGAGAGGACATTAAGCCACCCGAGGGTGCAGGCATACCCAGGATGTGTCTCACCCATACTTCCTAAAGGAGAAGATGTATTTCAGTGATGCTGTAGGGTTACTTCCAGCAGCCACACTGTCCATAATGGCAGTTAACTGACTGAAAGTGAAGTGCACACCTAAGTGTTTTCAGGCTTGGTGCCAGAGGCTGTAAAGTGATTTGAGATCTCTTCAGATTAAAGGCCTAGTACAAGGACCTCCAATCACCACCGTAAGCAAGGACAGCCCTTGGCAAACAGAGTGTGTCTTGCATTAGGCCCCCAAATGTGTTACAGCGAGGGCTGTCGTAACGAAAGCTTCTGTATGCTTTTCTTTGTGGCAGCATCGGGTTCACACCATCCTGACCGCAGACCTGGTCATCGTCATGAAGCGAGGGAATATTCTAGAATACGATACGCCCGAGAACCTGCTCTCTCAAGAAGACGGCATCTTTGCTTCCTTCGTCCGGGCTGACATGTGAAGTGTGACATGATGCATTTTAATAGATTGTTTTTTAACAAATGAAATGCAAATATTTTCTATTCAGTGTAACATCACTTTTACCTTCATTTAGAGCTCCTTTCTTCACGCTCCCATCTTCCAAATTAATAAAACCTATTGCAATACACGTATGCCTCGAAGCAATAAAAATGTCACTTCATTCAAAAGCTATTAAACTTCACACACACACACAGGCACACAGAGGCAGAAGTCTTTATTTCCTGGGAATCTGGCATTTTCCTTGGAAGTTTTAGTGGCTTTATTTTCTTTTACAGAGAGCAAAAAGAATGTGCTGCTCTTATAAACTGCATATGTTGTGCTGGAACCGGCAACCGAATCGTGCAGTTTGTCAAGGAAACGAGAGATCCCCAGAAGCATTGTGTCCCCAGGGCAGGGGGGTGGACATTAAAAAAATCTGAAGCCATCATACTTGGGGCAATATGTTGCATTCCAAAGGCATAAACTTTGCTCTCCAAGTCGTAGTGGAGGAGCGGTGAACAGCAGAAAGGAATTCCAGCAGAAATAGGGAGATTCTTCCTGTCCTTCACTTTAGTTCTCACACAATAGTTGGCGCAGAACTGCATTTCACTGCCACGATGGCTTATCCCTACAGTCAGCTCCTGAATCCCTGTTTGCTCTCCAGACTTTCTTCAATCAAAGATGCAAATTGTTTTATAATTATGCATGCTTTGATAAGCTTATAGAGGAATTTAGTACAGTATCTTATGACTTTGTATGAAAAATAATCTGAATTTATAAACTTGATATTAGCTAATCTGTTAAACATGTTCACTAAAATATTGTACTTAAAATGGCATGTAATAGCCAACCACTAATTTTTTAATTTTTTTAATGTCTTCTAGTCCTTCGTGTTATTTTCTATTCTGGGACAACCTTTTGTTTCCTTTACACATTTCCAGAGTATCTCTAAATCAGATCTGGTCCAAGAAGCTATGATTCTTAAATTATTTTATATATCTTCCAGAATTCAGGTGACTTTAGCTACATATTTACATCACACAGCCCTGGAAAGGTTTCCTGCACTTGACTAACACATATGGCTAGATTCTGAACCATGACAACTGCACAATGGACACTCAACCTCCAGGAGTTTCACAGATGTGCATCCAAAGGCAGAGGTTGAGACATCAGCCTCACTGCATTCAATGTGTTTCTTCTTCATCTATTGTTGCAAGATTTAGGAAGAGCAGGAGGTGCCCTTAATATACAGTAATTGGCATCAAACTTACAAAAAAACCAAAAACAAAACCAAAAAAACCCTACACAAAAAAAAACCCCCACCAAAACCAAAACCAAAAACAGCTGTGAATTTTGGAGAAGTTGTAGGACCTAAAATTGAGATCACATTTAGGCTAGTAGTGTAAAAATTATACCACAGTTTATAATATTTTTCCCCATCTTAACTACTGGAAATAAAAGCTCTGTGACACAACTAAGCAAAAAACTCGGTCTTGAACATTTTATGATGGGAAGTACTTCTGTGATTTCCCTGCCTACTGCTGTGAAATGTTTTTGCTCTTTTCTGGATTCATTTCCTGTGATGACCTTTGTCATACAAAGAAAATAAAAAAAAATAAAGCAGATGTTTACAGCGGAAGCGCATGTTGTTACACAGACTTCGGACCTTAAAGGCCAAACTCATTCTTCATTTAATTTCATTGTCTTCAGTGAAAAGCTAATTGGATTCATCACTCTCAGACACAGTCAGTATGAAGATGAAAAACAAATAACTTTGTTTATCTGCCCATCTCTGTTGATGACACAATCCTGATTTATTTTAAGTGGTGTGAATTAGTTGAGTGAGACCCTGGTTCCCACTATGTTATATGGCTGCCGTAGGCCTGGGGTGGTGTCGGGTGAGGCCTATAATTTTATGAAAGGAGGTTGTAGAGAGGTGGGTGATGGTCTTTTCTGCCAAGTGACAGGTGATAGAACAAGGGGAAATGGCCTCAAACCACACCAGGGCAGGATCAGGTTAGATGTCAGGAAGAAATTCTTCACCAAAAGAATTGTCGGGGTGTGGAACAGGCTGCCCAAGGAGGCGGTTGAGTCACCATCCCTGGGTGTATTTAAAAGATGGGCAGATGAGGTGCTCAGGGATATGGTTTAGGAGAGTGCAGGGTTGGTTGGACTCGATAATCTTGATGGTCTTTTACAACCTTGTGATTCTGTGGGTATCTTGTACCTATTTGAGGCTCATGCTTCTATTCCTGAATGCTCCTTATCCTGCCCGTGACTACTCGCTCCTTCCTGATGGAGCTCCACATGCTCTGCTCTGTTTCCTCTCTGATACGACTCTACACTCTTTTCCCCCTTGGCTTTCTCCAGATCTCTTTCATAACACCTCCCCTCTTCAGTGGGACACTTGCTCTGGAGTGATCATGTTTTGGAGTTGGCTTGTAGTGGGTTTTTTCAAGCATCAAACTAAACAAGCTTTCACTGTTGCAATGTTATGCTCCAGGACTGTTAAGTTCTTCCTTCCCCAAAGGAGCATTAAATGGAAATGCTGGCCCTGTGTACATGTCTGATATAGGGATGGAGAAAACTCATCTCTCTGACAGGCCCTAAATTGTGATTCTTATCTCATTTCTTTTTCTGCTAAGTGCTCCTGTGGCAGAAGTGGTAAAATGGAAGGAGTAAGATCCCTTGTTGCCAATGCAACTGCTTATGGGCTCTCAACCTTCAACCTGCAACCAGGGGGTTATCTTTCCCACTCCTTGAGCCAGGTCTAATTGCTGACACAGACAAAATGCCCCACACAACCTTTGTGTTTATTACTGAGCCAAAGTGAAGTTTCTTGGGGCAGGTCCAGAAGCCTCTGCTATACAGCAACACTGCTGACATGGAGTTTTCCAGTCCTCAAGATCCAGAGCTTAAAACAGATCTCTCCATCTAGATTTGCTTTCCTGGGGATCTACATCAGAACAGTGGAAGCTGGGCTTCAGCTAAGGTGAATTATTTTGGCCATGTTTTCTAGGCAATCACATCTTGGAATTCCATGGGGATCTCCTTAATAGCCTTGTCTGAACCACTTGTGTTCTGCTAATTGTTATTCATGCTTCAGGGGTTTTGGGAGCATGGTAATTACTTGGACCTGACATCTGAAACGATACAGTTACCAAATAGGAAAGTTGTTTGGTTTTTGTTTTTTTAAAAGGAATTAGATCAGTGGCTTCCAGGATTCCTAATTCTGAGCTGAGTTTCTTGCTGATTTTTGTAACCTCAAACTTGGTTTAGATTAATATTATATATTATTTTAGAGAGTCCCTTAAACAAACTACTTACAGTTCCCTTTGTTTTGTTATGAAGACCTCTTGAAACCACCTGGATAAGTTTCCTGTTTGCTGTGGAGTATGTTGTCGGCATATGTGTGTGCTTACACACAGAACCACATGGACAATCTTTTATCCTAATGAAGTGTATGGTACAAATAACTCAAGGATTATTTCCTTTCTGTTCAGAGCAAAAGTATGATTTTTTTCAATGCCAGACACAGATCCACATCCTCCAGTTGATGGGATGACTGACCTGCCGGAGCTGCCCATGTCTCACCTTGATCTAGATGTCTGCCTTTTCCAACACTACCTTTGTAGCTTCAGGGAGCTGGGAGAGGTGGAGACAGACAATCAGTGGGCTGTTTAGGCATGTGTAATCCAGAGAGAAGACACTGACCCACCAGCCTTTCCTGCAAAGCAGATAGCCCTACAGAAGTTTGGGATGGCTCTGAGAAACCAGGGCCATAAGCAAGGCAAAGCCTGCAGGGAGATGTCACCACTTTGTTCAGCAAATTCATATGCAAAAGAAGTATCTTGAGTGTCTATAAGTTCTAGTTTCATTGCAGACCTGAAAAATGTCTTTATTTGCAAGAGTGTACCTGATTTTTCCCACTGTATCATTCAGCTGAAAGAACAAATTATCAAAGACTTCTCTAGGACTCAGATGAGCCACATTTAGGTTAGTTCAAGCTAGCAGAACATCTCTGCTGTAAATGAATATACCTCCACCGAAATCAACCAGTACCAACATGAATATGGCCTGAAGGATTCAGCATCTCATCATATGTAAAACCTCTAACAGTAAAAGATTAACTGTACTGAATTATATTTTCATAGAAACATAGAATCACAGAATCACTTGAGTTGAAGGAGACCTTTAAGATCATTGAGTCCAACCACGGCCTAACCCTGCCTAATCCACCCCTAAACCATGTCCTCAAACACATCAGCTATTTGCCTTTTAAATATCTCCAGGGATAGTGGCTCCACCACTTCCCTGGGCAGCCTGGTCCAATACTTGACTACCTTTTCAGTAAAGAAATTCTTGCTGATGTCTTCCCCTCATCCTATTGCTTGTTACCTGAGAGAAGAGACAGACCCCCACCTCTCTGCACCCTCCTTGCAGGTACTTGTAGAGAGCGATAAGGTCTCCCCTCAGCCTCCTTCTCCCCAGACTGAAAAGCCCCAGATCCCTCAGCTGCTCCTCGTAGGACCTGTGCTCCAGACCCTTCACCAGCTTCATCACCCTCTCTGGACACATCCCAGCATCTCAACATCCTTCTTGTAGTGAGGGGCCCGAAACTTCACAACAGTACTCGAGGTGCAGCATCACCTCACTGAGTGCAATGGGACAGTCACTTCCCTACTCCTGCNATCGATCCAGCCTGGCCAGGTCCCTCTGCAGAGCCTTCCTGCCTTCCAGCAGATCAACACACCCACACAAGTTGGGATCATCTGCAAACTTAGTGAGGGTGCACTCAGTCCACTCTCCAAATCATGAATGAAGATGTTAAACAGGACTGGCACCAGCATCAAGTCCTGGGGGACACCAGTTGTGACCTGCCACCAGCTGGATTTAACTCCACCACAACTCTCTGGGCTTGGCTGTCCAGATGGTTTTAAACCCAGTGAAGAGTGTACCCATCTAATCCACGAGCGGCTAATGATGGACAGATGGCATCAATTTTTAATGTGGTCGAGTAAGTCTCTTCAAACTTCTTATACAATAGGGTGACTTAATTATTTGTGTTCTTCTTTTCTCACTAAAGCAGTGAGCTGTCATGCTTTGTTGTGTAAAGATGCCAAAACATTCACATACCATTCTGCTAATGTATTGCAAGAAGCTAAAGGCAGCATCACACAGATGTTTTACACAAGTTTGTTACCACAAATGGGATAATGTGTTTGAGGCACACAGCTCCCTTTATAAAAAAGCTACAGACATGGTCCATGATTTCATTATATTTTTTTCACTGTTGAGTGGCAAAACTTGGAGTGTGTTTCCTTTGCAAGCACGACAGCCCAACATCTCTGGTGTGGTGCTACCAATAGAAATCAGTTCTAAAATATCTAGCAAAACCACACTGCTACTTGTTAATATCTCTCCAGAGCAATCATTCTCCCATAAAATGTGTTTAAAATCAAAAATTAATGCGGCACATTTGCTATTTTATATCCTGAAGTATCTTTTGAAAGCCTAATTTAAAATCAAGCTACGGTATGTAAGTTCTCTGAGGTGAATCCAGTGGTGGCATGTAAGAAGCCCAGAAGTTCCTTTGGAAATAAATCCTTTCAAAGGCAAAGCTCTAAAAAAAGTCTGAAAACAAAACTGTAAATCAAATTCTTCATTGCCATACAAACATCCCAATCATTTCCACATTGTTTTTTTTTACTGCTCTGTTTTTTCTCCACCAGAACTGACCTCTGTGTGGAATTGTGGGGAATGGTTATCAGGTTTTCAAATTATCAGAGGATTGTTGTGGGGCAGATGTTCCCCAACTCTTACAAACTAGCAATGTCCTGGTGCTGTTTTGGCAGTACAGCTTCGAGTATTGGCTTGTTCGGAGCCGCGGGGTTCAGAAAAGTTTCCAAATGTAATCCATCAGGAGAAGAGAGATTTCTAAAAAAGCCTTAATCTATTTACTACATAGTAATTATTAATTATTCAGTATTGGTGGTATCTGTCTACTGCTAGGCACTACCCATCAAACATAACAGATGTTCCTGGCAGGAGCTCTTCATTTCTGTAATATAAGCCATATTCTGAAGAGACTATAAACAAGCAGTTCTCAAAAGAAAAAAAAAAGTTGTCATTATTAATCACTAGTTTCTAGTTGCTGCATTGATGCTCATGCAGTGCAAGATGTCCTCTTTCATCTTCACTGAACGTCGAGATTTTCATCCTATGAATGACTCTGTAGTAACGCAGTATTCAGCTCACATGTCTCCATGCTGCACATTTCGCTGCCCAGTGCATTCAGCATTCCCAAGAATGTATATCAGTCATCTTTATGCACAAATACATGGCATGGTCATACATCCTTGGGATAAAAGGTATAAATAAGTAATAAGCAGTGCCATCTAGCACTGCCCATAGGAGTGTCTCATAGCTATTCCCGTGACACTTCTTAACTCTCCCTTCAATTTACATCGGGGTTTTCTGGCTGTACCAGCTCGCATCCATAAATATCACTTAAACATCCAGTAAAATATTTAACTATGTAACTAAGGAGCTAATGCAGCTTAGTGTAAATGATGTGGTCCAGAACCACCACTCTTCGGTATCACAGTTACAGATGACCCAAAGCAGCATATTCTTTGAGAAGCAGAAAATGACTCAGGTGTAACGGTTGTGTATGTTCTTGTCGTGCCAGCCAGATTAGGCCCTAACTCTTTAAGCAAAGCCAGCTATGACCATCACACCTCACCATCAGAGGCAAGAACCTGAACTTCTATGGGGCTCTGCCTGCTACAGATTTTCATGGCTCCATCATGCATATGTGGGGCCATCTACTCCTCCAGGCCCCACCATAGCATCTGAGATCAGATGGCTCAGAGTTGCCCCTGTGATATGATTTTAAGATGAGAGATAGCATCTATCTCCCATCAATGGCATTATCTTAATTATGCATCGCATAATTGAGGCATTATTTGCCTTAATTCTGCAGCCAGCAGAGATAGCTGGTATACCGATCGCTTGTAGGCATGGGGACATGGAAGCACAAAGGCAGAAATAGATAAAAATTCCATTTCACAAACAAGAAGAAGAATCTCCTTCACTAGTGATGCAGCTCTCTGAGCCAGATCTGGGCGGACCCTTCTGGCTCCTGCTACACAAGAGGAATAAGTTTGGACAAGGAGTTGGAATGAAAAATCCTTGATACCTGGCTTTGTTGCTCCAGATACCACCAGAGGAAAAGGAGAAGAGAAATGGCAGCTTCTGGCATTTTGCTGCCTCTACCCCTTTTCCACCTGAGGCAGCCCTACCTTTTCCCAGAACCAACTCTCAGGCTATACCTACACTGCTAAATAAAATGGGAAAAGTGACTCAGCCCCCCTGTGAGAGCATCCATGTGTCTAAACCCACAGCTATCCCATACCAAGGTTGTTTTGTCCATCCTGCACATTTAGAACAGTCTCTGGACCACACTTGAGTCATCCCACATCCAAGCCTTCCTGAATACCGGGTGGAAAGGTGCCACCTGGCACAAGTCAAAACCTTGCCACGAATACTGGAGAAATAACACTGCAGTGGAAGATATTGTTAAAAATTGAGGCACTAGATGCTTTGAGATATCATTTAGTGAGGAAATCCCTGTCCCACAAGCCTTAAAATCTGAATGTATGAAAATCTGAGATGAGGCTGAGCAGAGGCAAGAGGGCTTTGACGCCGAGGGAAGTACAGAGCTGTGCCTGGCTGCTGAGAAGCAGTTTAGCACCCATTGCTCTGAGACACTCATGAGTTTGGAAATAGTTCAGAGGTTTAGAGAGCTCTCTTCTGTGCAAACTGTGCAAATAGGTAGAGCTATGGGGGAAAAGGGAGGAGCGCGAGAGGAAGATGCTAAGGAAGCCAAACCCTCGTGTACCTTTTCTCCAATGCCCTGATGTTATGAAGTGCAGCACTGGTGCTTCCCACCAGCTGCAGGGAGACACTTTGGCACTGACCAGGAGGTTAGGAGCTTGTAGGACATCTTCCCACTGCAGTCTGACCAGTGAGGGAACTTAAACTGTTTGATGTCTCCACCTGATGTCTGCTAGCAAGAGTTTGACAAAGGGTAAGAAGAGGAGCATCCACATTTCCACCAGCCAGAGGAGGCAAAGAGTTCACACCTCTACTCAACCTAATCAGATTTTGGCCTGGCCAGTAAACTTAGAAATGGGACTCGTCACAAACAGATGGATCAACAGCAAGTTTTTCCATAGGAAAAAAAAAAGTCTCGAGGGAAATAGCCAGCAAGCCAGAAGGGAGGAGCACCTACTACGGGAAAGAGCACTCCAGTGAATTAGCAACACAACTAGACACTCTAACCATGTTCTACCTACATAGAAACTGATTTCCAGCCTTTCCATAAATTGCATAACAGGAAGACAGACACTAAAAATCCCAAAGACGTCTCTTCCCAGAGCCTTAGAAGAAACCCCTGTTCCAGGAAGAGGCATATAACATGTCAGATGGGCTTCTGGGCATCAGGAATTAGGACAAGGCTGTACCACTGTGACTACTGCCATCTTGCCTTATAGCACAGACTGATCTCAGTAAGTCCCTGATGTTACAGTACAATATTTCTGTACTTTGAGCTAAAGGCTTAAACTGAAGAATGAGGGAGCTGGTCTCTGCAGTGAACTGAAAAATGAGAGGGCTACCTAGCTTTGCAGGTTAGGGTTACCACTGCCTAAAAGGAGGACACTGTGAAAGTGTTCCTGGCTTGGAGGTGCCATGGCAGCCTGAGTCTCTGTAGCACCCAGGCTTGGCAAAGTGCAGCCTTTTTTTTCAGCCTGTGCTTATAAGTCAGAGATCTGGGAAGAAAGAAATATACAGCTCAAAGATAGGGAGATTTATAAGTGCTGTGGAGCTGCAAGAAATCTTGGGTTTTGCACAAGGATTTAATGGGATGTGGTCATCTCTAGAGACAAATGAGGCTAGGGCTCATGGCAGGGAGTCAGTATAAGGTATATCCTGCAGCACAAGGCATGTCTTTCAACTGCCCCTTTCTTGGCTCATGCATGTCCCTGGAGTAGAGGTGGAGCTATGGAAACAGAGGCTAAAAGATGTTTGATTTCATAAATCAGATGACTGCAGGAACTATGTAATTTGGGTGCAATCTCCTCCCTCCTCCCCCTTGCCCTTTGTCCTGCACAGGCCAGAGGTTGCAGCCCCGTCCCAAAGCAGTTCCTGGCCTGATCTCTCTCGCTACAGAGCTGACCATATTTCTCTAGGACTGAGCCCTATCTCACCAATGCATGCTGATGTGCTGACCTTCTGTTGTACCAGGTGATCCCTCAAAGGACAGCAGGAGCCCAGCACTGGGCAAGTTTGGCTGGAGCATCACTGCCTAACCAAGCCCACAGAGCCGTCTGTGAGCAGAGGCAGTCTGAAGTCAGCCTAATGCTGTTCCAACTATAGCAAGCTCAGACCTGCTGAGGAGCTAAGGACATGCTCTAGGGGCCATAGCTGCTGCCAGTTAAGGCAGTTCACCCAAGGTCTCTCTTTCTTCACCCAGCATATCACCCCATCTGCTACCCAGTGACTACATGCAGGGGGCTAGAAAATACTAAACCCTGAGTGACAGATGCATCAGACCCTATTTGTTGGCACTAGAAATACCATAACAGATATAGAAATACCATAACAGACTTACAGAACTGTCAACATACAAAAGGTTTTGCAGGTTGATAGCCTGCACCCCATAGCCCGACACCCACCGACATGTCAGAGTACCAGATTTCATTAAACAAGGCTGATGTATCATTTCCAAACCAGACAGTTTTAATGGGAAACAATCCCTCTGCCAGCAATCCCACAGAACATCTACAAACTTCACTCTACAGCTTAATAACATTGGATGAGGGGCACTAGTTACATGTATTGTGATGACAAAGATGATTTTTGTCCTGCTGCTCTTGAAAGAGAAAAGAAAAGAAAAGAAAAGAGAAAAGAAAAGAAAAGAAAAGAGAAAAGAAAAGAAAAGAAAAGAGAAAAGAAAAGAAAAGAAAAGAGAAAAGAAAAGAAAAGAAAAGAGAAAAGAAAAGAAAAGAAAAGAGAAAAGAAAAGAAAAGAAGAGCTGGTTCAGTGTAACAGACACCCTTAGTTTTCAGTTTCTGTTCTTTCATGTTTGATGGATCTACTGCCATTTCAGCTGGGAAGAGTTCACCCATGCTGTCTGAATATAGCTTATCAGCTTTGTGTCTTGGTGGAAGCCTCGTGCTGAGTGCATGACATCTCTGGGCGCCTGCAAAGTCATCCTATCTCTAAGCTAAGATTAGAATTTCAAACAAAACTTATTACGAAGCAGGATTTTCTGAAAAGGGCAGGATGCAGATATAATGTGGAAATTTCAGATTCATGCCTAAGCACATTGTTTAATCCATTTTTAGATAGACATAATTGTGAAGTGATATTTAACATGGTATCAGGAGCTCTTGTGGGTGGAGGGAAAATGAAGCAACAAGAAAGGAGAAATATGATGGGCTATAATAAAACTGGTCCCAAACCTGCCATCACTTCTGGCCATTTTTTGCCTGAAAAGGCTGAGCTCAAAGTACTCAAACACTATGTTCCTTTCAAAAAGGGTTAGGAGACATTTTGGGAGATTTTCCCAGCTATTACTTAAATCTCAGGCTTAAATGTGCATGTGGCAACCAAGCAAGTATGTCACAGGGCAAAGGGGAACATTTTTAGTAGATGTCACTCTCCAGAGCACATTCATACACTGCAACTCAGGGAAGTGGATGCTGTGCTCAAAATCATGTCTCGTAACGTTTAACCAAGGAGTTAGTTCTTGTGCTCCTGATCTTCACCTCGCAGTGGTCATGTCCCAGCAGGCTTCCTCAAAGTTAATCTCAAAGTTAGAGAGGAGGAAGGCATCCCCTCCTGTGAGTGCTCTCCAGTTTGAACAGGCAGAGAGGAAAAGACAGGATTTCATGAGTGCTCTCCTTCCAGAGTATAGTGATGGGTAAAACGGTCAATAACCTTTGTTTAGTCATCCTGGGGTGGTGCCAAGACTATTTGTTGTTTGTTTGGTGGGAGCGCTTCCTATCTCAGCTACAAAAAAATCCAGTCTCTGGATTTAGTCTTCCCAATTTAGTGGAAAGAAACCTCCAGCAGGTTACTAGGGAATAACTGGGGCTGAGGGGTGTCAGGGGTCTCTGGCAGTGCCAGTGCTGGCAGCACTTTCCATTCCACCTGACCAGCTTAAGGAAAGTCCTTCCTTGCTCCCATCTTCCTTCCAAGATGATTTTGATCCATTTTGCCAAACTAGCTGCTAATCCACCCGCTACCTTTGTGTCACACATTCCCAGTTTTCCAGCAGACATGAGGTGAGGAGCACAGAGGTGGCAGCTCCCGTTCACTCACACCCCAGAATGGCTGCAGGGCCTTGGCACAGTGAGAAGGGGCCGAGGCTCAATACAGCCACGGTGGTGGGTTATGCTCTGAGTTGGCAAGTAAATGGAAGTGATGTTTCTTGGCCTTTCTGTGTGCCTGTATGTGGTAAGAAGTGGATTTCAATAACTTCAGAGGAAACTGTGCAGTTGGGCACGTGATGATGAGTAGAATTATGTCAAAAGCAAAATAATGTAATTCAAAGATCTTCTGAAAAAGAAGGGGGGGTTTCCATGCAGTTCCCAGACAGTTCTTTATGGTTTGGGGATGCAGCTGGCAGCCATACTGGGGAACATCCATCTTGTTTCTAGCCCTAGCATGGAACAAATACTTCAAAGGATCTAAAGGGCAGAAAGGAGGAGAAAAAGGATGAGGAAAAGACTAAGGAAAAGGTGTAGGTTTTTGTTTGAGTTTATTTCATTTAATCAGTTATTTCCAGTAGTTACACTCAAGTGAGATGCACCTTTGGAAGCTGTATTGAACAAACAAGTCAGCCACCCAAGACCAGTCTCTGCCACCCCATTTGTAGAAGCCTAATGTCCTGAGCTCTCCAAGTCAGGCCCATCAAGTGTTGTAACTGTCACCAACAACACTGATCCTGCAGATACCCACTCAAATGACTTTATGCATTTACTCAGAGACCAGTTAAGAGTCTAAAGGTAATCACT
The DNA here is from genome assembly GCA_013399135.1 of Heliornis fulica. NCBI lineage: Eukaryota > Metazoa > Chordata > Aves > Gruiformes > Heliornithidae > Heliornis > Heliornis fulica. Next base: position 101,936 of record VXBZ01012453.1, on the reverse strand, counting down.
TTAGATCCTGATATTTCAGACTGGGGATGGTCATCTGACTAAAGTTAATTTCATACACAAATGTTTAGCTAATTGCTAATACAACTGGGGCTTAGAGTTGGTGTCTTTTCTGACTACTGGATATCTGGTATTAGAAAAAGATAATGCTAAAAAATTTTCCAGGAATCACTCATCTATTTAAAGCTGAGCATGTGCATGTGTTCGACGGGGTGGATATCTTCAAGCTGAGGATTACACCGCCTGTCAAATGCACCTTCTCATTTTTTCCAAGCCGGAATACACTTAAAACCATCATCCTGAGTGCAGCTGGCCTGTCAAGCATTTCTTTCTTTTTCTAGTTTGCAGAGAGAAGTAAGGTATCAGGTTCTGTATAAATTTTATACCATGTAGGCCATTCACTTGAGCAATACACAGAACACTTTAGAAACCTCTCTACTGCAGACACACACACACAAGTTCCTTGGACGTGGAGGAGTTAACCCGGCGCAATGAAATCTCTGCACTTTGCTTCATTAAAAATCTAAATTTAGATCTTTTCATAAAGTCAATGCACTGTTTATTCTCCCTTCTACAAACCCTAAGACTTCGGGGAAAAAAAAAGCAAAAAAAAAAAAAAAGCTGCAATTTCCAAGAATGCAAGTTTCCATTGAACACGAGAGCCAGAACAATAAACCTCGACCTGTGGGAAAAAGAATGGACTCGTGCGACTTCATCATCTGGTTTTTGCCATAATGTGCAATTTCTCCTATACCCATACCCTATAGAAACAGCCATGCGTTCCTGTGTGGCCTAATGTAGGTGATCCTGCTCAGACTGGGGGTTGGACTAGATGGTCCTCAGAGGTCCCTTCCAACTCCCAGCGGTCTGTGACTCTGTGACTCTGTGACCTGCCAATGCTGGTTACACCAGCCAAACACCACAGCGGGCCTGGCTGTGCCTGACGCGAGTTGCGAACCGTTAAAAGGAATGTTTGGGGGTCGTGGGTTTGTTGGTGTGGGTCATTTTTTTCCTCCCCTTGCAGAAACAGGTAATTAAGTTTGTCTAAAGCAGCAAAAGCCATGAGATTCTGGCTTGGGTCCCCCAACCACTTAGGCACTCGCTTCCCCTTCTGCCTGCAGGCTGTGTGGCGGCGAGATTCGAGGGAAGATACAAAGGACACAACCCTTGGTTTACCACAGGGAACCGGGGCTTGCGGCCGGGCCAGCTCCCCACAGGACAGGCGCAAGCCCGCACTGTAAGCACCGTCTTCATTCCCGCCACACCGGCTGGGCCCAGCCGCCGCCACCACCACCCGCTCCGCCGCGGGTGCCCTCAGCCCCCGGCAGCGACTGCGGCTGTGCCTGTGCCCCGCACCCGGCCGCTCGCTCCCCGTCCCCGCTCAGTCCAACCTCGG
>VXBZ01012453.1:69007-100477 GCA_013399135.1 Heliornis fulica | reverse complement strand
GTGGGCGCTCCCTCAGAAGCGGCGGCGGGTCAGGCAGCCCCTGCCCTCCCGCGGTGGGACGGGCCAGCCGGCGGGGAGCTGCGAGGAGCCGCGCTTTCCGTAGGGAAACGCTCTGTCACCCGTTTGGGGCCGAAGTTTGGGAATAAAGGGAGGGTTTCCCCGCCTGCTCCAGGAAAGGCAGGAGAGCCGCGGCGGGGAAATGCGGCCGCCTGCTCTCCGGAGCGCCGCGTCCCGCCTCCCGCGCTCCCAGCTCCGCTCCTGCGCCTGACGCTTGCGGGAGAGTGGACGGGGCTTTCGGGCGGGCTCCTGGATGTGCAGCGGGGCTACAGCCTCCAGAGATGAGTCCCCGCCGCCTCTCCGCACCTTGGCTCAAAGCAGAGAAGTCGAGTTCTTCAGGCCCCGAAGGATGCGAATGACTTGGTGTTCTACACTCCCACCTGGGCACGGCTACCTTCTGGAGAAGCAGCCCGAGGAACCAGCCTGTTGTACGTCACGTTATTTTACCCCAAGCTTGCCAGCCTGTTCTGCAGCCTCCCTCCCTACAAGGAGTGTCCAAATAGCATCTTTCGTTTCTGCTGTGAGCTGATGCCACTTGCCCAGATAAGAACGGTGGCCTTTATTTTCTCTGAAAGAGGGAGGGCACAGTAGAATAATTGGTCACACAGTGGCATTTAATGTAACAGTTATGGGTGTAGCGGTACCTAGTCGGGCTTTTTGCTGCTGAGCCCAGGTGACAGATCTGACCGGGTTCTCTCTTTTTACAGGGTAGAGTGAGCCCTGCGGAGACGTGCTAGAGGGACCAGCCCGCATTCCGCATCTCGCTGAGTGGACTATGGTGGCAGGAAGATGTTGGCTCGGAAGAGTATTATCCCCGAAGAGTATGTGTTGGCACGGATCGCTGCGGAGAACCTGCGCAAGCCGCGCATCCGAGACCGGCCACGCAAAGCCCGCTTCATCGCCAAGAACGGGGCGTGCAACCTGGCACACAAGAACATCCGCGAGCAGGGGCGATTCCTGCAAGACATTTTCACCACTTTGGTGGATCTGAAGTGGCGTCACACGCTGGTCATCTTTACTATGTCCTTCCTGTGCAGCTGGCTGCTCTTCGCCATGATGTGGTGGCTGGTGGCTTTTGCCCATGGCGACATGGACCCAAGCACAGAAAGCGCTACTAACAGCACAAAGTGGACACCGTGTGTGACGTGTGTCAGGTAAAGTACGGTCAGTGGAATGAACAAAGGGAGGGGGGAACAGAACTGTCCTGCCGAAGCCTAAAATGCAGCTTTTGGTTTACACGAACCATTGTGTTTGGTTGAGATGGTTGAAAAGTGCAGTGTTTTCCTCTAGACTGCGTAAATTCAGCGAGCCTTCTGGGCTTGGAAAAATACTGTACTGTAGATTTCTTTGATTCCTTACAGGATCTGAAAGAGAGGGAGACCTGCTGCTTTTCATGTGTCTCCACACTCTGTGGGTAACATACCTTGCCTGTCGAGATAAGAGCCTGCTACAAGGGTGGGTATGTGTTATGTGTATTGTAACGTTGTCTACGGCAGCGGGAGCATCCCCAGCATGGTGTGAGCTGCTCACCGTGCCAGCAAAAAGTGGCTGCCCCAAGACCAGTGCCTGAGGGACAAGGGTACCAACCATGGGTGTCAGGCAGGGCTGGCAAGATGAGCATCATTTCAGGGCAGAGTGAGATGTCTTTCAAGATGACTCTGATGAGACAGCTAAGTACAGAGTGCTCCAGAATATCTTGGTGAAGCCCTAGGCCAGCAGTTTGACAGAGGAACAGTTTCTACAGTGTGGATGATGTGTCAGGCATTGAAAGCTTAAGGGACTACTAGTTTAAATGCCACCTGTTCAAGTATTTTTGTCTGTCTCCAAAGCCACAGTTGCCAAGGCATCATAAACTGATACCTGCACACATGGAATAGAAGTGTGCTTGTTAATTTGGAGTAGGGTGATAAGATTGTTTTATTATCTCATCAGTAAAATCTTCTTTTATAGCACTAAGGTTTTTAAGCAGAAAAGTCCTGATCCAGCGCTGCCAGACTTCTCCAGATCAGCTGCCTTTTCACATGGCAGCATTGTGAGGGACGGGGAGGGTGCTCAGGGTCTCAGAGTATCTATCTGCTTCCCTTTTCTCCTTTCTCCTACGCGCAGTTTTGAGGCATCTTGCCAAGTTTGAAGGGACATTATATCTGGCTCATGAGGGAGCAGAGGCTTTATTCTCCTTCTGTTTTGACATTTTCTGGCTAAATGGGGATTTTTCCAAACTATCCTTCCTAAGGTTGAGGGGTTAGGGCTGGGGGGAGGTTGCTGTCATATTTCTTTTCCAATAACTGGCCACAAGCAGTCACCTCTGAAATGGGATGCTGTGACCCAGCTTGCACCCACTGGGGAGTCACCCGCCACATTTCTCGAATTTGTGGGATTTGTCCAACCCGGATGAGTGAGTAGCTGCACCCCATCAGTTCTTCAGGGTCAGCCAGAGGAACAGCCCTCCACTTAGCTGGCGTCACCTTGGCTTGGCCGCCCCACGCGGCAGCTCCCAGGGCTCCCAGGTCACCCCGCAGAGCCTGAGCCAGCTGCTGAGGGCTGTGTGCCCCTGGGATGAGGCAGAGCCATGGTCATGGCTCTGCCCCACACTCCCTCCCTGTGGGCCTGGCTGTGGCCACCCCACACCAGAAGGCTGCTAACCTCTGCAGTAAGGACTGAGATTTCACACCCAGAGACGTATGAAAAGGCAGAGCAGAGAAATTGGTGGAACCTTCTGGTGTAGCCCGTTACAAAGAGCACACATTGCTCCCTCGTGCACCTGGGGTGGTTCAGCCAACAGCTGCTCAAGTGCCCCACATCCAAGTGATGGAAAATCTCCCTGCATAGTGAAATACTTCACCTTGTTAAATCTGGCTACTGCTTTGGACAAAGTCGTGAAATGGCAATACGATTGCTGACATTTCTAAGAATGGGGAGTTGTTGGATGTAAAATGTGTTTAATAGTGCACTGATACATATGCCAAAATAACAGCAAATATTTTCTAACCTACCTTCCTGATACTTAGGGTCACAGATGTTTCAGAAAAGCTTTTTTGGGGGGTAGGTGCCATTACAGATTTACAGGAAACCTGTTTTTGGGAATTTTAACCAGTACCTAGAACTTGTAATTTTTCAAAATACTCTAGAAATATCTGTCACAGCTCTTTGCCACAGAAAGCAAAAATTGTCCAAAGAAGAAAACTTTTACACAGATCTAAGGTGAAGGACCTGGGACTACTATCATTTTGAGTTTCTGGCTCCATCTTCACATGGCAAAAATGGCATACAGACTTGCTGCTTCAGTTCCTTCCACTGTATAAAAGTAGTTTCTCTTTTCTCTCTTTTTTTTTTTTAATAAGGAGCATTGTTAAGGGAAATCTGAATATTCACACAGCTTTAAGCTAAATTGACTTTAAACCAGAAAATTCATTCTGCAGGTAACTAAATATTCATGAATATAAGAAATGAGTCCATGGATTCTGTTAAGTCCTTCATCCCATATTGTTTTCAAACTGACATGGAAAAATAAACCCCTAGATAGAAGGGCATCTGTTAAATATGGAGGAAAATGGAGAAGGAAAACAACAGCAACAAAGAAAACAAAGGTCTTTCAAAGATATCACTGCAGGGACTGAATGGGTTTTTGAAAGATGAAATTCCTTATTCTACAGAAAATTATCCCTGGTATTGCCTATGCTATTTTAATGTCTCCTCATGACCCCAGTTTCACTTAAAATATGGTTAGGAAAAAAATATTTTAAAGCAAATTAATTGAAAAGCGAACCAAGCGAATGGTTTAGAATCCTTTTCATGGTCAGGATATACTTCCCATAGTTAAAGCCATGTTGAGCATGGTGATGCTTTAATGTTGGTGGATTGCACTTTGTTAAAAGGGTGACTGTGATATTCGTTCATATGAGACCCAATGTGCTGCAAGTCTACCAGGTAAACCCCAAGGTACTGATTTTATACATAAGACATATCTGGTTATAAAAGGAAATTAAAGGAAGTACAGGGATATGACATTGTGGACTACTATAAATAATGCATTTCAGAAAGTTTGTGGGCAGAATCCTCTGATATCCAGCACTATAGAATATTAGGGATGTTTATCTTAACCCACACTTCCCCCTTGAAATTCTCTCTAGCTAGTTTTGCCATGGCAGTGAGCTAAACCCAAACCCTGGGCCATAGTGTTGTCCTCCTGCTGGGTTGTGCAGAGGGGACTGTGGAGGTTACTGGCCTCTCTCTGCAGCCTGATGCTGTGGGATCAGTCGCAAGGCAAGCAAAGGTTTGGGAAGTGTCATGAATTTGGGAGTGTCCCCTTTCACAGAATTACAGAATCACAAGGTTGGAAAAGACTTTAAGACCCTTCCCCTCAAGGAAATCCTGCTAAAGAGGGTCATGGCACAGAGAGGCAGATAGTATGGCTGAAATATACTGCCATTTTCCCAGTTCCCTTTCCCTCCACCATCTGGTGAAGGAGTCCCGGTGTACCAGCCATTTGTTGTCATATCTCCAAACCCAGCTCTCCACCAAGAGTTTCATGGGTTGCAGATGGCAGAAAGCCCAGATATTCAAGCACTAATACAGCAGGTGGTATGTGTTCCTGAACAGAAGACCTAGAGAGTTTCTCAGAGTCACCTAGTGTTACAGACAGCCTTTCAGGACCTCGGTCTTCCCTCTTACCACCAGATATTGCACCAACTATGCAGACCAGTCACTGAACATGCAGTGCTTTTGCTGGTGTTAACAGAAGACTTAAGTGTAAGTCCTTAAGTTTGTTTTTGGAAAGTATATTCTAGTAGCTTCTCCACTTGTGTTCAACGTTCTTAGAGTTAACTTTGTGCAATCTTCTCCTTCAGGTCCTTCACCTCCGCTTTCCTCTTCTCCATTGAAGTTCAGGTGACCATTGGTTTTGGGGGTAGGATGATGACAGAGGAATGTCCCTTGGCCATCACAGTCTTAATCCTGCAGAACATTGTGGGTCTGATCATCAATGCTGTCATGCTGGGCTGCATATTCATGAAAACTGCGCAAGCTCACAGGCGGGCCGAGACCTTGATTTTCAGCCGCCAGGCGGTCATTGCAGTCCGAAATGGCAAACTTTGCTTCATGTTTCGAGTGGGAGACCTGAGAAAGAGCATGATCATTAGCGCCTCAGTGAGAATCCAAGTTGTGAGGAAGACTACAACCCCTGAAGGAGAAGTCATACCCATTCACCAAGTAGATATCCCGGTGGATAACCCCATTGAAAGCAACAATATTTTCCTCGTGGCTCCTTTGATCATTTGTCACGTCATAGACAAGCGGAGTCCTCTCTACGATATCTCTGCTGCTGACCTGGTGCTCCAGGACCTGGAGCTCATCGTGATACTTGAAGGAGTCGTAGAAACGACTGGCATCACGACACAGGCAAGAACCTCCTACATAGCAGAGGAGATCCTGTGGGGTCACCGCTTTGTGCCCATTGTCACCGAAGAGGAAGGTGTGTATGCAGTCGACTACTCCAAATTTGGCAACACAGTCAAAGTGGCGGCACCGCGTTGCAGCGCTCGAGAGCTCGACGAGAAGCCCTCCATTCTCATCCAGACCCTGCAGAAGAGCGAGCTCTCCCACCAAAACTCCCTGCGGAAGCGCAACTCCATGAGGAGAAACAACTCCATTCGGAGGAGTAACTCCATGCGGAGGACCAATCCCTCCCTCATCGTGCCCAAAGTGCAGTTTATCACGCCTGAGGGGAGCCAGAGTGCCTCTGAAACGTGATGCACAGCGGGGTGTGAGATTGGTGGGCTCTGGGAGGAGGAGGCGCCCGTGGTGTTTTGTTTAAGTTTTCTTAAGAAAATGAGAATATAATGCAGAGAACCATGCAAGAACTATTTATTCTTTTACTTACTGAAAGCACCACCTAATGGCATTAGGAAACACTTTAGCACTTAGTGTATGAATTAATAAAAAATGTCACGTACACTAAAGAAAACACAGTTCACTCATGTAATATAATGTGTATTTATACTTGGTTTAATGGCATGCTCTTTTTTTTAATTATGTTTTTCCTATCAAGGATCTCTTTCTTATTTTTTTTCTGCTGGCTCTCACAAAATGTGGGTTTTTTATGTATGTGTGTTACCCATCTGCGGGCAGAAGTGACTTTTTCTTTCAAAACTGCTGCAATACAACAAGTCCCACGGATTTTCTGCAGGATATTTGGATATTAATTTTTTGGTGTGGAATTCCTTGTTCATTTTAAAGGAATAGCTAAAGTTCTCAGTGATTTCACTGGAGAAGAGCCAGGATTTTTCCTTCCCTTTTTCCAGATTTTGTCTTTCTGTTGATTTACAGCAAAGGTATTTTGCGAGCAAGTTTTGAGTCTGCTCAAGTGACCTGACCACTCCACAAAAATCTGGTGCTGCTCTGGGCATTATCAGCAGGGAAAAAAAAAACAGTGAAATAGTGCAGCCTATTGCTCTTCTTCTCAGGGCAAGATGCTCTGCTGTGGGACAGCACACATCCATAACCTAGCTGTCACCCAAGCTGAGACACTCAAGTCCTCCTGGCTGCCACCTGAGCGTCCATTTCACTGTAATGATCCAGGTTGAAAAAAGCACACACCCCTCCTCAAGATGCCTTTTCACATTGGTGGAAGACCAAATCTTGTTTTTGTTTCTCTTACAGATTCATAAACTGAAGGCAACAAGTGTACTTCCTTCACACACAGTACTTTTTGTAGGACTAAGTCTGCTTCAGCAGGAGGTTACTTTTTCCCAGTAGGAATTCAGGAAGGGGAATGAGAAGTAACCATGCCAATAACATTAAAGATAGTATTTTCAAAACTAACTAAATTATTTTCAGGGGTATGTGGGTACTTCTGATGAATTACTGTTTTTCAGCAGTGTCTCACCTGTTTTTTATATAATGCAGCATTGATGGTAAGCAACTTTTCTCTTCGGATTCAAATGGGCATTTGTCATCTACAGCCCTCCCAAAAATGTCACCACAAGTTGTCACATAAACATATGACAATAATTGCAGCACATTTGATAATGCTAAAATGATGCACGTTTTCTTTCCTCCTTGAATTGGAAGTATAATTCTGGACAAATTACAAATTCCTGTTTGAATTTCATGCAGGAGTGCCTTATTATGTCTGTGGCTCAAGAGAAGCACTGTCCCTGTGCTGATTTTTTGAGCTGCTCTATCTCTTAAGTACTTTTATAACTTTAAGTATTTGCTTGATCCTATCAGGTAAAATAGTCAAAAGCAATGCTGGATTCTCATTCCTTTTGGAAGTCAGCTCTTCAGCGCTTGTACGGATGTTTTGCGGGCTTTGTGCGGTGCCGGGGGGTGACTCGGAGGGACATTGCTTTGTGGTGTAGGTTTCCCTACATCTGGAGCAGGTGCTCTCTAGAAAATAAACACTGACAAAATACTTCAGCTGAAGCAGTAGTGGAAACTGAAGCTTCTGCTAAAAGGATTCATTCCTTGGCCTGCCAAGTTCTGGGAGGTTGGATGGTGAACATCTGGAGATTTTAATCAGTCCATTGTGTGTCCAAACAATGAACATCTGTAGCTTCCAAGAGGAACCAGGGCGAAGCATATGCAATTTTTCTCTGGCCTCCATTTTCAGTGCTGTGAACTTACTTGAGGCTGTCTGTTTGATAAATGGCTGTCAGAGGCTGTACAATAGCAACTTTTTTACAAAATAAAAAAGTGACAATTATTTCTTCCGTCTCTGATTTTTCCCTATTTATTTCCCCCTTTATTCCTTTGTATTCTCCATTCATTCTTCTACACTCATAGTCCTTCCTGTATCCCAGCCTTTTCCACAGTCTTTTTGAGTAATAATTCGATACTATCTCAATACTTTCCCTGTATTTCAGCTGAGATTTTTTTACTCACAGCCATTTTCTCATTTTCTCCTTCAGCACATTCTTCCTTCCAGGTTTTATATTGCCTTCATGTCTCTCTCTGCATTGTACCTAAGGTACTCTCTTTCCTGTAAGGCTGTCATAGGGATATTGGCATTTTGAGGTAACACTGAGGCACACCAGTCACATCCAAGGATGCTGAACGGATACACAAGTCAGACCCTAGCATCATGGATGTCACATTCTTACCTGCTGTGCTTCTGCTCCTTACAGAAAATCCCTTAGCACAAAGCCCCTTTCTTGAACAAGTTTTGCAGTCCTGGAAGAGGCTGTTGGCAGAAGAAGTTGTGATAAGCCACCCAGCTGGCTGTGCAGAGAGGCAGGGATGTTTTGGGGCCAGGGTCTGTATTCCTCATTGAAGGACAGGTTTCAGATCCGGCTTTGCAGCATGATGCCAACAAAGAGGGGATGAGCTGCCAGCACTAAGGTTCAATATGTTTATTGATATTTCCTGGTGACTTTATCAGATGAAAAGGCTTTATTTTTAGTTGGAAGTTTTCTGTGTTTAAAGTACACTGTCTAGTTAAGAATGGCAGCTGAGATTTCTACCAAATACTGCTGACAGTTCATGCTGGCATTTAACCATCCATTTCACTAAATTATAATAATTTAGAAAATTAGATGCAATAATGTGCAAGCATGGCATGACTGACATCCCTTCACACTTATCAGTGTCCCTACCATCCCCATTGCCCTGTAATATGATGTTACTGGAACCACATTATTCAACATTGCTTATTCTGGCCATTTAATATGCTTTGGCTCTTTAAACAGCCAACGAGGATTATGTCACTCTTACTGGTGCAGCTTTCAGTGGGGAGCAAAACTGTTTCCTAAGAGCAGAAAAATTATTATAAAGTCCTTCTAGGAGAGGCATAATATCAGGAACTGCACTTTTATTATTTCTTTCTAGCCCTAAGTTAAAGAACTTCTCTATTTTAAAAAGAAAAATGGCAGTGAGACCCTCAGACCTCTCTTTGGATACCCAGAAGGATCATGGTCACTGTGGTGGGGATACAGAAAGCAAGCAATCTCAGACATTTCTTGCAGAGAATATAAAGTTTAATGCTCCAGGGTCAAAGTCAACCCCTAAGTAATGAGACGTGGAGGAAACTTTCCCTGTTGGCAGGTTATTCTGTAGCTGCAACCTTCAGCATTTCTTGTGCTCTCTTTTGAAACATCTGGTGTGAACCAGGGACAGAGGCAGGACCCTGGCTCAGGGTCAGGCGGGTAAATCAGCTGAGGGCTGACAGACCACAAAGGCTCTTCCTTTCCTCCCGCCTGGAGTGACGCCACCAAACCCTGCAGTGAAGCCAGCCACAGGAGAACCCTGGCTCCAGTCAAATCTTGCCAGGATGCACAAATTGCAGTCACTGAGCGCTGCCCAGAGTCCAAAAACTGGCTTCAGAGAGAAGTCCTCAGCACCTCTGGCAAGGAGGACACTGCTGCCAAACCAGACAGGGCTCGATGTGGGTTTTGGGGCTGCCTGCTGGAGAGGATAACCTGGCTGTGCTGGACTCCTGAGGGATCTACACCACAGGCAAGGGAGCAGGGTTGCCCTTCAAACTTTTGCTGGACTAGCACTGCTGAAAATGCAAGCAGGAGAGGCACTTAAGCATTCAAAGCAGATGAAAATGGGTTTGTGACTCAATGAGGAATAACTGGATGCATTTTGGGTACCATACAGCACCCTGTCTGCCTCTCAAAGCTGCTTAATAGAAACCAGTCTCCTGTTGGGGCCATGACACTCTTGCCCACTCAAATCACATCTCTTGGGCACCCTTCAGTACACCCAGCTGCATCCTGCTCTGTGCACCAAACCCCCTACAAGTCCCGCTTTGAGCCTCTCCATGGCACTTGCCATCACTGTGGCCTTGTAGAACGAGCCTCCTCTTGAGTATTGCTTCATGGACATGTGTTGCACCACAGAAGTTTGCCCTTGTGAATACAACTGCTTGGCTCCATCCACAAAAGGGTTATCACAAGCTTTCTGGGATAACTGCAGACATCATACAGCAAGGGAGCAAGAAGTGTGTTCAGATTTAGCTAATACCTCAGGTATGTATAAGGCCTTTATCCTAACTTGCTGTAGTCTGTCAGGTCATTTCAGAGGCATGGGACTCAACTTACCTCACAGCCACCTTGAGCACATTTCACAAAAACATGCACCTTCATCTATATCTCATTAAGTTTGGGCAAGGAATTCTGCTTTGGCCTTTCTATCTGGAAAGTGGCATGTGCACACCATTCCTGCTGACTGAAAAAACACAGCTAATTCTGTGTGACTTTTCTTCCTTCACAAACTAAGATTGAGGACATTTTGTGGAACCAGTTTCCAAGCCATCCAATGATTATTATTAGCAAATGCTTGTTGATGTATGTTGAAAAAGTAGCTAGTGCAAGACCAGAAAGGAACTTTAACCAGAGAAAAATAATTAGATACTATATGATGAAAGGAAGAAAGCTTTCATTATTTTTGACAAATTATATTCTCTGTGGAGCCTGATATTTTCAAAACACTGGTGTGGTTTTGGAAGGCACCATCAAGCAATAAATCATGCCCTGCTTGACTCTGATTTTGTGCTGTGTTACTATTAGCAAGAGGGGTTTGTAGCCGCAGCACGCCATCCAGGACACAAATGTGCGTCAGCCCGGTCTCCAGATGCTTGCAGTCACCAAACATGGAGCTGGGGATTTGTCGTGAGCTGGGTGGAGGACTGGCTGACTCCAGGAGCTGTGGTTGCCAGTCCTTACAGGGAACAATGCTGGGGCTTGTGGATGGGGCTTAGGGCTGGAAGCAGTGAGGACACTGGTGTCAGTGCCCTGGGTTTGTGGCTCATTCCCAGGAACAGACTGGGAAGCTGTGTGGCTCCCCAGGTGCTTTGGACAGTGTCCTTCACAGGAAAGTAATGTTCTTCACGTCAGGCTGATACAGGACACTTGCTGCATGTGGTGGATGGCAGTGAAATGTCCTGGTCTGAGTTGATTGCATAACCAGGTGAGAGTTAATTTTTTCTCCTCAAAATGCTTATGTTAACATATATTTTCCATATATGTGTGTTTACATCACACACAGACTAATCTAAGATGATAGGCAAAATATTCTAATACCCCTAACATATTAATAATACTTATCTCTCTGAATTATGTTCCCTACTTTCCCTTAAGAATTCTTTGAACTTGAAAAAAAAGAAAAAAAGAAAAAAGATTTCTCATGTGATAAGTGGACAGTAAAAATAAAATATGTTCCCACATTCCCTCTTTGGATAGTGTGGAGAGATTTAGGCCGCAGAGATGAGATCAGTGCTGTGCAAGAGAAGCAGCCTCTGAGACTGAGGCACTCACAGTCAGGACACACCACCAAGGGGCCTGGATTAAAAGACATATTTAGAAATACAAAGCATTTAGTAGGCTTCTTACTGAGGGCTCTGTTTCCAAACCACTGATGAGTTATTGGTTAACAGTGAAGGGTCTACACTAGGACCATGAGAGCCTAGTAAGACAAACCCCATGCATTCAATGAAAATATTGTCCATACTTTCGTTATTTCTACCAATAATTTTAACATTTAGGTTGTTAAATTTCAGAGAGGCAGACATTACCTTTAACAAAGGTTTGCCACTCTTTTTCTTTTCCCTCTACTGTAAAAAGGGGTTGATCCAACTGAAGGCTGTGTCTAGTTCTGGAGTCCCCATCATAAGAAGGACATGGAACTGTTGTAATGGGTCCAGAGGAGACCCATGAAGATGATCAGAGGGCTGGAGCATCTCTCCTGTGAAGACAGGCTGTGAGAGTTGGGGTTGTTCAGCCTGGAGGGGAGAAGGCTCCAGGGAGATGTTATAGCGGCCTACCAGTACCTGAAGAGGCCTAAAGGAAAGCTGTGGAGGGACTTTTTAGAAGCGCATGGAGTGACAGGATGAAAGGGAATGGTTTTAAATTGGAAAGGGGTAGATTGAGATTGGATATTAGGAAGAAACTATTCCCTCTGAGGGTGGTGAGGCCCTGGCACAGGCTGCCCAGGAAAGTGGTGTCTGCCCCTCCCTGGAGGTGTTCAAGGCCAGGCTGGATTGGGCCTTGAGCAGCCTGGCCTAGTGAGAGGTGTCCCATGGCAGGCGAGTGAGAACTTGATGATCTTTAAGGTCCCTTCCAGCCCAAACCATTCTATGATTCTAAGACACTAGTTGTATCCACAAACTCAGTGTAGTTTGCTGGCAGATATGTGTTAATCTCAGTATACTTTTATGGGCTCAGTGCAGGAGTAGCTGTGCATGATGTCATGGCCTGTGCTTCTCAGATAATCTGTGCAAATCAGATAATCTAATAGTCCCTTCTGCACTCCAAATTTATGAATAGGGAATGTTAATGAGTTTTAGTCAAGAGGAAGACTTCCCCCAATTCAGAAGTTTTAAATTAAATTCCCACTGAGGAAACAAAGCAAACACACACAAAACCAACCAAAACCAAATGAAACAGGGTTAGGTATCACCAACTGGTTGATTTATTTTCACAAATGCATTTTTGTACTAATTACAGATACTTCAGACAGTACTGAAAGATATCCCTGGGGATAACTTGTAAAAATTAGGGTATCTTATCAATAATTATTGGGCTTCCTACTGTTGTTAATTTTTAGATTAGTAGCAAGGATAAGAAAGCCAGCTTCTGCCTGGGCTGCAAAAACTGTATTTCTTGCTTTTATCATCATTTATTTAAAGATCATTATACTGAGGAATGATGCTAGAGTGACTGCAAAGGGCTGTCACAGTTTGAAGCTCAATGTCTTTCCTCTCACTCAGGAAACATCACTGCTCCATGTAAGTGCTTTTTTTCTAATCAGATTAGCCATGTAAATAAATTGCATCCTTTCACAGACCAGCCTTGTTATTCTTCAGGGTATATTTTTTGATGTTAAGTCTTTGATTCTGGGTGATCTTGGGTTGGTCTGCCAAAGAAAGGCTACTTCTGCTGGCTGTCACAGTTTTCAGATTTGGTCAAGTCCTGGATTTAAAGCAGGATTAAAACACCATTCCAAATGAAACTCTGCTGAGTTTGAGGGAAAGCAAGTGATAATTCTCACAGCATTTAAAAAAATATATCAAATAATAAAAGATGTTCTATGCTAAGCCTTAGCCAATGTTTCTAAATTATGTTATAAACAGATACTATTCCTAGACGATGGGATTAAATTGTTTGTGATGTGCTGTTTTTTCCATACACAAAATCTCACCATATTTTCTAAATCTTTCATGTTAAATTAAGAGAGTTATAAGATTTCTGAACTGAAGCTCTCCTTATAGTCATCTCCTTTATACTGCCTATACATCAACATGAAAAATGGAACACAAGTCTTAATGCGATTCTTGAAATATTTAATTTAACCTAATTTTAAAGTCATGAGTATCCTTCAGTTTATATTGGTATTAAATATGTCATTATCAGTCATAGCATTTCTTCCTTCAGGGACAATAATCTGTTCAAATATCAATTCAGATATTCTGGTTACAAGTAAACAGGCAACGAGCAAAGACATTTTGATCAGTGGTTGAAATATAACAAAATTTCTTAGGATACTGCATCATGTTTCTGTGAAGGTTTGTAGTAAATGCTGTCACTGAGGCCAAGTTTTTCAGTGTGCCCCTTTTCAAGGATTACAAAAAAAAGAATATCCTACCACAGTCAAATTTATTGTGGCAGGTCTTGACCCCAATGACTGACCCCAAGAAAATTATATATTTGGACATGACTACTTTTATCTCTGAGGTCCAGCTTAGCACTACACTTCTACTTGTGCTTGATTTGAAGGACAGCTGTCCCATCATTGAGTAAATAAGGCTTTGCCCAATATTAAAACTGTGTAAAATAGCAAAGTTTCACCAGTTTCACCAAGGTCAGATGCTGCCTGCAAAAGTAAAAGTCACAATCTAAGCTATGAACACCAGGCTGACAGTGAAAACCTGCACATGTCACCAGTAAGACATTTGCTGAATTAAAGCAGGAGTAGCAATGTGACCACATAAAGTGACAAAGCAGCTGCCACCAGTGGAGCCACATGACTTGTGCCCCTTCTGTCCCTGAAAGCTTCAGGAAAAATGAGCCATCTTCCAGGGTTTTTCTGTCCTTGCTTCAGTCCTAGCTCATGCTTCAGCCCTGCTTAATTAAACTTGGAAACAGTGCAACCCAAATCATACACAAACCCCTGGAACATTTCATCACAGTAGTTTAAAACCTCTCACATTTGTAAGTAATGGAAAATCCTACATTTTTTACACAAAGGGCCATGCTGTACATAGCTTTCAGGGAGATCTGGAGAAGGTCCAGGGCTGATATACTTCAATCGTTGATTACTAGAGCAAAGGCAAAGAAAGCAGAGAAATGAGAAGTTACAATAACTGAAGATTTCCTGACCATGCACTGAATGATTAGCAGTGCAGTCTTCAAAGCAGAGCTGGCAGAAACTGTTCTGATGGAGATGTTTAAAGTGAGACCATACACAGACACGTACAAGTGCAATAATTTAGCAGAGGAACATGTAGACCAAGTCAACTGTATGTCTTGAATTTCAAATGTCAGCATGTGAATACTCATTCACTAAGAGGCTGCTAGTGATGTCCACAGAGCTGAAAGAGCATGGTAAATAAGTAGCCACACCTTGCAGTGTGTTTGCAGTTCACTGTGAATCACACAACTAGCAACTAGTGATAACTTCTTACGACTTTCCAACATAACACATCTGTGTATATTAATACATTCTTTCCTATTCCACTTCAAGTACAGGACTATTAATTCATCAGTAAATTCCTTAAACTTTAATTCTCCTTGTATACATTATCCCATCACAGGAGAAAAGCTTAACTTGTTATTTTTATATATACATATATAAATTTATATAAAGAGGTAAGTGTTTTTACTGCTAGATTTGATAGTAAAGGTTCTCCTGGTTACAGTTACTTTGCAGTTTTCCAACCGAAAGATTCCATTTAAAATTTAGTCTCTGGACACACACAGAGATATAATACATATATATGTATGTATGTATGTACATGTATGTATGTGTATGTGTGTGTATCTCACAAACCCTCATGTCTCAAAGACCTGCTCATGTGCTTTAGAGAGAAAAAGAACATCACTGTGATGCACTTCTCTCCCATTCAGGGTCTCAACTAACTACATTGACCTTTGAGGAAAGCTACCAGCTCCATCTGTTTGTGCAGATTCTAAAGGTCCAACATAGCAGAAGATGCGTATTTTGTTTGGTAGAAAAGGCTGTGAAGGGGGAATTTTCATCCTTATTAGGGCAACCTAGTAGTGATTAATGTGACATGATGTCACAGGAGAAGCACTGGTTTTGAGACTGATTTTTGTTTGTAACTCTTTGCAATGTGTTGGTTTAGATTTCTGTCAAGTGTCTCAGAGAGTTTCACATGACCATTTTCCCCTTTGAAGTTTTGACTTGACTTACATATGCATGCAGTGGAGGAGAAAGGCGGGGACACTGGTGTGCCATCTGGATAGAGAATGGGGCAGGATAGTCACGAAGTGAAACTCATTTGTCTTTCCCTTGTCCATTCCCAGGCTTTTCATGTGGGTACTTCTGAACTGGTGTGTAACACAGGGGAAATAAACAATAACAGAAAAGTGTGTGTATACACAAGTGTGCGTGTGCAAATGCACATGCAAAGGACATTTGTTTTGTTCCTGAACTTTCTGAGAAAAAAGGCAGGGTTGTTCTAGCAGAAACACATTTCAGACCTGCCTTTGAAAAAACCTGCCCATAGTAATCTGGTGTATGGAACCATCAGGGGCTGTAGCACTTCAGTTCAGTGAAACTGCCATACACGTGGACCCATTAGTCACGGCGTGCACGCACAGAAGAGGATAAAAATGTACTTTCCAAGGGGTGAACTACTTGTTATCAAAGACATGGAAGTTTTTCTTTATAGGCTGGCACTCACTCTCAGTACCCACTCTCAGCCTCAGGGAGCTCTGGGTCCCCACGGCCAGAGATGATGCTGTATGGGGAGCTGCACGCACTGAGCGGGACATACGCTTTCAGTCATGGAAAGCAGCAGCGACCCCACGGCTACATGTCTCCCTGTCCACATCAGGCAGGGATTCACTTCCAGCTGGGTTGCATGCCGTGGCCATGCAGACTTCACAGCCACAGTGAGGATCTGCCCCAGATCTTCGTGCTCTCAAAAGCACATATGCCTTGATGATCCCCCTGGGAAGGCTCACTTGGAGCTGCCAGAAGTACAGTTCAAAGGACTGTGAAAGGCAAACCAGATTCCTGATTCTCTTTCACAGCTTTTGCTTTGCCTCCTGTTAAACAGTTGATTGTTGCATGCAAATGTGTTGCACAGGCTCTCAACCAGAATAGTCCCTTGTGCCTTCTGACTGAGCATTGAAGGCCTGGATTGTCTGGGATAAATAGTGGATAGTGAATGCTCCAACAGTTTCTGCTGTGTCAGCTGTGCCACTATAGTGGGTCAGCTCAGTAAAGGGCTGTGGGGCAAAAGAAAGAAAATCCAAGAATGGTAGGACAAGCCATCCTTCAGCACATATAGACTGTTGTAGGAGACAGTGATGGGGCAAGGAATCGTAGAATCATAGAATCGTTGGAAGAGACTTTTAAGGTCAGTGAGTCAAACCACAGCCTAACCCTGACTAGTCCACCTCTAGATCACATCCTTCAGCACATCATCTATTCACTTTTTAAATACCTCCAGGGATGGTGACTCCACCACTTCCCTGGGCAACCCATGACAATGCCTAACAACTCTTCTAGTAAAGAAGGAGTTCAGGGATACCAGAGAACAGACTACTGCAGCAAAGTTGGAGGACACCATCCGAGGGAGGAGGAGACAGCTCCTCCAGGGAACCAGGCTGATGGGGGAATGCACAGAAGAAGTGAAGGGATGGCTGAGTTTAAGGAAAGCAGAAGCGAGTATCAGCTTTTTGCAGTTTTAAAAACATTTCTTACTAAGTGTACTATACTGCAAAGTAAACATGGGTTTGGTTTATTTCAGATCCAAGATTTCTGAAAGGGAGATCTGCAAGTTGCTGTGCTGGGAGGTCATGATGAGACACAGGTACTTAATGAAAGTGTGAACCACAGAGTACCATCTGCTAATGTAAGTAAACATGGACATAAATAAAACAACAATGGTGTAACCCAACGAGGTAGACAGAAACACCTAAGTACCTTGGAAATCCAGCAGTTTCTGTAGGTTTGCTTCAAGTCCCCTACAAATTAGAAAGGTTCTCAAGGAAACCTCTGAAGTTAAATGCATTCTGAAGAGTCTGGAGTGCAGGCAGGGCAAACACTGAAAGTGAAAAGTGGCAGCAACTCCAGACCATAAATCTATCTACCAGGGGTTCTCCTAATCCTGAAGCAGCCATTCCCAGGCAGTGTGGGTGTGGGCCTTCCAACCCCAGAGGGGTTTTTAACCCTAAACTTGCATAAAAACACAAGCATCTTTGTTTAGACATTGCAGTGCAATGTCTGCTGAAATATACCAGTAAGATTCTAGCTGCCCTTTCATATGACACGAGTGTCCTTTTGTCTCATAGATTTCTAGTAAGAAAAGGAATATTATGTAGCAAAAAGGATCTCAACTCATGATAATAACTTTTTAAAAATAAGTCATTGAGTAAACAAGATTTATCTTTCTCTATTTTATACCCCCTTGTTTAGTACTGGTTTTGAAAGCATTGTCTACTTTTGATAAACTCCAGACACTGCTGGGTAGATTGGTGCTGTTTGAAATGACAGATGTGAAAGCTGTACAATGAAAATAAACTTAGGTACACTGTTTGGATAGCCTGAGTGCATTTATTTTATATCTGTCCTTCCTATGTCTGTAAAGTGCCTTCCAAATGCTGCAAGTGCAGGCAGCCCATATCAGAAAACAGTCTCAGGGAGAAAGTAAAGTTTCAGGTTAGCTAAAATTTGCAATGACTTCTGAATCTTTCTGATCCTAACTCTTAACTGGCACAGTCTTCTGTGGAGGACTTCAAGGTTGCCAGTTCAATTTCCAATTCCAATATATTTTACAAGCATTATGCACACTAACAATGCTGTATTTTCAGAAAATAAGACACTTAAGTGTTTTAATTTTATAAATGAAGATGAGTGTGTTCCTGATTCAATGATGTAATAAGTACACCACAGTTATGACAGGCACAAATCATCTCTGGCCCCTTATGCCATGGATGCTGCCCTGTTTTACACTCAAGCCTGTTGTCTCTGGCCACCCAAACTCCCTGAGGGAGAATAAATGAAAGTAGGGATGGGCCATGGCCCAGTACTGAGCTAGGATTTCTAGAGCTCACCATACTACTTGCCACCAAAATGTGGCCAAAGTAGCCCAAGCCAACTCAGTCTTGCTCCAGCAGGCACTGGGAGGACAAACTGCCTGTGTATCCACTGTCACAAGCCCCTTTAGCCTTAAGCATAAAGGGAAGACCCTTACAATTACATAATTACGTGTGCTACTTGAAGTCAGGGAAAGAAAAATTACTTCTCTCATCTGAGCAAAGGCCCAGTAATCACTTGAGAAACTAAATGTCAAACAAGAAGCATCTCCAGGGTCCTGAGCATTCCCAGAGGAAGTGAGAGACACAGTTCTTGGGAAAATTTCCCACTGTCAGAAAGAAAGGCCATCACGCAGTTTACACAATAAAAAATTGAACAGATCACAGCAGTAATAGATCTATTGAGGGTTTTTTTGGGGGCTGATTGTTTTGTTTTGCTTTCATCTAGTTCAGAAACCTGAAATTAAATATCTACAAGCAGTATTTTATATTATTTTTCTGTTGATGAGACTTCAACCCTTTGTCATTGAAAACAGAAGGTCCAGGGTTGAATTGCAGAATCTCATCAGTATCAAAATAAAACCACAGTGCACTCATCACTTTCTAAAGTACATTGTTATATGAAAAGAATTGGAAAACATTATAAAGTTCTAATAACTTAAATCACAGTATCTGGTTTACTGATGAGTTCTCCTCCTAGAACATGGCCCAGAGTACAGGAGAGGGATTCTCTGTCTAGTCCTTTGTGCATCTGCCCAAACTGGATTTGTCACAAAAAAGGAGAAACCACTAGACACCCAAAATAAATACCCTGTTTGGATACAACCTTTCCTTACTGAGTGCTAAACCCCAACTCACTACAGTGAAGGACAATTCTTCTTTCCCTTGTATAATGAAATGAAGTGCTGGAAAATGACTGCTTTCTTCAATAAGCCCCTTTTCTTTCCTCAGCCTGCTCCTAGGTTTTGGTTGCCCCCATGTACACACATGTCCCCTCATTTTCTCTAACTATAGTCAGCCATCTCCCACTTCTTGTTCCCATATGGACAACTCAGTGTCAGCATGGAGCTCCTGGTGTGGAGCTGCAGCCTGGCTCAGGCCACCCCTGTAGAGGCAACACGGCCGGGGTGCGTATGTACATGCCAGCAGCCTTCTCTGGTGATCAGCCTGGCAGAGAGAATAATTCAGAGATGTAATTGAATTCCAAGAAACATTAAAAATAAAATTCCATTGAAAAGCCCTAGACTGTGAGGAGACAGGGGGAGTAAGGTTTAAAATCCATGTCTTATCTCTTTCAATGTTTGGGTTTCTCCAGGGCGAGGGCTTTATGGGTTTATTTCTCCTTGGGATAGGAAAGTTTGATCACTCACAGAATACTATTAATCTAAATATATGTGGCCTGAAATCTGATGGAAGATGGTAGAGGGATTTTTTTATCTAAAAAGAAATCTGAAGATTTAACCCAGATTTTATTGTCATGGTAAAACAAAACTATAACATTTTTCATTAATTCTCTTTTGATCTGAATTCAAGGAATCGCAGAAGTTGAGACAGGGTTACCCTACATTTGCCTTTCTCTTAATGACATCTTTCATAGGATTCATACATAGTCTTGCTGGAAATACATTTCTCACACCAACTGAAGCAGCCAAACTGTTTCTGACAGACTATAGGATAGCGTGAAGTTACAGACAGAGGAATCCATTCTTATTAGTGATCATGTCTGGAGTCTGTTTATCAGTCTAGCTTTACAAGAAACCAAACCATAGAAATCCCATTCCCACAAAATACAAAGCTTTGGGAGAGTGGAAAATCAGAATAAACATTCTTTACTCCATGTGTATATGTCTATATAAACACATACACATATGCAGCTGAAGGAACAATTTAAGCAGTGAAGATTAGCAGACACACTACATTAGTCCTTCATGTTGATCTTCTAAAAGCTGCACCCAATTTCTTCTGAAAGCCTTTAAAAGATGGATCCTGACCTCTGCTCCAGCACTGACTGGGTGGAAGAGGATACAGAGCAGATCAAGACTCGCATATGAAATACCACATATTCTCTTAATGGAAGAGTATTAAGAAATAAGCCACTGAGACAGTATGTCATCCTTCAGTGATAAAGAGCTATTAGATCATGCCTCATTCAGAAGAGAAGGTGTGTTGCAGAGTATTTCTTGTTGCACTCATCAGTAAGAAGGGTGGATTGGTCACCAAACATTTTTGCAATCCATTCTCAGAATTTCCCAGCAAATGTATTGTTTCACAACTTAGCAATGTCCCAGAGTGGTGGTGATTTCTCTTACTGGAAGATATGGAATAGCATTCAATGAAACTCTCTTACCTTTCCCACGCTTTCAGCCCTGTTTTGGCTGAGGCAGACAGAGCTAGTCAGGGACAGATCAAGATATTCAATAAACATGCCCATCATTTAGTTTGATAAAGAGAAAAAAATAGTGGGCGGGTGAACAAACTTCCTTGACTATGAAGGATGGCTGGGAGCATTGCATTCTTCAGTATCACTGGCTTGTCACCTTGGGGAGTTCATTTCCACATAAATCAGACCTTAAACGGACAGGGTAAAACTGTTCTCACTGTCACAAAGGAGGCAGCTGGCCAGCTCAAAAGGACTAAATCTCTATTCCTCTGGGACATATGGAAATGGTCATTACAAGACAATATTTATTTATAAACACACTTGGCCCCATCAGTTGGGCCTGAATATATAGAGGAATGGAGCTTATTAGTAAGATAAAGCTTTCCCATGACCTATAGAGGACACTGCATAGGGACCACAGATGTTCCGTATTAGAAAAGCTGGAAAATTAATGTCAGTGGCCATGAAAAGCTCAGTTTGAAAATAAGTAAATAAATAAATAAGGAGGTCACCAGCAAAGACAAGGTTAAGGACACTGGAAAATGAATCTTCCAGGATATTTAATCTTTAATTATTTATTTAAGTGGAACATATCCTGGCCTTGACTGCATGCGTCTCTCCTGAGCAACTCTGGTGAAGTTACTAAAATTCTTCTGGATTCTGCACCTCTGTGGTGGTTGGTCAGTCATGCAGGTGAACACACACTCACACACAGACTCATCCCTTTACAATGGGATTAAAGTAATACCAGGAAAGGGTCAGGAAAGAACTCCTGAAATAAACCCATACTCTTTTCTATATGCAGGTGTGGGGAAATCTCTGTCCACTGCTAATAAACTTACAAGGACTCAGCTTCTGCTGCATAACTTAGTGCATGGAGCTTCTTAACACAGATTTTGTATCCTCTTGCAGAAAATATTTTCTCTTGCATATGGAAACTAACAAAAGCTACACAAACAAAATCACAAGACCTGAATCCATTTTTATTTAGCAGGGCCTGTTGTGCAAGCTGGCCTGTCTAAGTCTAAGCACCATCTCTGTTTACACCAGCTCTGAATCTAGCCCTGACCAAATACAAACCCCTTCAGGCTGGCCTGAAGATTTGAATTAAAGGTTTTGTGTATCTATGCAGGCTGTGCTCATGAAAGGTTGATGTTGTTTGCACAGCTGTGGGCTCACTGTACACCTGTGGTCTGGCTCTCAGCCTCATGCATCTCAGCTGCTTCTTTCTCCAACATGACATAGAATACAGAATCATAGGATCTCCTGAGTTGGAAGGGACCCACAAGGATCATTGAGTCCAACTCCTGGCTCCACACAGGGTCAGACAAGTCAGAGCAGGGGACTGAGTGCATTGTCCAGACGCAACTTGAGCTCAGTCTTGCTGGGTGCTGTGACCACTTCCCTGGGGAGCCTGTTCCAGTGTCTGATCACTCTTTCAGTAAAGATCCTCTTCGTAACATCTAACCTAAACCTTCCCTGATGCAGCCTCATACTGTTCCCTTGGGTTGACATGGATCAATTGGACAAGGATCTCCTCACCTATCTGTACAGCAAGAGACTTTCCTGTAACACAGTAACTCCTTGGGCAGTCTTGTTCTCACCATCCACCAAAGGATGCTGACTAGACACCCAGTATGGATTACTATTCAGAGACACCCAGCATGGATTACTATTTTTTTCAGCAATTAAAATGGCTTTCATATGTTCAGGGTGCCAGGTCACTCACTGATGAAGCTACAACTAGAAAAGAAAATAAAATAAAAAAGCAAGTTGTTTTTTTCTAGCTAGGAATGAGAGAAGCCCCATTAATGCACAGGAACAGGAGCAAGGCCACAGAATGCTTAGGGTGGCGAGACATCTTCCCTACTACAGATTTACAATGGAAATGCTACAGCTGTCTCACGGCTGAGAGCACCACAGAGTCATGACTGACTGACTGAGTGGCTGACCATCATCAGGAAAATGAAGTCTAAGTTCTCCTAAACCCTTACAGTGCTGTAGGAGGTTTCCAGCTGTTCCTGGCTTCAGAAGGCTGGGCAAGCATTCACACAAGTACAGAAATGTGGGTACACCTCTACTCTCTGCCTCACTTCCTATTTTTCCCTAAGCACCTTGTCTTGCAGTTATCCACACTTTACAGCTCACTATATTCCAGAGTTTCCCAGCTTTCTCCCAGGCATTGAGAAGGCATTATGTCCACAGCCAGCTGCCTACAGAAGCATGGTCCCAGGTCAATGTGACCCCATTCTCCTGGGACCCTCCAGTACAGACCTTCCCGGCAGCAGAGAACTTTCTGGTTTGCACCAGGCTGCATTGCCAGCTGGGTAAGGACCAGAAAGTTCCAAGATGAGGGCAGATGTCCTGCCTCTCCTGGGTCAGGGGCTGGTAAGGCGATGGAGGAGCAAAGAACTAGGAGTACCCCAAAACTGGAGCAGGTGGATACCTACTAAAGAACTGACATTGTTGTGCTAAACAAACCACACTGCAATTGAACAGTTTTTAGTATTCTTTCCCATGGTAGGACAGATATAAAATACCAGTCTGACCACTATAGCTCAAGCTGCGTTTACTGTAAGGGCAATTACTGAATTACTTTCCCTTTGAGATTGGTAGAGTTTACAATGAGAGAAAAAAATCCCACAGTGCTGTTTTCCAGAGTAATTTTCCTTATTTTTGTTACAGTTTAACTCTTATTTTTTTCTTAGAGTAGTTAAGAAGAAACAAAACACTTGAAGCAGGTATAACCTTCCGCTAATGAGAATTCAAGCAATTCCTACTACTGTTCAATGTCAAGGGGAATCTTTCTCCTGTAGTATTATCTGCAATATGGAGTTTGTTGGATATGGTATCTTCAGTTTAGTCTTTGATCCATTGGATCTTCATGGGGATGTTTACAATTGAAAGTAAAACAAGATCCATGATCATTCATTATTTCCAAATTAAAAAAAAAAAAAAAAGAGAGAAAGAATTACCTTACCCCTGAGGATTACCAAATATATCACAAACAAACATCAAATATTTCTGTAATCAAGCAATATTTTTATCAGTTCTTCAACTATACCTCTGAAGGTAAATCTTCTTCCCCTCAAACTTATTTAGATTTTTTCACTGGCCAATGAAAAATACTTGCAGTATATCATTATACAATTTATAGAATCACTGAAGGGATGAGGTAGGAATTTCTGGACTTCACCAAGTCTAAACCCTTGGTTTAAAGCTGGGTGAACTACAATAGATTGCCCGGGACCATGTCCAGTTGGGTTTTGAATAACTGCAAGGATGGAGGCTCCACAATCTCTTTGGGCAACCTGTTTCAGCGTTCGGTCACCATCACACTATAAAAAGGGTTTTCTTATATTTACAATTTGTCTACAAGGATGCTATATGAGACAGTGTCCAGTGGTTTGCTGAAGCAAAGTTAAACAGTATCCTCTGATCTTACCTCATCTACTAAACTGGTCATTTCATCACAAAAGGTTATGAGGGTGGTCAGGCATGATTTCCTCTTTACAAATCTGTACTGATTATTCCTAATGAAATTCTTGTTAATATGTTTTGAAATTATTTCTAGAAGTAGCTGCTCTAGAAATTAAGGTGAGACTGGCTGTTCTGTAGTTCTGTGGATGGTCCTTCTTGCCCTTCCTGAAGATAAAGATGACATTTGCTTACTTCTGGTAATCAGGAATGTCTTTTCAAAGAGAACCAAGAGTGGCCAACCCTTGTGGGAGCAGCCCATCAGGTCCCATGAACTTGTGTAAGTTCGGTTTGTTTAAATGCAAGTATTTCTCCTTAGGGAAGGGAAACACTGACAGTTACTCATTTGCTTTTGTTGGGTTTTGACTAATTTGTCTGTTTTACTTCTACAAACACTGGTGCTGACCTTGTCATCTCACAGTTTGCAAATTTTCAAGTCCACTCATCATCCCACTAATGGAGTCAGGAGTGAGAGACTTCACTTCTTCCCAACTGGTCTTCATTTTCTGCTTCATCCTTCAAGGTTTTCCAGTTTCTAAAACATGAAGAACAGGAGTTAAAACCATTTTAGTGTTGTTCTTCGTGCCCAGAGACTGCCCATTCATGTCCATTAATTACTCTTGCTTCCTTTGAAGCAACCAGTTATGTTTCTACCATCAGCGCTCCCTGTTTGGACACTAACCTCTCTGGTTCTCACAGAGACTATTCTATGTGGAATTAGAAACACTGATTCATCTCAATGTTCAGAGCCATCCCTCGTCTTCCCATGTGAGATTCTGAGTAACCCACAAAGGGAAAAATACTATCACAATGCAACCTTTCTTTCCAAATCCTCTGCTGTCCCTGGATACCACGGGAGCCCATTTCAGCTGCAGTAGGGAAAGAGCTGTTTATTTTGGTTTATGCTCCCCTATCTGCTCTCCCTTAGCCGCAAGAAGCTGATCTCCAAGCAGACGCATCATCTCTGCGTGTATCTGCTCCCCAACCAGACAGTGACCTATTTCAGAAGTCAAGCTGAGATCAAATGTTACTCTCTGGTTCATGGGTAAAAAAAAAACTTTGAATCACAAGAGGAACTAGAAGAAAAAGACATCCACCCTGCACACTGCTGTGTTCACAGTGAGTACGGTTGGTTCCTTTCCCACACATCTTCGCTGTTTATTGTTTTGATTAAGCTAACATGCATTTCAGCAGCTGGATCCTTGAGAGTTTTTTAACATACCATGGAGTAGGCTAACCCATTAACAGGAAAATAGGACTGGGAGAAAGGAAAATTGTAACCTGGCAGATGCTGAAGCTTGTTTTTCTCTTAGGGGCTCCACGTGCTCAAGGAAGTGGTGAGGTAAATGCGTGTGGGAAGATTTCACAAAGCACGTGAATGACAACACGGTGTGTGCTGATCTGGTCAAAATGCATTACAGCCACCAGGAACAGGAGAGGGGAAAGGAAAAGGGGAGAGAAGGTAAAAGGGAATAAGGGAAAGGGGAAGAGGAAGAAAAATGAGATAAAAGGCCCCAGCTAATAGTTCTTGTTTCAGCAAATTAAAGCTGGAGACACTGACCTCAAGTCAGCCAGTTATAAGGTTGGGTTGGAGTCCTAGAGTTCAGATTCATGAGCTCATGGGCAGACTGAGACTCTTAAATCAAGGTACTAAAGTAACAGAGGAATAGAGCCTCATGATATTTAAGGGTATTTAGACTTGAATGCTATAACCTCAGCTGCTTGCCACATCTCCCATTCCCCTTCAGTTGCGCCACTAAAGCTTCAAGATTTTTATGGATTTTGCTGTCTACAATGTTTATGAAGAAAAATGATTCTCTGTACTCCAAAACCATTGGCTGAAGTGATCAAGCTATAAATTTGTCTTTATTCAATATGTCATCAAAGCATCAATTAAATAAACTTTCTGGTTCTTTTTATGTTCCTTCTACAAACAATGCAGAACTTGGCCTTAACAAGGACAAAATAAATACAACAGATCCATAGTTTTTTTATTTGGATCATTTGTCTTTCTAAACCAAGTCCATCAGTTATCTTAAATGGAAACCACTGAACCTTTAAAAAATGCCTAAAAAAAGAAGGATCTGGCTGAGAATCCAGAAAGTTCCTAGTACCTGCCCTAAGCCTGATATACCCAAATTGTGTTATTTTTTATGGCTACTCATATTCCTGGTATTGGAGGTATGAAGTCACTTGGTTATAGGGGCTCAAACTGATTCCAATAGAAATAAAGGAAAAGGAGTGGTTCCTCACATGTTGCCCCAGAAATAGCCAATGCCATGTGAAAGGCTCTACTTTGTTATGAAACACTGCACTAGCACAATCATTTGGCCATGGTTTGTTTAAAGAGCAGCGGAGACAGGGAGAACGTAAAAGAAAACACAGTTTTACATCTATTCAGGATGGAGGCACAGTTATTTCCAAACAACAAAAAGATAACGTTGCTAAGTGCAGTTTCAAAGTTGATTTGCCTGTTAAACACATCCAGGTTTAAAACAAAAAAAAAAAAAAGAGAGAGAGAGAAAGAATAGAAAGAATAGAGAACGTGGGGGAAGAGAAGAGGAAAGAGAGAAAACAAGCTTTAAATTTTTAAAATGCAATGGTTATCACAAGTTAATATTCCAAAAGTAATTTATGTGCCAGATTTAACTAAATCATACTATACACACAAATATTTTCTTCCAGGATATACCATGCTAGAAGAGTGGTCTCTGCTGTATATGTGATAGATGGGACTGACTGAGGGGGCTCTCTGGAGCTGTCCTGGCTAGTCCTGAAGGATCAGTTCTTCTATGTCCTATAACCCTGTGAAAAAAAGAGATTGGAGGGGTAAACCACTAGATCAAAACAAATGACACTTCTTGGACACAAACTGGTGAGCAGTCTGCAGCAGAGCAGCACAGAGAAGGAGGGATACTCATTAAATAAAAAAGATCATTCAACCTGATTCAGAGAAGTTCTGTGGTGTGTTTCAACTGCCCCATTCAGATCCTGTAAACAAAGGTTAGGACTGCACAGACTTGTCCATGTCTTTGATCTCACTTGTGCAGGTTCCCCTTGTTAAGAGAAAACCCCTCTGTTTAGCCTAAGTGATGCACCACCTCAGTAGCTGACCTCATAGACACCAGGCAGGCTCTCAGCTGGTTCAACTGGTAAACTATACATCCTGGTAAGAGTCACCTCTGCCTGTTCCCTGCTCAAAAAAAAAAAAAAACAACAAACCAAAAGCACACCAAAAAACTACTTTGAAGATAGTCTGGGGCTTTTAGCACCAAAAAAAAAAAAAATCCCTCCCAGGGACTAGAAAATCCACTCTTCTGTCTGGGAAATGGAAAACATTGCAGAAATTCCAGTCAACAAATCTGCTTGTAAAGGCATGGAGTTTAGAATAAAGCATGTAAAAACTCAAGGCTAATCAGAAAGCCATCCTCTCTACCACTTTAAAAAGAGCTAGTTTTAAACATGCATCAAATGTGAATCAATATACAGAAAAAGACTTTTAGATGTGAACAGGGTTTGTAACACTAATCTAGGTTATTGCCATTTGTGAGATCCACAGCTGTTGAGGGAGTTTGCTTCTGCAGGTGATCTGCCATCATCAGGCATCCTGCCTCTCTTTCTCAAATATGTTATTTAATGCCAGCTACCAGCTCTTGTTCTGACTTTGTGAGATTAAGGAGCACTTTAAAGTCATCTTGACTACTTTACTCTTGGAAATGACTTGTATGCCATGCAAAGTCATACCCCAGTAAACAGAACAGATTTGAGTTTTCCTTAGGCTCCCCATTTTCTTTAGCACTGTGGAGGTTTATGCGACACTGGTTCAATCACCCCAGTTTTTCAGCTTTCTTTTTAAAGGGCAAAAACCACAAATCTCTGACTTAGTCCCACGCTGGGCCCACAACTGTCACATCACAATAGAACTGTAGCTCCTTGTCACCACTTACTGCACCTGTATTCCTACATCTGTAGATTGTGTTTATCCTTTTACCATGGTGTCAGATGGCATTCAGGTTTTGTCCCCAGTGACCTCAGCAGTTGATAAGGGCTTGAAGTGTCTCTGTAGTCTGCTTTCTGTTTAGCTACTCCTAATGTGACTTTGGACATAGCCTGAGCAGCCCAGAGCTTTGAGTCACAAAACATGGTGTCTTTACACCATGTAAGAACAACAGGGCATATGTACTCAATCAGACCAAATGTTCCTCTAACTTGATAGGTTATAGGAGGTTAAGTTATGAACCAATGTGTCATATCTTCTTAATGGCTTAATACAACAGATGCTTGCTGTGAGGAGTTGCTTTTAAAAGGTTTTGTTGAGCTGGAGATGGATTCACACTCTGCCTATTTATTGCCCAGTAGCACTGGCCCTTTTCCACACAAAAATGTCCTGGAGGAGCCAACAAAGGGTGTATAGGGAGCAGATAATGGTACACTCCTCCAGGAAGCTTTGCAAGCATCTGTATTTTACTGTCCAAAAGACTTCTGAGGCAGAGGTGTGACCTCACAACCCCAGCATTTGATGGTTTTGTCCTCTCTGCATGTGTCAGATCTTTCTTTTTGCAATATGTATAAATTGATAGTATCAAACAGATAGTGCAGAAAGGATTGATAGCCCGTGTGTGTGTGTATATATATATAT
Organism: Heliornis fulica; assembly: GCA_013399135.1. NCBI lineage: Eukaryota > Metazoa > Chordata > Aves > Gruiformes > Heliornithidae > Heliornis > Heliornis fulica. Next base: position 71,700 of record VXBZ01012453.1, on the reverse strand, counting down.
ATAATATATATAAATATATATATATATATTTGTGAAGAATCAATCAGAGAATGGCTGATGTTGGAAGTGACCTCTGGAAGTCATCTTGTCCAACCCCACTGCTCAAGCAGGGCCACTTACAGCCAGTTGCCCAGGGTTGGGTCTGGATGGCTTTTGAAACTCTGTGAGAATGGAGACTCCACATCCTCCCTTTTGTACTCCTTCCACTTTACTGATCATCCTTGTTGTGTTTCTTCCAGTTCTACCATGAACTGAGAGGACCAGAACAGTATTCAAGGTACATCGTGGACCCATCCAACAGGACATCACAATGCTTGCTTTAGTTTTCCTTTCCTTATGATTCCCAACACTCAGGTGCCAGGGAGCATCTGAAGCAGAAGTCTCTAGGAAGTGTGCTGCAATCTGTGTTCCTGAAACACCAGAAACAAAGGTGAGGATTTTGCAAGTAATAACTATCTTTTTTCCATCAACAGTTCAACTGGCAGTAGTGTGAACTGATTAACAGTAAATTCAAACTCTTTGAAAACCTTAGATCAGGTTCAGATACTTTCATAAAGCAAGGAGACAAATTTGGGGTTTTCAAACCCTCACCACATCACCACCTTAATACCACCATCAACTAATGAAATGGGGGTTTTTTTGGGTGTTTACAGGAGGGGCTCGTTTCCTTTGCATAAGTTTGCTTTGACATTACTGGTAGATGTTTTATGGCAGATATTTACCCTTGACTGAATTCCTGTGGCATCCTCCAAGCTCACTTGACACAGACTTGGGCCCTAGGCTGCCAGAAGACAAGAGCAGTTTGCACAGCACCTTATCAATTTGTTGTGCTAACTGAGTGATGTGATTACTTTTCCATGGCCAGGAAGGCTGGCTAACCCTCCCTGAACCATTAATCTCAGGACAGTTTGAACTGAGAGAGATTTCTGTAAAAATAGACCACAAAGAATGCATCAGAGAGGAGAGGCTTTGCGTCTTTTACAGCTTCTTGACCTCTTCTGGGTGGAATTTTTTTTTTACTAATGGGAAGGATTAAAAGGAATATCCTGGTGCCTCAGTGCAACTCAGTGACTGATTTGCACAGCTGTTCTTAGTCATGGCCCCCAAACAGTACAGCTGCTTGGGCTTTGCTAACAGGCACACAAAATGATGGCCTGACTCATTGCTGCTTCAACGACCAGTAGCTCAGATTTATTTATTTTTTAGGTCTCAACATCAGTGCTGACTTAGACTCGTTTTTTCGAAGCTTGGTTTCACTGGAATGAGATTGGAGAAAAACAATGGAGGAAAAGGGCAACACCTGGGATGACTGCTGTGTTTCTGGTATGTAACTTCTGTCCAGTTGGTTGTTAGTTGTGGTGGGTCCAATAAATCACAACATTGAGTAGTCATTGCACACACAGTACTGTAGGTTTCATGATGATGAAACAATTGATTGGGAATGCAACATATACAATTCCGAAAACATGAAGCACATGGGGCATGGAATGATTTGCCTCAAAATGGGAAAAAGCCTCCTGCTTTTTAAAACTGTATCTGTCATACAAGGTTATTTCCTTTGTCAGATTCACAAGAATTAGAAGCGGGAAGAGACCTCAAAAGATCATCCAGTCCAACCCCCTGCCCAAGTAGGATCATCTAGAGTAGATCACATAGGAACGTTTCCAGATTGGTCTTGAATGTCTCAAGAGAAAGAGACTCCACAACCTCCCTGAGCAGCCTGTTGCAGTAATCCATCACCCTTACAGTGAAAAAGTTCCTCCTTATATTAAGATGGAACTTTCTATGTTCCAGTTTGGAACCATTTCCCCTTGTTCTATCACTGGCCATCACTGAGAGCCCAAGCCTGACGGGTGTTTCATCGTCATCTAACAGACGGTGTCAGGAGCACATANTAAGATATTTTACCTGATGCAATAAAATAGAATATAGCTTCCACATTGTGGGAGAAAAGCACTTACCAAGTAAGTCTCAGAAGGCTCCATAAACTTTAGAACTGTGATAGTAGACTGGAGAATATGGAAATGGTTCTTTAACTAGGATTCTTTTTGAAAGAGCAATAATCGAGTAAGTCTTACAATTTAGCATATATCAGTGTAAATCTCTTTGCTTTCATACACTTTTATGTACACAACAAATTCTCTCTCAAGCAGAAGGTTCATGTAAGTGGTCACACCAGCCGAAGCATTTACACCACCAGATATATATTTAGACACAGAGGGGATTCAATTTTTACATCCCATTATGACTTTTTGTGTATGCAAACCTCAGTTGCACTGTGGTCGGTTTTGTGCTGTCTGTTCAAAGGCTTGGTGGGAAAAGTGAACAAAATACCTTTGCAGGACAGTATTTGGACACCAGTCCAATGAAGACAGATTCATTTTCTTGGTTTGGTGAGTTTTCTGTTTGAAAAACCTCAGTTACTGGGGAATGCAAAAAACACGGGTTCGGTCAAGGTATGTTTGAACGTTCATTAGCTCAAATTTTGTTCCACCAGGGCTGAACCAATGCCTTGCAGCAGTCTTACTGCCCAAAGCTGCAAAGAAATACTCAAGGAAACAGTTAAGAGATCCATATCTTGCTCTCTATAATATTTTTTTTAATTTCATTTCATTTAAAAAACAATAGCTTGGTTGGGCATTTGGGTTTTAAGCCTGGCACCAGCTGAGGCTGGGAAGGAAGGAAGGAAGGAA
>VXBZ01012453.1:39726-68703 GCA_013399135.1 Heliornis fulica | reverse complement strand
AAGGAAAAGGAAGGAAGGAAGGAAGGAAGGAAGGAAGGAAGGAAGGAAGGAAGGAAGGAAGGAAGGAAGGAAGGAAGGAAGGAAGGAAGGAAGGAAGGCCCTTCCCTTCACAGCCAGCTGCTCTGTAATTGTATTATCTCCCTGGCTCCAGTGTCTGTATCCGAGCTGTTTGCAGCTGCTCCTGGGGGAGCCGCATTCTTTCCCACTGCTGGGCTAGGAGCCTGTGGTTTCCGTTCCACATCTGAAGCCTAAGCCTGACGGGTGTTTCATCGTCATCTAACAGACGGTGTCAGGAGCACATAAAATTGTCAAGCCTTTCCTCAGCCGGGGAAGAGAAAAACACAGAAACCAAACCCACCAACCTACTAAGAAATCGCGTTGTTACCACCACCTTGTGGTGCTCTTCATAGACTTTCATTGCGTAAAAAGCCCTTCAGCAAAAGGCTACGTGCACATGATTTATATATGCCCTTTCTTTACATTCGGGGCTCTGGTGCAGACACAAAAGGCTCGCTCATTTTTCCACTTACATGACTTTTAACTTGTTCTGAATGCTTCAGGATGCTGGCAAGTTCTCACGGTGGATTTCAGTAGCCAGCACGCCTTGGATGAAAACACACCAAGTCTCAAAGGCTGAGACCCCACTTCTGGGTAAGCCCCAGCAAACAGAGATCATTTTCTCCATATGGATGAAGCTGACCACAGTCCTGATTCTTCCAAGATGCTCATCAGCATCCTTCCAGCACTCCCAATAATTTCTAGGACATCAAGTCCTTGTCAAGGATGGTGAAGGGTGTGGAGAACAGGCCCTACGAGGAGCGGCTGAGGGAGCTGGGGGTGTTTAGTTTGGAGAAGAGGAGACTGAGGGGAGACCTTATTGCTCTCTACAACTACCTGAAAGGAGGTTGTAGTGAGGTGGTGGTTGGTCTCCCCAGTAACAAGTGATAGAACTCGAGGAAATGGCCTCAAGCTGCAGCAGGGAAAATTTAGGTTGGTTATTAGGAAAATCTTCTTTACTGAAAGAGTCATCAAGCATTGGGACAGGCTGCCCAGGGAGGTGGTTGAGTCCCCATCTCTTGAGGTGTTTAACAGACGGGGAGATGCAGTGCTTGAGGACATGGTCTAGTGGTGGACTTGGTGTCGGTAGGTTAATGGTTGGACTGGATGATCTTAAGGGTCTCTTCCAACCTTAACAATTCTATTATTCTATGATTCTAAGTACAGCATAGCCTGTTATGAACCAAGGTGAAGGCACTCTACTGCATGGAAGCAGAAAAACCCTGTGGCCTTGACCACTTCTGACAAGAGGTGCTCTCTCTGTCTTTAGCAATCAGTTCATAGAAGCTGATATACCTGCAGATAAAATGCAGAGAATATGGCTAAGATATACTAGGCAATGTCTGTATATAGCCTATAGTTAGCAGGCAATGACTCCCCTTGTTGTTATCCCAGGTCATTGTGGAGCTGGTCTAGCCATTTTGATGCAGTCAAGTTTGCACAGATTTGTGCAGATGTGTGGAAGAGCAGGTTCTGACCATTCTGAAGCAGACCTGGACCTAGCAGGAGTGCTGCAGTACAAGCTCCAGCACCTGCAGCCAGGAAGTGAGCGGCTTATAGCAGCTTGTGCAGTGGAGGTCAAGGACTCCAGAGAATGACATTCGATGTCATATATGACCGTTACACTCTGGTAAATTCTGGTGACATTCATACCCAGATAAGAGCTAGGATACAAACCCACCTAGTCTCTGGTTTAGACAGTCCATTTAACCTGACCTCTCCCTATGGGCTCAGCCTCTCCGGACATGGAGAAGATGTTCTGCTCCCTGTGATGTCCTGTCCTCAGAGCTGTCTTGCTTGGATTGTGCCTCCCAGCATCCCCTGAGCAGCCATGTCTGCCACAGCAGGTCCTGGAGACAAGGGAGACAAGGGGAGTGCTGTCCCTGCACTGTGCCCTCTCCCAGCACAGCTTGCAGCTCCTCTGACTGGGAACTTGAAACCAGAAAATGCCATCTTTCCTGTTCCATGAGCCTTCTCATACCCTAATGGCTTTATAATAGTCAATATTAAATGAATAATTCTATAACAAATGAAAGATGCAATTAAATAATTTAAATATAACCTGTATGTACATACATACAAGTAAATAGAAATTCAGGGATGGAGACCTGAAGTCAGGTTCACACTGGCCAGGACCAGGACCCTACAGCCAGTGGGACAGGGGATGAGTCCTGGCACAGAGGTGATTGTGTTGATGTGGTAACATACACTCGACTCCTTGAAACCCAGTTCATCCACATGCTGCTGCTCTGTGTCATAGACTGACAGAGCCACAGCTGAGAGCAGTCCCTCTCTGAAAGACACTAGGTTACTGCTTTATTTCTTCATCTCAAAACGTCTTGCAGCCAGGCTGTTGGCAGCAGATAAAGTCTATGAATCAGCAGGCAGTTCCAGCAACGAGGAGGGCATTGACTGAGGGCTCCTGCAATGCAGTATCTCAAACAATTACATCCACAGATATATTTTGTTGTAGGCAACATCATTGTAATCCATCACTATAAGGAGAAGCTAAGCAAAGCTTTAGTAGGAAAATTACTATATATACAACTCCTCACTCTTTGTTTGGGGTTTTATTCTTCATAGTAGCTGGCCAGCCTTCTACAGATTATCAGGTCTACTTTTTAGCTTTTGTTTGGAGCAGAATTTCTGCCCAGCCCTCTGCTCTCTGTCCAGCCTTTTTGCTGTCACCTCTGTACAAGAGAAAAGCTTAGGTTTCTAACCTGATGTATATGTAAGTTAACATGGGTATTTTTGCCGCCAGAGGTCAGCTCACACCTCATAAAGTAGCAGTTCTTCCTAGCTACTATGATCTAAGTTAAAGGGGGAAAGGATGGATGGATGGATGGATGGATGGATGGATGGATGGATGGATGGATGGATGGATGGATGGATGGATGGACGGATGGATATATGGCTCCAGAACTTGCCCTGAAAAGGACAGAAGTAATGAAAGCACAGCAGGCATTATGGATGGAAGGAGGTCTGGCAGACTTGAAAGAAAGAGAAATGAGAGGATTCAGGCTGTTCAAAATAATAGATGATACAGAAAAGGTGGGTTGGGTGCTTGATTTTCTTATCTCTTATTATGCAATGAAGTAACAGACAGCAGACTTAAAGTGCTAAAAAGTATAAAAATAATATAAAAAAAATGTTCCTACTGGTGACCAATACCTTATTTAATCAGCAGATAATTAAACAAAGTATCAGACAACTGTGGGAAGTTTCCCAACTTCCAGAGAGGTTTTAAAAGAAAAAAACCCTTAAACATCTGTGCTTTGAGACTCATTAACTGATCAACACCTTACAGGCAAAGTTTTGCCAGTGCAGCCTTGGGACTGAATTTCCTCCCAGATCACACCAGCTCCTGCATAACTCCATAGGGACACAGCCTGGCCTTCTGTGCTGTCCCTGGCATCAACTTGTACCCATGATCACCTGCAGGGACCTGTAGCCTCAAACCTCTGGGAAATAAAGTACAGATGTACTGGGATGAACACAGTGAACGTGGCAGCAGTGTCTGGGTGATGCTGGCAGTAGGGTTTCTTCTTGGGTTTCTTGGGAGAAATGCCTTAACACCACACTATGGATCTGGATTCATGATCACTGAACAAAACAAAGCTCCAAATTTTGCTATCAACAGTTGCTTTTACCATTAAAATGCACAGCTGAATGGAGTTCCCATCTCAGGCTGTGGTTTTTAACTTGGTCAGTAGATGTCAGTGGTACATATGCACACTCACACACGGACAAATTCTGAAACCAGAAGGCTTCAAGAAAAAAGTACAGCACTTTTTTTTTCTCCCTGGCATCAAGATGCAGTGGGTGGAAAAGGGGACAAGTGAATGTATATCAGAAGAAAAACGTTTCCAAGAAACATTTGAGATTCCTGCGTCCTACCTGTGAATATGATGATTCATCAAAACTGGGTAGTGACAATTTCAGGGTTGACATTTATAATTTCAGCCTGAATTCTGGAAAGCTTTCATTCACTCTTTGTGAAAACACGTGCTCTCACCTTCCCTTTTCAGACTAGCGCCCCCCATGCCGTACTATAAAAAGTCTGTTGTGTTGAAGTTGTTAGGCTAATCCTAAAACTTTCTCTACTGACAACTATTTAAGGAATGACTGATAACATTTCAGCCCAGTTTATAGTGCAATTTATTAATAGCATGGTTTATTTTTATGGCATAGTAAATCAGGCAGGCAAAATTGAGCATCCCATGCAAGTAAAAATCCAATATGGCTTTTTAATTTTCCAGAACCTGCCTAGCTTCTCAGCTTGCTGGATTTCTGCACAGTGCTGCAAAGCTTTCAAATAATCATCAGCCTTGAAAGTCCTAGATGAATCACTTGACAACCCCTTTTGGCTGCTTGCAAACAGCCCTGAGGAGAAGGACTAGGGTGTGTTGGTGGATGAGAAGTTCAACATGAGCTGGCAATGCACACTTACAGCCCCAAAAGCCAACTGTATCATGGACTGCATCAAAAGAAGCATGGCCAGCAGGTCAAGGGAGGTGATTCTGCCCCTCTACTCTGCTCAGACATCACCTGGAGTACTGTGTCCAGCTCTGGGGGCCCCAGTGCAGAAAAGACATAGAGCTGTTGGGGCGGGTCCAGAGCGAGCTGCGAAGATAATCTGAGTGCTGGAGCATCTCTCCTGTGAAGGCAGGCTGAGAGAATTGGACTGCTGCAGCCTGGAGAAGAGAAGGCTCTGGGGAGACATGACTGTGGCCTTCCAGTACCTAAAGGGGCCTACAGGAAAGCTGGAGAGGGACTGTTTGTAAGGGCATGTGATGATAGGAGAAGGGCTAATGTGTTTAAGTTAAAGGAGGGCAGATTTAGATTAGATATGAGGAATAAATTCTTCCCTGTGAGGGTGCTGAGGCCCTGGCACAGGCTGCCCAGAGAAGCTGTGGCTGCCCCCTACCTGGCAGTGTTCCATGACAGGTTGGATGGACTTTGGGCAACCTGGTCTAGTGGAGGGTGTCCCTGCCCATGGAAGGGGGGTTGGAACTAGATGGGCTTTGAGGTCTCTTCCAAAGCAAAACAGTTTGTGATTTTATGATTGTACGATTTAGTGCAAAGTGAGGCACTGTATACCAATGAACATGTCAAATGCCTAAGGGGGACACCTTGATGAATTCCCTTACCTCCTCAATAACCACATCTGCAACTCCATCAGCTCTGAATCCCTCCCCTTCACCCAAACACACCCATCTCTTCCGCTGCCAAGGAATGGAGACAAAAATATTTTGATGCTGAGAGAGGCCCAGGGCCAAAACTAGGGAAAGGTTTCCAACAAATGAGGATAAGGGAGAAATCATGCACATAAATAAAATGGAAGGAAGGAAAGGAAAAAGAAAAAAGGGAAAAAGAAAAAGGAAAGGAATTATTAGAGTGTGCTGGGTTTTCTATCAGGTCAATGCAATGAAAGTTTGTGAGACAATTACTATTTAGATTATCTTAGAACTAAAAGTCAGTTGCAAGTCCCACTCCAAGTTTAGATGGGCACATGAACGCTACACCTCTAACCGCAACATCCTCATGCAATATACACAGCAGAGGCACAAATTGAAATCAGTTTAGCTCCTGTGAAAGCCCTGGTGTGACCATACAGGTGTAGCAGGGCTCTCTGAATGCAGTCAGGTGAGTACAGCACCTGTAACACCTCAGATGCCAGCACCTGAAAGGAAGGTTAATCTTCTGACCACAATGCTTCATACACCTCTCTGAATGATCCAGACCTGTGGTCAGGTTTGTACTCCTCCTGTTTGGCATAAATGGATTACCAAGATACTAATCAACAGGCTAGAGACCAGTGGAGGTACTCAAAGATGGTTAGAGGACAGTAACACACCATGTATGAGTAGAGGCTGCAGGAGCTGTAGCTGTAGCCACTTCTGGAAAGATCTGACTGCATCCTTCATTTCTTCATGGTGGAAAGGTGAGTCAGGCTCTTGGAGATGCCCAGAGAGGCTGTGAAATCTTCATGCTCGGAGCTATTCAGAATTAGACTGGACATGGCCATGAGCATTCTGCTTTAACTATGAAAATCACTGTGAGCTAGGCAGGAAGCTGGACTAGATAAGCTCCAGAAGTCCCTTCCAACACAAATTATGCTTTGAATCTTGTTTTACCACAGAAAATCGGGAAATGGTTGTTCCTTCTAGAAACACTGGCATTGACACGTGACTACAGCTGTATAAAGCAGAGGATCCTAGTATTTTGTGGTTATTCTTTCTCACTTGCTTTTGTTATTCATGGCCCCCTTTGGCAAAGACAGTAAGTCAAAGAGAGGAAATGCTCCTGGTAACACCAGCTACCAGTCATCTGCCATGAATACCAAGTGCTGAAAGTGAATAGTTCATTATGATCCACTGTAAATTAATATTTGCCTTTAGGAATTGTTTCATATCTGTTTCGTATGACTACCTTGGCTGGCTGTCTTGCAGGTAACTATATCTGTTAATTAAATAAAGCACAGAAACCCCCAAGAGAGGGTTGTTAACATGCATTTAACCCAGTAAGTGTCATAGCCCTGATGCCTGAAAAACCTTTCTTTTTTTTTTCTCCCAGTCAATTTAATGGAAGAGTAGTGCTCACTTCAAGGCTGGTATGCAAAGTGGTGCTCCACAAGGGTATTTCTGGCATCGCCATTAAAATACACGAGAGGCTTCCCATGGTATTCGGGGCACTACTATAAATTTATTTGTGCTACTTTGTGTTGAGTATTTCCAAGCTGTGAATATGCTAATCAAGAGGAAAACAAAAATTGGTGCAAACTTCCAATGTAAGTACAAATATATGGGGTTTTTTCATCTTTGCCTTTCGTACGTGAGTCACTCTACCCAAAGTTCCTCAACAGCCTGATTACCCCTCATGGGAAGCATGTCTGCTTATGGATTGGCACCATGGGAGCAATTGGCATCAGAGGAATAATATGATTATGTATTGGCACAGTGCAGACCTCAGATGCCTGACTAGGAAAAAAAGGTACTTTAAAACCCTTGAGCTCAGCACTGAACATCTGATGGGTGGAATATGAAGCCGCGATGCTGCCAGCTGTCTGTGTACATCTCCATTAGCTCTTTCTGCTCTGGCTTTTTTTCTTAGAGGACCTTTCCACAAATGAATTGTCTTTCCAGTTCTTTTTCTAAAACTCTGGCTCACCTAGGAACACTAAAGAAAGATCAGATAGGCTTAGAGCCCTTGCAACTTCCAAACTCTTTCAATGTGCAAACCAGTAAAATGAGTCAGTGAAAGTACTAACTCATTTTTTGTGTGTGAATAAGCCAACAAACCAGGCTTCCTCTGCTTGCTTTCTTTAGTTGTTGATACACCCACATACATATGTGCACATCCAGATGTAGATCCCAGTTTGGAAAACAATTTTCCTAATGTTTCAGAAGGATAAACACGGATAGGACACATGCCAACCGAGGAAGCTTCTTATTAATCTGAGGCAGTTAGAAAACTACTCATTGTTATGAATAAGAACATGTATTTCTCATAACCTGTTTTAATGTAAAGGCAGGTATCAGTCAGGTATGGCAAGACCTTTCCAACCTCCCTCTTGCATCCTGAGCTTGTTTAAACATCACAGCACAAAATGGCAGCACCCCACAGGCTGACTGTGCGCAGACCCCACGTCGTCTTTCTGTGACTTCTTGTTTGCCTACTTCTTCATCCATGCACCCAGCACGGAAACACCTTGGAGATGCTTTCTTTAGAAGAGAGAAAATAAACCTGTTAAGCTGTGAAAGGATTATACAGAGGTGTGGAATAAGGGGGATGGCAGTGCCCTCGCAACACTCATGCTGCAAGCTCTCTGCAGAGCTGTGCCATCAGACAACATTCAAACCTACTCTCCTGCCTATTTTTAAGACCTGATATGCTGGTTTGGCTGGGATAGAGTTAATTTTCTTCATAGCAGCTACTGTGGGGCTACGGTTTGTGTTTGTGCTGGGAACAGTGTTGATAATTCAGCAGCTGTAGTTACTGCTGAGTAGCACTTACACAGAGCCAAGGCCCTTTCTGCTTCTCACACCACCCCGACAGCGAGCAGGCTGGGGGTGCACAGAAAACTGGGAGGGGACACAGCCAGGACAGCTGATCCCAACTGCCCAAAGGGATATTCCATACTGTATGGCGTCACACTCAGCTTATAAAGCTGGGGAAGAAGAAGGTTGCGGGGGGAAGACGTTGAGAGAGATGGTTTGTTTTTCCAAGTAACTGTTGTGCATGATGGAGCCCCATCTGATGGACATCCCTGCTGTCCTGGGGATGGCTGAACACCTGCCTGCCCATAGGAAAGGGTGAATGAGTTCCTTGTCTTGCTTTGCTTGCATGTGCATGCCTTTGCTTCATTTATTAAATTGTCTTTATCTCAACTCATGGCTTTTCCCACTTTCAGCCTTCTGACTGTCTCTCCCACCCTGCTGAGGGAGGGTGAGTGAGCGAGCGGCTCGGTGGGACCGAGCTGCCACCTGGGGTTAAACCACAACAGGTAGTCCCCCAACACCTCCTGTCTTCCTTTCTAGCTACAGCACAGAGCAATAAGGTGAAACACCTACAATTCAAACTTTTATACCCTTGCCTTTTTCTAACCCTTTTTTTTTTTTTTCTGATGGGATTTTTTCCTCTTTAAAGGACTTTATTCTCACAGAACCCAGCTTTAGGCACAACAGCCTTGCAGAACTGCAGGCAGCTGAGTAATCTCGGAGGATGTGTGGGCTTGGTATAAAAGGAGGATTTGTTTTCAAGGAAAATAAGGGGAAGGGCAGGTAGTGTTTTCAGTAGGGTTATAGAATGATTGGTGTGTGAGCAGGGAAAGTATAGTAAGTTGGGGTGTAACAACCCAGTAGGACTCTTTATTTTTAATCTTCTTGGTAGTGTGATCAGCTCCTGGTGTATGAAGCCATCAAGCTGGCTGCTGTTCTTGAAATTGTGTCATTTTTTTGAAGGCTGTTTTCTGTTGTCTCCTTGGCTTGGCTCTGATAGACTTATCTGGGCATTCCTGAGTTTTGTTTCCTTTCCCTTGTAGAGGGAGTGAGCAACTCTGAGGCTAGAAACTGCCTCTTGAAAATGAAACCTTGAGCTTGTCTTGTGGTTTGGGGAAACTCCAATGAAAGGGAAAAAATGTGGGGTCTAAAAAAAACCTTATTCCCTTGTGTGGATTTGCAATGGCTTCATCTCAAGTGGATTCCCCTTTTCTCTTCCTTGTGTGTGATTTTATAAGTCCAGGACAGTAACCTGACTTTGATGTCAGCCATATACTTTTTGCTTAGCCCACTCAGGTTGGGAAGGTGGGGGAGGGCACAAGACAGGTTGGTTGCTTCGTGTTGGCTGTTTAAAGGAATGGATTGGATCGCCGCCGTGCTTCCCCTCAGTATACTACATGATTGCTTGAAGTGTTTGGAGAGCAATTTCTTGTTACTGTTTGAGTAACACTACGTGACTGAGGGTGCAGAAAAGAGGACAAAACAAAAAGCAAACCAAAATAGAACTAGAAACTTTCTCTGGAAACTGCTTATTCTATTACTGTATATGTTCTGCTTCTTTTGAGTATTTTTTGCAGATATCCCCTATCAACCACATACTGCTAAGATCTGTAAGTGATCAGGATCTTTACTCTTAGTGAACCAGACCCATCAAATAGAGAGGCACAGCTTTTTTTTTTTTACCCCCAAACTATTTGATTCCTGCAGTGCTTTACCTTTATGACTAATGTTGCATTTGCCTGATGCAGCTAATCACAGCCACAATTAATCCAAAGCTTTTGTCTGTAACTCTGTCTGTAAGCTAAATGACTTTGTAAGCATTTCTATACTGACAGTTCCATACAAATGGTATATACACTTCAGCATTGTTTTTACATTTGCCCTTTGCTATTCACACTGTGCAATCAGTCATGTAGGCAGGGAATTCTTTTTTCTTTCTGCACATGGGTGACTGGATTGTTATAAAGCATGTGCCTTCCTCAGGTCTGAGCAGCTAAATTTGCTGGAATGCCTTGATCCATTTGAGATCATCGTATTCAGACCAAGCAGAGCCACCCCCATGTTGACAGGAGCCATTACCTAATTGTGAGAAGGACTGTGACTGAATTGAAGTCCAAAGCAGTTCAGAAATACGTTATCTTCTGTGATGTTTAGTTGGGTTTAAAAAAAAATGCAGAATGAGCAGAAAGAAAATAAAATATGGAGGTTATCTTTTTTTTTTTTTTTAGTAGGTAGGTATCTTGTCATCTGGGAGATGGATAGGTTGTGACAATGAGAAGAACAATACTTAGCCAAATACTCATCTGAATATTGTATTGCAAAGTCTTATGCCGTCTTCCAAAATTACCACCTTTGATGTCAGAGCTGGTATCATTTGGTTTTAACTGATGGCTGCCTCTGGGCTAGATTTGTCTTGGGTTCGCTACAGAGGAGATAGGGCTGCAAACAGCTAAACTAGTTCTTATCCAAGATCATAGAATCACAGAATCTCCTGAGTTGGAAGAGACCCATACGGATCATCAAGTCCAACTCCTGGCTCCACACGGGGCCAGACAAGTCAGAGCAGGGGACTGAGTGCATCGTCCAGATGCTTCTTGAGCTCAGCCAAGCTCAGTGCTGTGACCACTTCCCTGGGGAGCCTGTTCCAGTGCCCCACCACCCTCTCAGTAAAGAACCTCTTTCTAACATCCAACCTAAACCTTCCCTGTCACAGCCTCTATGTCTCCACACTCCAGTGTACAGCAGAACATCCACAGACACTGCAGTTGTAAGCTGTAAGCCTCTAAGGTTCTAGGTGGGATAAAGCTGGTCCAAACCTTCTTGCAACATGTGAACAGGCACAGGAGGAAAGGGATGACCCACTGGGTTACAGAAAGGAGGACACTGAAGGGACAGGAGCTTCTGGCATGACTGCAGGTGAGGCTGCTCCACCTATGGAAGCAAGTTTTCCTGCTCCATCCGGGCCCAGAAAAAGTGCTCTAGACAAGACTCTCCCAGACACTAACCCCATCACAAAATTACATCGAGGTAGAATGACCATCCTGGAGTCCAGGTAGAACATCAGATCCTTCACGAAATGATGGTTCTTCAGCTTTGGTTTACACATAGTTCTCCACGTAACTATGGAAGTAACCTTGTGTTCACTCACTTCATGGTTCATCCAGACAAACTTTCACCCATTGCCTTTCTCATTTGAGCCCTTTCCTTATCTATTGCTGTCACCTGAAATCTTAACAAAAAACAAAAAAAAAAAAATCCAGTAAAAGAATGTAAGTTATATGCACCCTATTCTCTTTTGGCCATCATCCCAGTTTAAAAGCTTTTTTCTTTTTTCTTGTTTGATGGATATTGCCCTAGCTTTGTTGGTACAAAAATAAATTGCAACAGATGTCTCAGCATCCACATGGAGCTACCACATCACTTACAGGCCCAGTTCAGCAGCTCGGTGGAGACTGGAAGCTGAGCAAGGGCTTTGGGCTCTTTTTTTCAGTAGGTGATTGACTTTAGGTATGTGCTGGTTTTGGCTGGGATAGAGTTAATTTTCTTTATGGTAGCTACAAATAGCTAATGCAGATAGGGCTAATGTTTTAGATCTGTACTGGAAGCAGTGCTGATAATACAGGGGTGTTTTAGCTATGGCTGAGCAGTGTTTACACAGAGCCAAGGTCTTTTCTGCTTCTCACACTTCTGACAGTGAGCAGGATGGGAGTGCAGGAGGTGTTGGGAATGGAGACAGATGGGAAAGCTGACCCCATCTGAGCACAGGGATGTTCCGTGCTGTATGGAGCCAAGCTTGGCAATAAACTGTGGGGAAGGCTGGCCAGGGAAAGGCCACTGATCAGGGACTGGCTGGGATTCAGTTGGGTGGTGGTGAGCAGTTATTTTTCATTTGCATCACTTGTCTTTCTTGGGGTTTATTTATCTTTATTTGTTATTTTCCTCTTGATTACAAAGAGGACTAGTTGTTGTTATTATTTTGTTCAAATTATTGAACTGTTCATATCTCAACCCAGGACTTTTCTGACTTTTACCCTTCTGATTCTCTCCCCCATCCTGCTGGGGGAGTGAGCAAGCGGCAGTGTGGGGCTGAGCTGCAGGCTGGGCTTAAACCAAAAGACAGAACGAAGTGAGACCCCTGGCTCTTGCAGAAAGAGCCCCTCATTTGTGGTGCCTCTGGGGACACTGTAAATGCAGTGAGCATCCCAAACCCAAATTCAGCACAGCCATGAAAAACAGGTTTTCCTACTCTGGGCTGGGCAGCTAGTAGTACCAGATAATTTATTTTTTTCTGTCCTGCTTGTGTCATTGCTTATCTAGCAATAGGTAATATGACACACCCCAGGAGGTGCTGTGAGGCATAAGTAATCTCTGTTTGTTAAGCACTCCAAGGCACTTGATGGAAAGCTGGTAGGAAAGTGTCACCCCTGGCTACCAGCAGAGCTAGGATCTATGCAACAGCTTGGCTCTGGAAGCAGTAATTTAGGTATAATGACATGCCAATAGTCACTTATTATATCCCAGAGCAGCAAGCTCTTTAAGGCACATTCCCTCTTCGGAGCAGCAACCTGACACGTGTTTGCACCCAGAGGCTTTATCAGCCTTAACGGGCTGTACAGAGCAGCAGGTGCTCAAATGAGAGAATAACCTTCTGCTGCTCTGACAGCTCACCTGGCCCAAAGTGGATCTTAAATATCCCCACTGTTATTTCAAAGTAGGACTAGACAACCCCAGAGTCCCCGTGTGGATCAGGACCCCATTGTATCTGGAACCATCCGATGGCAGCGCTGGCCCAGGCAGCTTATTATCTCAGACAGGAGGCGACACATGGATGTAGGTCGAATGGAAAACAGAAGGAAACATCAGACAGTACCACTGATGTCACCCTGTGGGTCTTGAGCATTTTCCAAGCTTTTGCTGGCATCCCTGCAGTACTGCTGAGGCCAGACAGGACAGGGGAACGGGAAGGGGGGAATGTTATGTTTCTCTGAATGCTCGTCGTTGAGCTGGGCATCTCATATTGAAGCTGGGGTCATAACACACGGCTGCTCTTCGGGGAGAATGAAACCACAAGCAGCTACAAGATCTCAGAAACAATAGAAAAGCCACAGAAGACAGCAGAAACACTAGGCAGACACTTGGTGAGGGAGACTTTAAAGTTGAAAACAATGAGGGGAAAAAATGGTGGGTTTCTCCTTAATTTCTCCAATGCCCAGGCAAACATCCCTTTGCTACATGGTCTTTATAAATGAACTGAACTGTATCAAAGAAATATTTGACTCCAACATCTGGTTTTCTCTCAAAAGGAGACAGCTTGCAGTTCCTGAATGCTGGCTTTGTGCCTGAACCCCAGAACAGCGTGTGCTTGGGCAGAGGCAGGTTGCACAGAGTGCTCTTCAACCCGAGACAGGTAGAGCTGATATCATTTTCCTTTTCCTAGCAGTTAGAAACTTTCTGAGGGGGATTTAAAAAACCCACAAAATTGTTCCTGCTTTCTCACTCTTAGTCTAAGCTTGAACGTTTTTGGAAGCAAACGCAAAATCAAGTCTGCTTAAGTTTTGAATGAAAACATCTTTGTGTCCTGTCGAGCAGTCCCCTGAGAAGAGCATCATGCTTTTTAAAAGTACCATGCATAGCACCAGAACAACTCATATGAAAGAGCTCTTCAGTTTATCCCAGCACTCTGTGTCCTCTTCTCCTTGGTCAGGCAGAGTCTCCTTTGCATTTCGAAATGTCATTCTGGTAACACCAAGTGACTACAGAAGATTAACTAGTTATTTCATTTAGCACACCTTTGATGTAAGTAGCTGGCACACATAAGAACAGAATTAGCCTTTCTTTGTATGATAAAATTCACTAGGACTGAAATGAGTTTCTGCATCAGATTGAAATGCAACAGGGATGAGTAAATGTGCCACATTTCTCTGCACATTGTTCTCAGTGCTCTTTAGTTGCTGCATGTGTATGAACACAGAATACTTTCAGAGGAATATATACATACAGAGACATGTGTATAATATATATGCACATATACTGGTGGATGGGGGAAGTAAACTCTTAACATTTCACAGAACACTCTTTCTGGGCAGTTATGCAAAGCCATTCACTGTTTAGTAGGTTGGTTTCGTAACAGACGGGTTTGACCATAGTGGATTAGAACATGCCAATTAAGAAGACAAAGAAACATAATTCTTCTTCTTAAATTGTCTAATTACCATGAAAACTTTGCAACTCAGAAAGTCTGAACTGAACTGAACTTTGAAAGTCTGCAGTGGACAGTGGGTAAGAAAAGCAATGTTCTGATTCAAACTCAAGCCTCCCACGCCCCCAGCAGAAAAGCTGCAGCTCTGCTGTGGGTTTGTCACAATCACCAGCTATGCATTTATCAAGATTTTTAAAGCAGTGAGCACTTGAATTGTGTTCTGAAGGCTTATATGAAATTTAAGTGGTGCTGTGTCACCAGTATTTTGGAGGGTGAGAGGAAGGAGAGAGGGAGAGAGGCCAGTCCCCTGGACTGCTGCTTTGGGCACTGGCAGGATATAGGAGGGAAGATGCAAGATTAGAGTTCCTGCACCAAAACACGGGCCAGTATTTTATCTTAAAAGTGCACTGAAAAAATATTTGGTATCTTCGTGTTCCACAGCTTACAGAGGGATCTGAACTCTTGCATGAAGACCAAAATTTGTGTCGAGGCTGAGAGCCCTGGATGAAAGCAGGGGTCCCCTGAGCAAGCCTGAGAAGCCCCAAGGAGGAAGGAGATTTGGCACACTCCAGAGTTACTCCCATCGACTTCCTACCCTGATTGTTGGCTCTCAAGGGTCCACTTCACCCTTCCTGTTAGTCTTACAGGTAGGTCCATAGCCAAGCTTAAGTCCACTGACTCTTGTTACCTGACCAGTTCTGAAATCCACAGGCACTGTCACAGTCTGCTAGCAGTCAAGTGACATGCTTCTGGAAATGTCACTCTCATCTCTAGTCTCTGCCTCTCTTTCCTATCTAGCTTGTCATTCTGTGCCAACAGCCTGCCTGATGACACCACCCCTCAATTCCCACCTTACCCATGAATCCAGGCAGAGCTGAATTCACCCCAAAAACTGAAGATCATAGAATCATAGAATGGCTAGAGTTGGAAGGGACTCCTAGAGGTCATCCAGTCCAACTCCCCTGCAAGAAGCAGGGACACCCCCAACTAGATCAGGTTGCTCAGGGCCTCATCCAACCTGCCCTTGAACGTCTCCAGGGATGGGGCATCCACCCCCTCCCTGGGCAACCTGTTCCAGTGCTCCACCACTCTTACAGTAAAGAACTTTTTTCTAATATCTAATAAGATACCATCTAATAAGATGGTAGGTACATTCCTAGTGTCTGCAGCCTCCAGCTCAGTGGGGGAACTTCACATAAGCACCTAGTTATCTGTTTTAGTTAGACACACCAGTCAAAGGCATTGAGGTCACACCTGTAAAGCAGTGCTTGCCATAGTGCTTGCTCTAACCTTCTGTTCACCTTACAAACTCATCTGATGCAAAATAGTTCATTACTACAACATCTGCACTCACATTTTGAGAAGTACCAATGGAAATATGTGTCTGTCTATACACACCATGCCAAGGACACGTATGACATATTAGATGATGATAAAAGGAGAGAAAAGCAGTGTAAGCTGGCTGGTAAAAGTCAAAGTATTCCTTTTTTCAATCTTTTAAAATTCTTACCACTTACCCCACTGTACTTTACTGGCATGGGTAATGCTGAGCAGGCATTTTGATAATGACTCTTGGTGGAGATCTTTCATGGAGCTAATTTCATAGCTCATGGCTGGAGCTAAATCAGTTTATGGAAGGAAAAATGCTTTGCTGAGCACTTTTAAACCTCCTGCAGAACTGAGGATGGTCACATCTAAAACAGTTCTTCTTAAGCCAGAAAGGCCAAACTTGCACCTGCCCTGCTTCCAGCAGCTCACAGGAGATGAAGATGTCCCCAGGACATCCAGCAGCAGCAGCCAGCCCACGGCTGACACCTCCTTGAATCTGTTTGCAAAGGGCTGATGAGGAAATATGCAGTGCCCTGGCAGAAAGCCCAGGCTGGGTTGGCTTGACAAGCCACTGGAGTTACTTCCTTGCAATTCAGACCTTCAAGACCAAAATGTCACGGAGGAGGAAGTGCACAACAAGCTTCTAAGGACAAGGTCAATGTGTTTGCCAGTAGCAAAGGCAGAAATAGGAACAACACTCCCTTCTGTCCCGGCACCACAATTATTCTGGATAACTTTAACATTAGGTGGGCAGAAATGATCACAATGAAAAGACGTCACCTACTGGAATATGAAGTGGAGACATTATGGAACAGAGTTTTCAGGAAATGACAAGGAAGTGATACAGTTGTTTAACAGAGGGTGAAAGAGGAGCCTAGGCAGAAGGAACTAATCACACTTCTGAGACCCCTGTCAATATGAAAGAAGAATCTGCAAGGAAGGAAAATTTAGATGAACAAGTTATTCGATACTCATTTTAGGCAGGGGAAATGAGTCTGCAGTGAAGACCAGTTGGCCTCTTCTCCAACTCCACAGCAGTCTGAAACATCAGGAGCTTTACAGGAGATAAACATCAGGAGAGCCCAGGTCTCTGGAGAGACGTGGTTTTCCTGAAGCTCTGGGGGAGTAGCTCCTGCACTTGAGGGACTCAGAATGAAGGACACCCTGCTGCTAGCCTATGCACAACTGAGCCCAAAACACTCCACATAACCTATGGTGTCTATCTGAGCATTGCAAAGAGAAAGTCAAAGTAAAAAATGATTAGGAAGAACAGCCATGAGTGCACAACTTCAATAAGCCAACCAGTGGTAGCAAATCTGCAGTAAATACAAAAAGAGAGCCAAGACACACAGAGAAAAGAGTACTTGTCTTGTCCCTTTCCCTCAGGAGGAGGCCAAAGGCTGGTACAAGTCTTTTTGAGGTTAAGGGGAACAGCTGTGTGCTGTTCAAGCAAGCCTCTCTGATGCCTTTATATCTAACTCAGCTCTTAACATGTTGGCAGTGCATTTTAGTAGAGAACTGAAGGTATGTGAAGGTAGCAAAGGATGACTTTTCAGGGCTTTTTAATGGTTTTTTGAGGCCATTCAGAATGCTTCAAAGATTGCTCATATGAGTGGAGAAGGTAGCAAAGCCAGCCACTCACCAAGAATCAAAATGGTAATGGCAGCAGAAAATTATGTGTTGATGAACACAAACCATCCATGTGGCTGGAACACCCCTAACTCTAACGAGTCAGTAGTTGCCAACAAGTAAGTGGTAAGAGAAACAATCTCAGTGGTGTGTGTTCAGCTCAATCCTCTCATCCCTCTTCATGTATTTAAAGCTAAATTGACTGATTGCTATTTCCTCTGTTAAGAATCAGGGAGTAATGGCATAACCCTTCAAGTCAGTGGAAAAAGAACCTGGTCAGGGGCAACTGATGGTGGTGTGAAATGGTCACAGGAATTTTCCTTGGCTGTCAGGGGAGAGAGGGAAAGTTCAAGGGGGACTAGAGTTTGGATCAAGGACTGCTAGTCTAGACTGTCATTCTTTCCTATCTGTAGTTTAGCTAATATTCAACCATTGAATAAACAAAGCCATGCGACTGGTATGGCTTTTTATTTGATGAGGGAATCATTAGTAAGTGTATGTCTTTCCAAGGCCTCTCTTATCTGCAAAGCCTCTCTGAGATTGTGAGAAGGATGAATTTGTGTATCTTGGTTAATAAAATGTCTCCTCACTTCTTGGGTGGTCAGGGATACTAAACAGGACATACAGAAAGATGGTAGGTTTCTGTTTGGTGTATTGATGGAAAAAACAGAGTCTGGTTTTGCAAAGGCTTCATTTGCTGATGTGCTGCCTATTCTTTTCTAATACCTTTTTGCTTCAAAAAGCAGGAAAGGGAGTTTCACCGTCAGTATTTTACAAATGAACTCGGGTTAACAGGTATTAATACAAGTCATCAAATTCCTTCATGTGGCATCAGGCAGCTTAGATGAGATAGAGCTCTATTTTCCTCAAAGTCCACATTGCATCAGATGTGCACAAAGTAGGATTTAATTTCCAGTTTATAATTAACACACAAAACCCATCATAAATTCCAAACAAAACTTAAAACTTCCTCTGTGCAGTAACGCCAGCCCAGTAAAGCACTGCCATCTTATTGATCTCCTTTCTGACTGCTGCTTCTCCTTCCAAACGTAGTCAACATTTTCCTATGTGTGTGGCTTTATGTCCATTGCTGCTTCCTCAGCCTGTCTCCACAGGGCTGTCAGCTCACAGTAAAGGAGACGGTTAAGGTTGCTGGCCCAGAAAGCAGCACTGCCACTGCCTCCCCATTAATTGTAGGCAGACAGGAGAGGGAATTGCTGGAGTGAGAGATAAGGTAGAGTCCTCCCTGGAGACATCAAAGCCCCAGGAGAGTGAGGAGCTGGCAGGGGGGTGGGGAGCTGAGACCACTTCTGGGCAGGGCTATCCCACCCTGCCACTAAACTGAATCTGCAGCTGTGATCTCTCTAGGCTTGAAAAGTCTCAAAATGGGTCAGTCTGCCACAGTGGCCGCATTCCTGCGCCTGAAGTGATTCGCCATTTTCTTGGCCTACCTCCTGGTGCTTTCCAACAGCCTCCTTTATTACCCCAGAATCTGCAAATTTTTACCAGCTCTTTAAACTCAAATCTTCTTTCTCACAGCTTCTTGTCTTTGTGGAGGCCAACAACTAACCACACTTTCTCTTAACTAAGGTACCACAGTTCCCAGAAACAGGATATTTTGCAATTTACAAAGGCCATCCAGGAATACCAAGTTAAACACAGGGACATGTTTAGCAGTCTCTAACAGCATATAAACTGTTTAAAGTGACATGATGCTTTATAGAAGTCAGCTAATATACTGGGGCAGGGGGGGCTTTAATCAGGGGAGTCCCACGTATCTTCTCCCAACCCAGAGAGTTTTTCTTAGTTCCACCCAACAAATGTCAACTATTAAAATCACCAGAGCAACAACTTAGTCTACATTTCATTGTATGCACTTTTAGCAAAGTTTCTGTGTGGTCTATAATCAAAGTAAACTTCATCCTCTATCAAATAATTACAGCCACACGTAGAATTATCAGAAGGCTTTTCTAAGACACTGAGGAGATAGAACATAGGGCCACTGTATGGGCAAATGATTAATTTATGATGATGCAATTAGAAACTTCAAGCAACAGGAATCAAAATTAAACACTACAAGCACAAATGATCTCTGAGAAACTTTAGCAAGGCAGTGTAGTCATAGCTACGTTGTAGGCAAGGACTGCCTTTACTATTTACTTCCCACTCTGGCTCTCTATCACATTGCATCTTCCCACTTTGATGAGACTAATATGCTAATCTGTTCCTTTTGTAAGAACCTAATTATGCACTGTCTGCCCAGCAGGCAAATATTGCAGGAACTTAGTGTAAAACCCACTGAAATCAAAATACGTTATTTAAGCGGTAATTTATTAAGGTCTTAGTGTAAGGTACAACATGGTATGAACTAGGACAACAGCTAAATCTTAAGAGGAGGCTATAGAAATGCAAGACTTTGTTAAGACTAAAGAACAAAAAGATGAGAGAAAATAGGGTCTTTTCTTTTGGAGCCTTAAAGCCTAAAAAAAACTCTGAAAAGCTTAAAAACATAGGGAAAATAATTAGCACTTTAACATGCTTTTTATTTCCTGAAATAAAAAAAAAAAATGTTTCCAGTAAAGAGTAAGAACCTTTCGTGATATCCTACAGATGCTTTTTGTACCCTTTAAGCTTCCAGCCTTTACAGTACATGAATAGGAGATTGAAGTGCTAAACTAATTCTTAACCAAGAAAAAAGGAAGCATGTGAGCCTAAAGGAGGCTCTTTTCCTCTTTAGCCTATACATCCCAATTATCTGTGAAATAAGACTTTCACTCTGTAAATGACATGTGCGGTTGCAATTTAGTTTATTGACATGAAAGAGTATTTAACAACTGCACGGCAAACTCAAGCAGGTGCCTGACAACTTTCTCCCTAAAAAGTTGCAAGTCCCTAAATTTTACACATCTCTATTGTGAAAGTTATATTCTTTTTTAATATTAGTTATTTCTCCTTCCATTTTACTTGCCTGGTCTGTGCATCTTGATACGGAAATGTTACATTTTCTTGCAGAAGTCTACAAAGCACAATCCCTGCTTCTGCCTCTGAGAACAGCCTGCTTTTGTTTCCCCAATAACAGTACCGCTCTTTTTTAGCTTGGATACTAGATGCCAGAGAAGGAAAGATATCCCCAGATATCCTACCAAAGACCCTGCCACGCTCTGATTCTGCACAAAAACACGTAGTAGAATGAGCATCAGATACCTCCGTGCTCGGGGCAAAACATTCTTTTAAAGCCAGGAGTAGAACTTCTGGAGCTATTTTGTCATTTCAGGTTCTGACGTAGGGTTGTACAGCACTACAAAGGCCGATTAAAATGTGATGTTCGTCCCCCAAGGTTCAGCCTGGTGTCAGCTCCGTGATTTGAAACGGCAACAAAGCTGAAGTGGAAGCTGCAGAAGGTAAATCTTTCCTATGGGATTTCTGCCACATCTTTTCCTCAGCCCGGAATTGCCTTTACGCTGAGCAGGAGCAGAATAATGAGACTGTTAAGCAGCTCGTCTTTGTTTTGCATGCTATGGAAACCCCAGTTCTCTCCTGGGAGAGGATCTCTCCAAAAGGAGAAGCTGCTATTAGCATCTGAAATCAAGCAGTACAGCCAGTGAAACAAGCCACCTCTTCCAGAAAGAGCCTCCTGGCATCCTGTGTTTTACACAGCTTAGCCCAGGCAGCTCCTTGTCCTTAACAATTAACTGTGGCCGAGTTAAATGGGGCAAAACCCACTCTGCATGCACAGAAAATATTTTGCCTACTATCAGAATCAATTGTATGTTCCATTTCTTCTTTTTTTTTAATTCCTGTTCTTGCTGTGTTAAAACTAAGAAAAATCATTTTGAAAAATATTTTAAGTTGAAAAGCCTGTCAGAAAAAGGCTAGAACATGAGAAACACTCTCTGTCATGAAAGCAAAGGGTATTACTCGCAGAGCATCTAGCCAATGTTTTGGAAAGCACTGAGTCTGGCTGAGTGGACAAATGTAAACAGGCTCTGGGCAATAATACATCCAGCATTGCTCCATCTGGCATCCAAACCCCACGCTGTTCCCAGCCCAGCTCTGACTTCAGGCAGGGTACCGATCCACTGCCCACCAGGGACTAACAAAAAATCAACAAATGTTCCTTCTCAAAATGTCTGGCTTCAAAAATATTTGGTATAAAGTGGCTTCTTTGTAAGAATTTTTTACTCCATAATATCAAACATTATATACTAAGGAGTGCTGGACAAGAGCCTGGCTGGAATCTCTGTTACTTCTTCATGGGTATTTGAAAGCCCACAGGGAAACAGCAGAGGCTGGGAAGGGGGATAGCCCTGACAGATACACTGCCATGCTTACACCGCAGCAACAGGCCATCAGTAACTACCACCTGATCACTGAACTTTTCATTCATCACCCAGTGTGGTTGCAAGTCCAAGGCTTGCCTTCTGTCATCTAGTTTATGGTTCCCTTAACTGGACAAAAGCTGGTTCCCAACCCCGTGCATGTTCTCCTACATTAAAGGTGGGTGTCATGGTTGATGTTGGAACGTTCATACCAGGTTTTCTGGCCCTGATGCATAAGCCATTCTGGATGTGGGTCTGATCACAGGTGTAGGTTGCCCCCTGGGGCAGCTCAGATTGCTTGTGGAATCAAGTGGGTGCAAGGGCTTTGCTACATCCTGTGTCTATCTCCAGGCTTTGTCAAGCACACATGCTTGCTTTACACAGGCCTTCCTCTCAAATCTAGCCCAAGTTATAACTGAAGAGAAAAGCACCTTCAGGCACTGTAAAAAGGGAACTGAGGAAGGGCATCAACACCATCCAGATGTCAAATGTAGCATCAGTCTACAGATCAAAGCAAATCCACTTCAGTGGTCAGTCACACAGTAATCATAGATCTCCACCTCCCTCAGCACTGCCCGCATCTGAACTTACAGCTTTGCCAATCGCCTTAGCCCACAGTGGCTTCCAAAACAGGTCCTCACTCATTCCTCCTGCCACTGGTGCTGGTACTGGGATAGTGTCTAAAACCATCTTCCCTCATGGAAAGCAAGACTGTTATTCCTAATGGTGTTAAAAGGGCTACTCGGAAAGTATCATCTGTCACTGCTATGGTGAAACTGGATTGCAATGGTGTTGATACTCCCAATTATTTTTGTACAGTTGTCAGGCTTAACTATCTACCTAGAATTGACCCAGCATCATCAAAATCAAAGGGAGTAAAGCTAAAACCATTAAAGGACGAACATAAATTATTAATAAGCTTTTTGCAATGCCAGCATGTGCCAGCCAGATGTATTAAATGAAAATCTCATGTTGCTTCAGCTTAAAACCAGTGGGGTTTTGGGTTGGGGTTTTTTTGGGTTTTTTTTCCGTTTGCCAGTGTTATAAGCACCATAGCATAAACAACAAAGCACTGGCAAATAAACCCTAAAATGGTAATTGGGGTATCCAGCTTTACATCCTACTGATGAGGCTTTTCATCTTATTTCCTCAGGGAAGGAAGGCTGGGGAGGATCATGCTGTCTATCCCATCCTTGCTTAATTTTTCCTTTCCTTCTCCTTCCACAAATGTTGAACACTTGACCAATTTCAACCAACTTGACAGAAGACAGAGAAATGAGGTTCCCAGAAGTTTCGTGAGACAGGGACTAGGTAGAGGAGAGAGACATTTTAATGCCCCGAGTGATGGAAAGGCTGCTTAAACTCACCCTGTACTGGGCCTCAGAGAATCCAGAGATGACAAGGCCATTAAAAGTGAAACCCATTACCAGTCCCGTTCTTGGAAGAGACTGTTTTTTCCTTGAAGCATAGTCCCAATCATATAGATCTTGATAAATGGCTTTATTAACACATTCTAATCAGATGCAACAAACAGCTACAGATTTCTAAGCTGTGCATCCTTGAGCAGTACAGTCATCTCAGTGTGCAGTAGTCCACCCATATGGCTGGTCCCAGAAATCCCTTAAAAATTATTTTTCTTGTCCTTTACCATGACATAAGTGAAATGCACATGATGTGATGATAGTGAGTAGCGGAATGAATTCTGTCTCTTGTTACTGAGATTTTATTCTGCTTTTCCACATTGTTTTTTCTCATCTCTGTGCACAGCACAAATCAGAACAAGCCCCTGACTGCTGAACACTGACCTCTAGTTTGGTAATTTGGGCAGAGACCACATACTCTTACAGATAAAGGCATCCATAGGTTTGGTATTGCCACTTATGACCAAAGCAGGATTTGATTCCATCTGATTTAAAGATAAAAGACTCTGTATCTCATTTTCCAGCCTCTTCAGGCCATCTGGCTTTCTGCTCAGGAACTGAGCCACAGAAATAAACAGCCAAAAATTAAAATACAATCTCACACTATTAGCTCTTTCACTTCATCCTCATTAAGATAAAAAAGAATTAATTTTGAAAATCCATAATGCAAAACCTTGTGCAGTACTTCCTTGAGAGGTACAGATGTCTGAAAAAAATCTTTCTAATTGAAGTGTTCAAAGGGCATCTTCCACATTTGGTTTATACATCCATCATAGATGCACAATTACTGAACATAAAATTAATGAATGAAAATTGTGTCTACCACTAACATGCTGGTAGATTTGCAGATTAGCAGTATTAGACATTTTCCAGTGGCTCCACAGATTCCCTGGCGTTCACATACTCTGAGGAAGACACTGATTTTGTGGGAAGATATTACTACAGCCAGAAGGCCAAGTGAGGTTATTTTTGCTTTGTTAGCATTTCTGGCTTAGATACCAGTGCCACTCACCACATGCTAGCCTGAGAGTCTACTGTGTCCTGCAGTCACATCAGAATGAGGTGATGATGATAAAGGTGGGTGTCCCTCAGGGACTGGGACAGCTCTAGGCTCCTACCACTCCCAGCAAGCACAAGATGTTGTGGGTGTGAATTACATACCTATAATCAATACCAATCTACTGTTACTATACCCTATATCTTGCATCTTCTGCATAATCTGCCTGGACACATCCTGCCTGTGGAATGTAACATGGTTAAGAGATACTGTGTTTTGACACTTCTTGGTCCTCCCTCCCCTGTGCCATTTGAGTATTTCCCACAACCACAAGCAATCATGGACTTGCTCAAGGACAGAAGCTTTTTTTTTTCTTTCCAATTTACTTCTGGAAGTGTATTCTGGAATACCCTTTAAAGATGAATGAGGGATAGCAAATCTGTCTATTCCCTGCGTGCAGACAGATGGTGTATCAGTGTGGAAACATGAAGCAAGGATGCTGCTTGGAATTTGAGGGTGACAGCGCTGGGACAGGCTGCCCAGAGAGGCTATGGAATCTCCTTCTCTGGAGACATTCCAAACTTGCCAGGGCATGATCCTGTGCAACCTGCTCTAGGTGATCCTGCTCAGACAGGGGGGTTGGACTAGATGGTCTCAAGAGGTCCCTTCCAACTCCCAGCTTTCTGCGACTCCGTGATTCTGTGACACACATACACATTCCGCACGGAGCCAAGAAAAGCTGAGATTGCTGTTGTCGCTGGGGTCATGCTGAAAGGGACTCGACCCTGGCTCCGTGAGACAGCGCCAGGAGCCAGATGTGCACCCCAGCACGTCCCTGTCACAGCCCCCTCTCACACTCTGAGAAGATGCCCGAGAGAGGGCTCAGTGAAATGCAAATTTAGCTGGTTCAAAAAGAAAACGAAAGTCAGAGGGTTTGCACAGGAAACAGCCCGGGGGCGGGGAAAGGAGACTGAATGCCTTTCATTGAAATGCAAAGCGTGGAAATTTCTCTTCTCAGAAAGAGCAAAACCCCCCTCAGGGTGTCAGTTTCCTTAAAGGGAGCAGGAGAGTAAGGTTGGTCCTGAGGGACGGGAGTTAGATCATCCCTTGTGTNGAGTAACTGGTGGCAAATCCTGCGCAAGATTGGTCCTGAGGGACGGTGCGAGTTAGAGCATCCCTTGTGTAGAGTTGTCGGGGTGTGGAACAGGCTGCTCAGGGAGGTGGTTGAGTCCCCATCCCTGGGTGTATTTAAAAGATGGGCAGATGAGGGGCTCAGGGATATGGTTTAGGAGAGGACAGGTATGGTTGGACTCGATCTTAATGGTCTTTTCCGACTTAGTCATTCTGTGGTTCTGTGATTGATGCTCTTGCAAACACATCTCTGCTGCGTGTCACTTTCTGGTTTTGTGGTCACTGCTGGTTCTGAACACACAGGGCATGAAGAAGCCTATCGAGCTTTAACGGGACTAGAAATGAAATGACACAGACAGGAACCCATCCAAACTAACGCCAGGATGTCCCAAGCACATCTAGCCATTACCATCTGCCCGTGTTCCCCATGAGCACTAAGCCATTCACCCCTCCAGCTGCCCTTGCTCTGCTGCTGCTTGGTGGTTGACCCTCTTGCCTACCAACCTGACAAACATGGTGGTCCCTACTGCGGAATGCATGGGGGGTGCTTCACAGATGGCCATCTTACCAGCCTTAGAAGCATCTTCAACTTTCTCAGGCCGGGCTTGAGAAACCTGTTGTGTTTGTTTTACCCAGCAGATGAGAAAAAAATGTGAAAGGGTTTGACAGGCAGAAACAAAAGCTGATTTGGCTTAGCCAGAAAAAAAGAAGGTCTGGCTGAACCATCAGAGAGTGTTAGCTGGCAGAGAGCAGCTAAAGGGAAGGTGTCTTGGAGGGGCACTGAGTTCAGTAGGAAGGCAGCCCAGTGAGCAGCGGTCTGTATCAGCACGTGTGCCAGCCATGGCGGCACAAGCCCTGTCACCAGCTCTTTTGGCGTCATTTCTCATAGAGCATTTGCACTTCTCTTTCAGCCTCACTTGGTCTCCAGCCACCGGTGCCAGTGCACTAATTGCTGATACATCTTCACAAAGCAGCCTTACCTCCTGGGTCTCATCCCCGAGATTTTGTTTTACCATTGCCCTGAGCACCCTTCTGTGCAGCACTGACATTGCACAATGTTTCATCAGAGCCCTGTCCCGGCTAAAGAACAAAGAAATCAAGCTGTGTGGGCAGTGATTTTTTTTTTTTAATTAATTAACAAACTAGCATTTTCCCCCCTGTAGTCTCCTGTGTACTTTCCAGCCACCCAGTTTCTGCTTCCACTACATGCTTCTGCCCACACCTACTCTGTCCCATTCTTGTCATGGCTCTATTGCTGTCCTGTGGTCACAGGAATGACAAAATCTGCTGATTCTTTCATTGCAGCTTGTTCTGATAACTGTGCAAGTTAAGAAGTGCTACAGGTTACAGAAGGAATGAAGTTGGTTTTCCAAGATACCTCTATGATATGGATTCTTTAATGGCTGTGAGAAAAGGAAGCTCATTTCCTTTGCATATAGGTAGAAAGCATGAAAAATTGTCTCCTTCTGGTCCTCTTTCACAGAGTGTGTAGAAAGTTTTGAGCTTCCTCTCTCGTGTTACTGAACTTCCCTGGGAGTTACTCAGCAGTTCTCAGCAGAGAACAGAGCAGCAGTCACACACAAGCAGAGCCTGTAAAAACTTTGGTGCTGTTTTAACTTTTAGGAGGCAGGGCAGGGAAAAAACTCAAATACCCTAGAGGAGGTGGATGAAGGTACTGGAGCTTTGCATGTCCCCAGGTCTGATCTGGAGGGCTGAAGGAAGGAGGTTACTACTCTGGTCTGTGAACTGGAGGAGAGAGAGCTCTGGGCAAACAGCTTCAGCACCGGTTTTTTTATGTTAAATATAGCAGTTAGAGCCGTCCTCTTAATTGGTGGAGATAAAGGTTATCTCCAGTGTAACTGGAGTCAACAAGCATGAATAGTGCTGATGTTTCTGGGTAGCCCTTGTTCACAAATCCCAGAAGAATAGCTAAGCAAACACTTGGGAAAGCAAAGACACTTAGGAATTTGTGGTGCTGAGTTAAGGCTTCTGGTAAAAATTTAACCTAACCTTTCTCCAGCTGTTTGCTTTCACAGAAATCTGTGAAAGAAAATTTAAAACTTACATAATTTTTGGAAACCTAACATTCACTTTCTGCAGAGGAAGAAAGAAATCCAACTCCAGTATGTCTAAATGGCTTAAGTATATCAGGAAACTAAAATGTGATGAATTTTCAGGGTCTGTCTTTTTTCCTCTGCTGTTGTCTTTCATATATATTTTAGGTTCTCATTCTGGTTGGAAAAAGATGCAGTTAGAAAAGGCCAAGCCTGTGCGAGGTTCCTATCCAGCTGTGTACACAGAAACCTGTTGAAAAGAAATGTCAGTTGTAAGTACTTCATAATTGGGATTACGTATTTCTGAATTACTTTGTGAATACTCTAATTTTACTAACACAAGGCATGAATGGAGAGTGCTACCTTATAAACATTGTTGATCACTCCTATTCCTTCCTGTCAGGCTGCTTTGAAATCCTTTCACAAGGATTCACTGAATCCAAACTCCGAAGAAGAGCACTGCTTTGTGCAGTTGTCTTTTGCATTTCCTTGCTTAAATGCCTTGGAGCTTACTTCTGCCTGACTGGCAGAGTATCTAAATGAATAGCCCCTGGCAAAATGCAAATATCTGACACTTCGCCTGGGGGGCAAGTTATTTTAACAGTGAAAACAAGCAGCTATTTTGTCTAAACAATACTGTAAGTGCTTTAATGAAGTAAACGTGTGGCTAAACTATTAAAAGTTTGGGTTTGGTTTGTTTGTTTTCTTTAATCTGTTAAATTTATTTCTTTGTATTCATTTTAAGGAAAAACTATGGTAAGTGTTGCCATCATTAATGTTTCCTCTCCACACTGTCAGCTTCTGCAGGGGGCTAAAAGACTGTCTTGTGTTGGCCAGCTTATCTCTCGCCCACATCAGCCCTGATGACTTTGCAAGCAACCCCACCGAGCTAAATGGAACTAAATAAGGAGATGTTACCCAAGGTAAGGAGGTTTACAAGCCCTTGAAACAACAAGGTTGCAGAAATGGGACCTTTGTCCTTGTGAGGGGTCATGCGACCCGAGAAAGATGGATTTGCCTTCCAGCAGGGCTAGGCTACACAGCAGGGGGGTACTGCTTGCTTGTGCTAGGGAGCAGTTTAGAATGCCTGAGATGATCACCTCCCATCACTCATAGTACCACTCATGGTTACTTCCAAAGGTGCTTTGCTAAGAAAAGCTAAACCAAACATGGTTTATACAACCTTCTTTGGCTGTAACTGACTGTAAAGCATACCTGGCCATGAGCTGGACATTTTTCTACTGAGTGATGAGCTCGGACTGAATGTCCCAGGTGCTTTCTGTTCCAGGACTCTGGAACCAAAGTGCTCCAAATGTGGCTGCTTTAGATCTGTGTTTTTGTACTGGAGCTCATTCTGAAACAAATGTGGCCAGATCTCCCCAAGGTTTGACCACTATCCCCTCCAACTGCTGGAGTCTGGGGACCCCTTGACAGGGTGGTGTTAGGACTTTACCATTGTGGTGCATCCCAACAAATGACAGATTTACCAGCAAATATACCATGGTTTAAATCACTGGTTGCTGCAAGTTAGGAGGACATACTAGAAGTAAATTATCTCCCAGTACCTATCATGTTTATTTTGTTCCTTTTTAACTACAACTGGAGGAAATGACCCAATGTTCTGACCCAATATGACTTGGTTTCTGCAAGTCTCAAAGCACTTTACAAGGAGTGCAAATGCAGAAGTGAAGGGACTTGCCAACAGTCTCTTAGCAGAGTGATTCCTAGCACTCAGGGAAAGCACACAGATCTCATTAGTTCATTTGTGGTAGTTTCTCTTTCTCTTCTGTGGCTACTTCCTTCCCTTCCCTTCCCTTCCCTTCCCTTCCCTTCCCTTCCCT
>VXBZ01012453.1:27068-39626 GCA_013399135.1 Heliornis fulica | reverse complement strand
TCCCTTCCCTTCCCTTCCCTTCCCTTCCCCTGTCTTGCTACAACATGAAATATGTTGGAAATTTATAATAACAGTCTGTCACTCACAGTCCTAATTATGCATTATGGTTTTTAGTAGTCCTGAGTTTTTATCTCACAACAGCAGTTTTGCTTTCTTCCTCATTTGGCAGCAAATCCAATTACATATAAATAATAACCACCTAGGCTTGCCACAACCTTTACAACCCTTTTACATTGTCTTCTTGATACTGCTGTCTCCCAGGTAGCTAACCCCATCTGGAGCCACCTATTTGCTGCTGGCTCACATGTCTGCTGTAAAGTGGTGTATTCCCTCTGTAAGAGATACCAATCTCCAACTGTAGGCTTGTGCTTTTGGACCACAGAGCCTGTAAAACAATTTGGCTTGGAGTTTATGTTCTTCTGCAACTAGTGTAAGGACACAACTAAAAATACACAACACACACACCCCAAAAAACCCACCAAGGCAACAAAAAAACAATGCATTTTCAGAGTGTTCCTATATATGCCAAGAAAAATATCTGGAGTCAAAATGAAGATGAAAGATCAGCCAGTCCATGGGAAAGGTTTCCTATGTTTCTCAGTCTGAGAAGTGATAACCTTGAAGACAGAAGTAAAGGGAACTTAATGATACTACAAGTACCAATAAAGGCAATAAGAATTCCATACATCCCACTGGTGCTGTGATCAAAAGAAAAATTATCTCCATGGTGAAAAGAACAATTGGATAATAAAAAAGACCATGGAAAAAAATTATGATGTGATAAATACT
Organism: Heliornis fulica; assembly: GCA_013399135.1. Classification (NCBI taxonomy): domain Eukaryota; kingdom Metazoa; phylum Chordata; class Aves; order Gruiformes; family Heliornithidae; genus Heliornis; species Heliornis fulica. The sequence continues at coordinate 38,837 of VXBZ01012453.1, read as the reverse complement.
TTGAAGCTGGATGTACACAGCACACATATTACCCTGAAATGGAATTCAGAACAGAGTAGATTTCACCGAGAATAGGGCTGAAACATAACTTTGGAGGAGACACTGGTGCTGAAGCAAAGGGGCAGCCATAGGCAGGGTAGAGACACCATGACATAATATTGCTTGTGCTACGATTGTGCCTGGAGATCTGAATAAGATTGTGTGATCTCAGGGCATAAAATGCCATATCAACTCCTCAAAGACACCACCCCCCCAAAAAAAAAGCTTTAAACCTGCACAAAAGCAGTAACACTTTGTCTCCAGTTGGGGTTTCCACTGACATTCAGGCTGAAGCTCCAAGTAGAGCACAGAGCAAAAGATACCGATCAGGAGAATAAACATTACCCTGGCACTCCCTGAGCTGACTAGCTAACAAACCAGACAGCTGTCATCAAAGATAGATGCCAAGAAAGACATCCAACTGTATGGCTCTGGTCTTCACAGGACGTTCCCTCTGAATAGTATGAAACACTTTGTCACTGTGAAGGTGATTGAGCACTGGTACAGGATGCCCAGACTGGTGATGGAGTCTCCATCCTTGGAGATACTCAAAAGCTACCTGGACTTGGTCCTGGACAGCCAGTTATAGGTGGCTCTGCTTGAGCAGGGGGATGGACCAGATGATCTCCAGAGGTCTCTTCCAACCTCAGCCAGTGATTAAGTGATTCACCTTCCATGTGAAAGAAAACATGGATCAGTACAAGCTGGGCCATCTCTATTGTGTTTTTCAATCTTCATACCAGTTGGAAAGGGATCAGAGTAATGGAGAGACTCTGCACACCCAGAATAACAAGAGTAAAGGCTTATAAGAAGCTCAGTATGAAAGAACACTTCATTTCTTGACCCAGGTAGCTGAAATAGCCGAGGGTAATACTAGCATCAGTCAGTACAGTGTGATGTAAACAGCATAGATACAGACATTACTAGTCACACAATTAGACAACCTCAGTTGGTCCTGACACATGTACTTCACAGCCACTTATTTAAGACATCTTGCTATTACCTCACTGTTTGAGGTTGAAAAACCCATAACCCTTTGCTATATCAAACAATACCTTATAAGACATTTTATCAGTGAAGAAAGACCCTGGTCTATATAACATAAACTTCCCAGAGCCAGTACCTCTGAGGTCCCTAACAGCCAGAAGCCCTTAGATTTTCTCTGATTCCATATCTGTGATGATAGCACTAGTATGATTTTGCATCAAGAATGCCAGCAGTTCCCTAAGGACAGCCCCATTTTACAAAGTGTTCTTTGAAGGACTCCACTGTGTCTTATTGCTATGGGTGGTCAAGAAGACCAACAGAATCCTGGCTGGTGTCATAAACAGTGTGGCCAGCAGGACCAGGGAAGTGATCATCCCCCCTGTATTCATCACTGGTGATGCTGCACCCTAAGTACTGTGTTAAGTTTTGGGCCCCTCATTACTGGAGCATGTCCAAAGAAAGACAATGAAGCTGGTGAAGGGTCTGGAGCACAAGTCTTGAGAGGAGCAGCTGAGGGAACTGGAAAAGCGGCCTGGAGAAAAGGAGGCTGAGGGGAGACCTTATTGCTCTCTACAACTGCCTGAAAGGAGTTTGAGCCCAGTGGGGGTTGGTTTCCTCTCAAGTAACAAGTGATAAGACAAGGGGAAATGGCCCAAGTTGTACCAAGGGAGGTTTAGATTGGATATTAAGAAAAGTTTCTTCACCTAAAGGGTTGTCAATCATTGGAACAGTGTGCCAGGAAGTGCTGGAGTCACCACCCCTGGAGGTATTTAAAAGATGTGTGGATGTGGTGATTAAGGACACAGTTTAGTGGTGGACTTGGCAGTGCTAGGTTAATGGTTGGAAACAATGATCTTCAAGGTCTTTCCCAACCTGAATGATTCTATAACCCAATTTTTTTTTTTTTTTTTTGGTTAACCTATGAAAATGAGATTGTACCAGAATTCATTGTAGCTGTCAAACAGACTTCCAGCACACCAGCAGCAGAGGGAACCTGAGCTGGAGACGGTGTTCCTAGACCTGCACATTATCCTTTGTTAATCTGGGCACTGAATGCTGCAAAACTGCACTGCCCTGCTGCTATAAATACCCAGGCAGTCACTTGACCTTGGCAGTTGCTTTGGCCAAAATAATTCTCCTTTGAAACTGGCAGGGACACAATAGGAGCACATGCCTGCTGCTCCCTGCAGCCTGGAGCTCAGCTGGAATGAATAACCTTCGCCTTGCTCTGAAGGTGCTGCCTCATGACCAGAGTACCAGCGCTAGTACCAAAATGCAGGTGCCACCTTCTTTTCCCCTGCCACATGTCCCTACCTTCTTTCCCCATGTCACTGATGAGACAGACTGTTAATCTTCTTATTTCTCCCCTCAAAGATTCATCTGACTTTTACAGTGAAAAGAAGGAAAAATGCACTTACAGGATTCGACATATTTTTCCCTATAACAAATATCTGGATTAGAACAGATGAATCAAAAATCACTTCTCTTTTTCGTTCCACTGTAAGAGACTAGTCAGCTAGAAGCCTATGGTCTTTTTATCTAAAGGTAGGTAAGAAAATCCTATCATAAACATGTATATTAATATCTCCTACATTTACCCATTCACAAAGTTTTTAGGCCAGCTGACCACAACCCTTTACAAACCTAATGAGAGCTATATATACCCCTCCAGGCACTTCATTCTGTATTTTAAGATTAGTCAAATTGCCCTTAGGATCAAGGGTCAGGAGCTGATACTATGCCATTAATGTCTAAAGGAATCTGTGTTTTCTCCAATTAATTTCCTAGGTCAAAAGTTCAGTACTGAGCAAACCCAGGAGGGCCTCTGTCATGTTGAATTTCAGAATCGCCCTGTCAGCATCATGCCAGTCAAATCCTTCAGAGGTGCTTTCCTTTGCCTTTGGAAGCAAAGGTTATCCAAGCACAGTGCTCACAGGCATTTTTCATGGCAAAACAAGTAGAAGAGGGCTGGGCTTTTTCTGTGTATTTTATCCTGCAATTCCTTTGATAGCTCACATCTTAATTTATATTTAGCTACTATTACGGTTCACAAATGATACACTAACAGGCAACTGGGAAGTTGCCCAGAAATCACAACTGATTTTTTTTTTTGGTCATTTACTACACCAAAAATGAAGCTGAGCCTGATCTATTCTTAGAATTGCTATTGCCATAGTAGCATCAATACAAAGCTCGAGAGAGTACTACTCTACCAGTAGCACTTGCTATATGGAATGATATAGTTATGCTCTAGAGTAGCTATTCTCTACCTACACATTCCCATGCACATGCTAGGTATCAAAGGTGGCTTGGGTGATACAGCATGCAGAGATGGCATAAACTGTCCCAAAACCAGGATCATGCTCTACAAGATGATCCTCCACCTAGAGAACTGGACGGCATACTTTCCCAGTCTAACTTCACTGACAAATCCTTTCTAGCACTGATGAAGTCTTAGCATCAGCAGAACTAGGAGAAGAGTTAGTGCAAAGAGTGACAGCAATAAGCAACTGACAATGAGACTCATCCTTGCTTGTGAGGTTTGTTCAGTTGGTATATAGAATAAATGAGAGCGAACAATTAGTTTGGAGAAGAAGGGACAGATGATAAACTTCCTTGATTACATGAAGCAATGATTGGGGATGCAGGGCTGTAAATGTCCACTCAGTATACTTCCTATCATATGGCAAGACAATTTAATCACATTTTATACATAACAACTCAAGAGAAAGTGGAATGGAATCACTTTTGTGCGTGTATTTGATTTGAAGGGTAAGGACCACGTCCCCAAGTTGATACAACAGATGCAACGATACTGAGCATCATTTCTGTAACAACACAGCCAAATACAATGCAATTTGAAATACATTAAGCAGCATTCAATAATTCTGAACTGCAATAAGTGTGCAAAAATGAGTGAGCATCAGCTGTACTGAGGAAAACTAAACTTACCTAGTTTAAGGCATCATATAATTTTAAGGGGATTTAATCTGCTGACTGATGTAATAATAAATAAATACATTTCACAATCACTAAAGACAGAAATGAGTGTCAATCTGTAACTGAATGGTTGACTTGGGAAAATGGGGTTGATAGCTATCACATAATGGTCATTAATTTTTGTCCAGTACTATGAGCTTTTCAAGCTAACTAGGGTATGGTTCTCCATCTTTCAGGAGCAAAACCAGCCCAAGTGGGCAGAGCAGTCACAGCCAAGTTAAAAAAGGGTAAGACAATTCATGGTCACAAAAAATACAGTTTTTACCTGCTTTCAGAATGGCTTTAATATAAAATGCTTCCCTGTTTTTTTAAACTTTCAAAATAAACCACTCAGAGTGGCACCTTTTTAAGCAAAAAAAGCCCCTTTCATCTAACCTGCACTCTTTAAAATCTATTTCACTTCAATTCCAAGTCCTGATCAGTAAAACTAATAACCAGGCAGGTTAAACTTGTACCTGCTTTTCTTAGCATGCTAAAATGCCAATCAACAATCAAAGGAGCTTGTGTTTTTCTACATCTATCAAATCCCACAGGCATATGTCTCAGTGTTAGCTAGTGTATTTACAGAGACACGGAGATTTCAAGAGTACAGGCTAAATGTGCACAGTAATCTCTGGCAAACGCCAAGTAAAAAAGTAGTTGTGCTTATCTAGCAGGTGTTAGATGATATCCTTGCTGGGGTTGATTATGCTATTCAAGACAACTTAGACTAGTTTATGTATATGAGTTTTTAGTGAGAAGTGTTGGAGTTACAAAAGCGAGTACAAGAAGAGGTATTCACATAGACTAAATTTAGCTGAGCGAAGCTAATCCCATCCCCAGCTCCTTCTGTAGTCTGTGGAAATGTAGGCTTCTCTAGAAGGCAGCTAGCTCAGAGCACGAGCTTAATTTAGGCTGAAGTTACAGGAGAGACAGAGAGCTCATTTGGTGTTTCTCAGCTGAGACAAAGGGAAGGGATTCATCTTATGCCTGCTCATCCTGGCCCTTCCTGAGCTGTCTCTGGTGTTTGCTGGGCACTTCACTGAACCCAGTTGGCTAATGAACAGAAAACTACTTCAAGGGAAGAAAAGTTAGACTCTTCAGCAGATTTCATGATCTCAGGAAAAGATCTGAGAAACGGCAAAGCTTTAAGGGTGGGATGCTCCCCCACATCTCCTGATTGCTTTCTGCCATCTTCCACTGACAAACATTACCATGAGTTCCCTAGTGGGTTCAGTGCAAAGTGTGTCCTTCCCAGCCCTCACATGGGACTTGGCTGTAGTTATGAAGCCAACCATTCCTCAGTACTGGGAAACTTGTTAAATAATGCTCACTGGAAGCTCAGTTGTGTTCACAGTATTTTTCACAAAGCTTACCCTGTGAACTGGAGAGCTGTGTGGGTCCAGAGTGCAATATGGCAAAGGTTAGTTAAGATATCAGGGGCCACTTCCCAAAAAGGAGGGTGGTCAATCAACCTTGACCTTTACCACCATCAATCTGCTTCAAAGGCAGCGGCTGGAGGCCTGTGACTGTACTAGAGAGCATGGGCAGAGGAGTGTTTCTGTAAAACTAAACTAATTTTTCTGAACAGTTAGCCATAGCAGAAGAACTGTCCTTACTGCACTGGAAATTCACCCACCTGTAAAAATCTCTGTCCATATGTCATACAAACTTTCAATTCGACATATTTTTGCTTGCATTTGGAAGGCATTGGCTGAATGGTCCTTGTAGAAGACAGACTTCTCTTTATCCATGGCTGGTGCACAAACTGGATTGTAATGAAGTAGGAATGGTTTCAAAATATTTTGACAATTTAAAGATGAAATGAGAAAGGATCTTTGACAAAAATGGTTTAGCATGCTCTGACATCTTTCCTTTTTCTTTAAGATTAGATTTCATCAAGATGGTGACAAAGATCCTACCATGCCTTCCAAGAGCTATACTGCCACAGCAGGGAAAAGGGATCCAGAGTGTAAGGATATGAAGAGAACATGGGAGGGAGGGAGGGAAGTCCTTCCCAGGCCAGGTCCTTTACCAGAGCCAAATGTGCATATCATGTAAGTATTGCATTGTCTCATTTCTGTCTTATCACTTCAGTTAGCATCTGTTGCTTCTCCTGAACTTGTTAATGAGCTGGAGCTATTGATGCAGTTTAGTTCTTACAAACTGAGTGCAACTACTTACCTTATTGCTATTTTTTATTACCATTTGTTTCCTCTGACATCAAAGAAATCAATTAAATGAGGCCATCACATTTCACTACGGTCCAAAACACAGAAATGCAGATCCCAGTCCACCAAGATGCAGGTCTGAAGGAGGAGGCCCCGTTTGCTCGCTTGCCATGGCTCCCAGATACGCTTTTCTCTTCAGCACCCACATGTTTGTGCAAGCAGTTGGAGACATTTGGGTTGCCCACGCACACAAGTGCCACAAAATAGAGTGTAAATCAAGATTAGCTTGAAAGCATGGGCTATTATGAGTTAGTAAGAAAGTTTAATTTAAAGAGGAAAAGGTTTCCATCCTGTTACCTCTTCAGCACTGTGAAAACTTGTGCACACATGCAGGTCGTGTATTTTTTTTTATTAACTACATTGTATAGCATTTAACTATTATGGCTATGTTATCCTTACAACACTGTATAATCTTAAAGCAAAAATTAAACAGAAGCTAGGCCCAATGCCAAAAATAAGGAGTCATTCCTTCACACAGAACTGAGGTAAAACAAGCTCACAGAAGAGCAACTTAAAGATTTTCTTTATTGTGTGATGTATTTGCCCTTAGAATCAAAAATCCAGATGAATAAGCACATAATTAAAATACAGGTTATTCAGCATCTGCTAGCATTGTGTGTGCATCAGCACTTTGTGTTTTCCAGCAGATGAATTCAGGTCTCTCTATTTTGCAATACTGGAGCGCTAATTCTTGTTTCTCCATTAGAGCCACAAGAAACAATGAACATATCCATCCTTCAGATTGATGACCTGATCTACCAAGTATGACTCTGTGACATAAGAACCCACTTTACCTTATGTTGTCCTGCCACTAGGCCCATAGTCCATGTTCTTGCACTGTAATGGGCTCCTTCTTTTCCTATGTTATATTTTTCATTATGTTTACTACCTTAAGAATATGGCCATCATTATATAATTCATAGAATCTTTTAAATTGTAAAAGACCTTTAAGACCATCGACTCCAACCATTAACCTAGCACTGCCAAGTCCACCACTAAACATGTCCATCAGGGCATCAACATTTTGCTGTAGGAAAGGGTTCCATGAGTAGTGTTTTTTCAAGTGCGATTTCTGTCTCTAATCAAGTTTAATTGCAGTTTTGGGAAAATGAGCAGGGAAGTCATATCTGTTTTCATGTATTTTGGGAAGATGGTGGGATAGATGCAAGTAGTGGAGTATCTCAGACTTATGTAATTACAGACTTTGTATACAAACCAAAAGTTAAATGTCATTAAAAGGTACACACAAGAAAATGTTGTAATTGTATGAAGGTTACAAGGCAAATTTATTTAGACTGTGTCCCTTAACACTAGGGTTTGTTTTTCTGGAAAACTGTGCTTCATCAAAAATACCAATGTTGCCAAACTAGAGTTGAACTTTGAAACTGTGATCTGTCACCAGGAGACTTTCCATGTGACCTTGGGGAGATCTTCTCATCTCTCTGTGCCTCAATCCTCCATGGTCTGGAACAATGAATAAGTAAATAACTAAGAACAGAAAGAGGGAATAATCTTCTACCATCCTGTACCTGCCTTATCTATGAAATTCCAAGAGCTTTGGGGAGGGGATTAAATATCCCGTGCTTTTAACACTGAGAGCAAAATGAAGCCTGTTCTAAATGAGCTGTTGTAACATGCAATAAATAGTCCAGCCTGCCTTTAAAAGCTTTAGCATCTTACAAATAAGGAAGTGGCATTTTCCTCTCTATTTAATTACAAACATTACTTTGATATTTGATTACTGACTTCCCATAAGGAGAGAGAGAGATTATTTCCAAAGAAGACATAATGCAGCAGTGAATGTTCCTTGCAACAGGCACTGAGAAGACAAGCACAGCCCTTTGGTTCTGGTTCAGGATTGAAAAAACCTTGTTCTGATCCTTCCCTAACCTCTTCTGTACTTTTTCTTCTCCCTTTCCTCTTCTTTTCTTAAAATTCAGCTGTCCATGTTCCCTTTTGGATTACATAGGATAGATTTTCTTACCCTTACTGTTGTGTAATTAGTATTTACCTCCAGCTCCCACTTCAGCTGCAATTACCAAAGTCTTGAATTTATTGTCTTACAGCAAGCTTCTACCTGAAGTGTCATGTGGATGACTTAACTCATTTCTTTCCCTCCAGGGGACACTTTGCAATGTCAAACCACCAGGTAAAGAAGCAAAGTAGGTCATGGTTAAACAGTTGTTTAAAGCCAGCATGAATCTATACTGCTGTCCAGAAAAACAATTTTCACCCTTTCCTCACCACTCGTGCTCACCACCTCTCTCGTGCTGGCACCAGTGTTTGGCTGCTTGGTCAGCCAGAGGGAATGAATCCAGTTATTCCTAACCTGCCAAAATACTTGGCAAAAAAAAAATCAATAAAACCTTAAACTGGCCACAACAACAACAGCAAAAAGGTAACCATAGTCCTAGACAAGCAGGGTGAGACTGTCTGCCTAGTCACATTTAACCCAGTGACTTCTCTGTGAGGACTCTGGAATCTAACGTTCTGCTTTCCCTCTTGAGAGTGAAAGTTAATCACTTGTGACGAGGAACGTAAAGCTTGCCCCCCCCCGCCCCCCCCCGGTAAAACTAAATGTGCACAACTCAGTGTTTTGCCTCTAATTTCTTCCTTTACAGCTAGAAAGAAAGAACATTAAAGCATTAGGAGAGAATATTCTTTATTATTTTTCATGTGCCGGTCCTGCAGGAATTTCAGTAAATCACCTTCTTCTCTGCTCAGCAACAGTGGCAAATCGTGTGCCCAAATGTTCAGTTTATCTGTTCCATAGGTCAGAGGAAAGGCTCATTTTTTACTGTAACTTCCAGTGATGGACGTACTTATTACTTTTAACACCACTCACGTTCCAGGGTCTCATTCCACAGCTCCTGCATATTACAAACTTAAAATAAAGCTCTACTTAGATACGGCTTGATAGTCAGAGTGTGGTATGGATAGAGCTGAAGTAGGCAGAGAGGGGGAGGAGTGGTTGTGGCAGCGCGTCAGGTTACATTCCTTGTTCCTGCAAAAGCATTTGTGTGTGACTCCAGGCAGGCCATTGTCCCACAGGGATTTCTTCAACCACAAAGAATCCAAACAAAGTCAGCTGCAGGGCAAAAATCAGAGAGCATAAAAATCAGATACCACAACTTGAGCAACTTTGCCCCAGAAGAAGATCACATTAAAGTTATTTCTGTGCAACTTCTCCCTTGCAGTGATTCCTCTGCATGTTTCTAGCTAAGTTTATGGCCTTGCGAAATCAGATAAAGCTTCTCTGCTTTATTAGCTAATTCTGAAGGTAGAGTCAGAGACACTCGTGAAACCATTGAATTGTAGAATTGTTTTGGTTGGAAAAAAACATTTAAAATCATCGAGTCCAACCATTAACCTACCACTGCCAAGCCCACCACTAAACCATGTACATACCACAACATCTACACATCTTTTAAATACCTCCAGGAGTGCTGACTCAAGCACTTCCCTGGGCAGCCTGTTCTAACGTCCAACAAACTTTTAGGTGAAAAACTTTCCCAATGCACCTCCCCTGGTGCAACTTGAGGCTATTTCCTTTTTCTCTACTGCTTTTTCCTTAGGAGAAGAGACCAACCTCCACTTGGCTACTCCTTTCAGGCAGCTGTAGAGAGTAAAAAGGTCTCTCTTCAGCCTAATTTTCTCCCAGATGAACAACCTCAGCTCCCTCAGCCATTTCTCCAAACATTTTTGTTCAAACCCTTCAGCAGCTTCGTTGCCCTTCTTTGAACATGCTCCACCACCTCAAAGTCTTTCTTGCAGTTAGGGGCCCAAAACTGAACACAGGACTCAAGGTACGTCCTTACCAGTGCAGCGGGACAAACACTTCTAGTCCTGCTGGCCACATTTCTCACACAAGCCAGAATGCTGTTGGCCACCTTGGCCACCTGGGAACACTGATGGCTGATATTCAGCTGGCTGCTGACCAATACCTCCAGGTCCTTTTCTTCTGGGCAGCTTTCCAGCCACTCCTTCAAAAGCCTGTAGCGCTGCATGGGTTTGTTGTGACCCAAGTGCAGGACCCAGCACTGAGCCTTGTAGAACCTCAAACAACTGGCCTTGGTCCATCAACCAAGCCTGTGCAGTTTCCTCTCTAGAGCCTTCTTACCTTCCAGATCAACACTCCTGCACAACTTGGTGTCACCTCAAACTGACTGGAAGTGCTCTCAATCACCTTGTCCACTAAAGAGAACTGGCCCCAGTACTGAGCCCTGGTCACCACTTGTGACCAGCCACCAACTGGATGTAACTCCATTCACTCTGGGCCTGGCCATCCAGCCAGGTTTTTACCCAGCAAAGCATATACCTGCCCAAGCCACGAGCTGCCACTTTCTCCAGGAGAATGCTGTGGGAAATGGTGTCAGAGGCTTTACAATGTCAGAGTGCAGGTAGACAACATCTACAGCCTTTCCCTCATCCACTGACTGGGTCACCTTGTCAGGATATCATATTGGTCAAGAGGGACTTGCCTTTCATCAACCCACACTGACTGGACCTTATCTCCTGGCTGTCCTGTACCTGCTGGGTGATGGCGCTGAAGATGAACTGCTCCATAACCTTACCTAGCACCAAGGTCAGACTGACAGCCTGTAGCTCCCTGGATCCTCTTTCCAGCCCTCCATGTAGATGGGCATCGCATTTGCTAACCCCCAGTCAGCTCAGACCTCCCCACTCAGCCAGGACTGATGATAAATGATGGAAAGGGCCTCTGCACGCACTTCTGCCATCTCCCTCCATACCCTGGGCCGTATCCCATCCCAGGAGTCTCTGTGACAGCCACCACAAGCACATTGCCTGGATGCCTGTATCACCAACCTACCGCCACCGACCGTATGGTCAGGGCTGCACGGCCGCTGCCGGCCTCGCCGGCTCCCCACCGCATCGCTTCGCTTTCCCGCCGGCAGCACAAGGGGCGAGCCGGCACCGCGATGCTACGGGGCACAGCGATGCTACGGGGCACAGCGATGCTACGGGGCAGCAATGGCGGCACCACACCGCCGGCGGGAGCAGCCGCGGGGGCCGGGGGGCGGTGGGAAGGAGTGCGCGGGAGGAAGAGGGAAGAGGTTAATGGGACGGAGCCGGCGGCGCCCGCCGCCGGCCCCCTTGAGCCTCTGTCCTTGGCGGGGATCGATCACTGGGGCACGCCCAGGAGGGCGCGGCGGGGGACGGCTCGGCCCAGCCCGCCCCTTCCGCTGCGGAGTCCTCAGTGCCTGAGCCCCGACTGTAGCGGCAGCTCTCCTCTTGCGTCTCCTCGCTCCGAGCCTTGCTGGTGGGTACGTGGAGAGTGGAGCTGGCGGGGTCCCCCCTCTGGGGTGAGGGGGTTGTTGGAGGGTCGCTCGGTCTGTCCTTTCCCTTCCCCGTGCGGCTCGGTCTCGCAGGGGCTGTTCGCGCCTTCCCCCGCGGCCGAGCATCCCTGAGTGGCGGCCGCATGGCGCCTCAGGCGGGAGGCGTTGGTGGCCGGTCCCAGCTCCTGGTGACCTCGTATGCTGGCCCCGCGTCCGCGGCGGTCTGCGGCCTGGGG
>VXBZ01012453.1:0-27054 GCA_013399135.1 Heliornis fulica | reverse complement strand
CTGGGGGCCATTTTCCTTCAGCTTGGCGAGGGAAGTGGTGGGGGGGCTGCGTGGGTCGAGCGAGGGGAGCCGAATGGAAACGAGCCGCGGGAATGCCGTCAGGCTCGCTGCTCCCAAACTGGTTCCTGGCTCCGTTATCGGTTCCGCAGCCCGCAGGGCCGTTTGGAAGAGAGTTGGGTGCCGAAGAGCCGTTAGTGCAGGAGGTCTCTGTACCTTCTGTGAGGAGGTTCTGGAAGCTCTACGAAGTTCTTACACGCATTACCAGCCCTGCGAGCAAGGGCAGCGTGCCCGTTTGCTGCCTCGCGTACGCCGCCATCAGCAGCGACTCGCAGCGCTTCCCTCGGCAAGGCCGTGCAGATGACCTCTCCAGGTCCAAGCGTGTATTTCCGTCCCTCCCGGCATACTTTGAACCTTATCTTTCTGTCTCTCCTTGCAGAACACTATGGCTACTCTCAAGGAGAAGCTGATGACCCCCATTGCAGCGGGAACCACGGTCCCAAACAAGATAACTGTTGTGGGGGTTGGACAGGTTGGGATGGCCTGTGCTATCAGCATCCTTGGAAAGGTACAGCTCAAGGACACGGTGGTTTTAAGTTCTCACTGCTGTAGCGTTCTGCACCGCCTGTTTGCCTTGGCAGGTGGTGGGAAATTTGGTTGGTGAGTGCAGGAATGAACAGATGAGTCACTTGTGAGCAAGTGGTGACCTACACTGTTCCTGACCTCCCCATTGAGTTTTGCCTTGTTCTCACCTTGCCATCTGTGCTCAACAATAAATCTCTCGTTAGGCAGAGTTACTTTGTCAGATGCTAGGAAAAAAACCCAAACAAAACCAAACAATGTCTTTGAAGCCCCTGCCAAACTTCTCTTTTAATTTTCTTCTACAACAACAAAGCAGGAGTTTGCTTGGTGGGAGAGCATTGCTGGGCAAAGAATGCAGAAATCCATGTTAAATAGGGGATAGGAATCAGAGCTATGCACATTTGCTTTTTATTATTTTCTTGCATGTGTGCTACAATAAATGAAATTACTACTGTCCCTTTTGGTAGGCTTCATTTCTCTTAAGCCCTTATTGCTTGGCTACATGACTTTGATTCCAGAGGGGTTTTAGCTAGCTTTCCAAAAGCTAAAATAAATAGAGGACTAGACTGAATCTGACTTTGCCTGTTACTGGTCTCTCTGCTTTTTAAGGCAAATCTCATGTTGCAGTTTCTACACAAAGCAAAGGCGACTTATGCAATAAGGAGTTCTTGTACTTTGCCCTTTGTTTTTAGAGAATGTGTGAGTGAATTTTATTTAATTCCTGTCACGTTCTTTTTTGAAAGGACAAATGGGAGATGCTGATCTCTTTATTTTTTTAGAAAAGGTATAAATAGATATGTTTTACCCATTTGCAGGAGCAGATCTTAAATCACGTAGCCTGCAGTGAGATCAAAAGTCTTGCATGTGCTACTAAATCAGCTATATTTTTTTGAGGGGTGGTCCTTCCTCTACCTATAACCTTGAGGATGTTGTATGTTTTAAAGTACTGGAGGCTTAATAAAAAAAAAATAAAAATAAAGGATTTTCACTAGCTGACCTTCATGAGCCCTGCAAGCAGGCAAAACTGATAGTAAGAAAAGGCCAGCCATGGTGTAACTAAATACTGATGTGAAAGTAACAGTTTTAAATTTAGTTATATAGCTTTAATGAATTTCAAGTAAATGTTTGCCTCCTGTACTCTGAATTCATTTATTTTTGAAGTACTGTAACCTGTAATGTTGGCAGTGAGGAGAGTCAGGTGAAGTTATTGTGAGCAGCATTCATCTATGTTTAATACACTGCTCTAAGCAGGATCAAATTCTGCTTTCAGAAATTTAGGCACAAGTGTTACAGTTAATGAGCTATATGTGCTAAACCCAGAGTAAAAAAAAATTTAAAGTTTTTGAGCTTGGATTATGATGTTAATTTTATTTCAACTGGACTCCTGCTCTCTCTTGGTCTTTCTGACAAGTATAAGCTGCAGTATAAAAAAAACCAAAACCCTTTATAACAAAACATCTGACTGATGTCACAAAATTAAATAAATCTTTGACTTGTATGAGTGAGTTGATTCCCTGAGATGTTGTTTTGTTGAATGATGGCATAAAATTTTGCACATAATTTCCTATACTTTGTTATGCAGATGCAGTTGAATTTTAAATGGCTTTAAATTTTAGAAAATTAAATAGTGTGATAATACTGATTTCCCTTTACTGCTGTTGTATTGAATACAAATTTGAATGACATCAAAACTTCCATGTTGGTTATTTTTAGCTCCCTCTCAGAAACAAGTCACTGATGTTGGTATACTGTTTTGGAAATGGAAACAGCTCCCCAGTCACAAGTCAGCTGGCTTCAATGAGAATATTTTAGGCTGCATTTGGTGACTGTGTAGACTTCATTGCTCTGTGTGCTAATAATGAGCTGCATACTTCTCTAGGCAACACTGATGCAAATTCAAGAGATTAGTCATTGGAGTTATTCCAGGTGCTCCTCTCTTTCAGTGAGAATTGGCTTTTCACACCATCTGAGTTTGTGAATACTGTCTGCAAGGTCTGGACTGGAAGTTGTATAAAATATTGTTGGACTATGTATTTAAATCTATCCATAATTGCACAAATACACATGTTTGCAAATTCTGATTATGTTATCTTCTTAGTTTAACACCAGTGACTTCAAATGAAGATACTTTTTCACAATAATGAAATAACTGAGATTTTAATTTTATCCTGCAGGCTACTGTGAGAACAGAGCAAGTGCAGACATAGTTCCTTCTGTTTTTCCTTCAGCAGCTGATCAAATCAAGTGCAAAAGGAAACAACACAGAAAAGCAATAAACTCTTAACATGAAATGAAAGATTGCAATATACCTGCTGTTAAATATATTTTTTCCACAGGGGAAAAAGTGCATGTTGTTGCTGCATGTTTAAAATGGTTTGCTTCACATGGATATGTTAACATTGACTAACGAGCATTACCTTTTTATGTAAAAGTAAACAAAGCAGCTTTCTTGACGTCGTAATTTTCAGTAGCATAAAATTGGCATAACTGCTTTAAAATCATAGAATCATAGAATGATTAGGGTTAGAAGTGACTCCCAGAGGTCATCCAGTCCAACCCCCCTGCAAGAAGCAGGGACACCCCCAACTAGATCAGGTTGCTCAGGGCCCCATCCAACCTGGCCTTCAATGTCTCCAGGGGTGGGGCATCCACCACCTCCCTGGGCAACCTGTTCCAGTGCTCCACCGCTCTCACAGGAAAGAACTTTTTCCTAATATCCAATCTAAATCTCCCNTGCTGGCCACGCTCCTCTTGATGCAGCCCAGGATGCGGTTGGCTGCTGGGCCGCAAGAGCACATTGTCGGCCATGTTGAGTCTCTCATCCACCAGCACTCACAAGTCCTTCTCCTCAGGGCTGCTCTGGAGCCACGCTCCGCCCAGTCTGTAGTTGTGAATGGAGTGTAGGTACTTAGGAAGATAGTAGTAAATTGAATCTCAGTACAGTGCACTGGATAATCAGTCTTTTTTTAATGTAGTTGACTTTACAGGGGTAGTAAGCAGTTCTGTAAAGGCAGTAAGACTTTGCCTTATAGCAGATGCCTTTTTCTTCCACCCCCATATTTCAGTGTTTTCTTGTTCTGCAACTATATGACATCTCCCGAGTTAACCTGTCTGGACACAAAGCATATGTGGTCCATATGTATCTGTCCTGCCAAGTCAATATAACGCAGTAGCTCTAGTAGAGAAAAAATAGATAAAGAATCTGTTTCCTCTTGATGCTATTTGTAATGTTGAGGAAAACAAGACTGTTACTACTCTGTTTTGGGGTTTTTTTTGTGATGAATTGGTTGGAGCAGTGTTACAAGAGAATAGGCATTTAATATGTCATGTGTTTTATTAGGCATTTAATATTTAAATATAAATATATTTAAAATATTTTGCAAGGTACATTCAGAATACAAAAATGCTGTCCTACTGATTGACCTCTGCAGAAGAGATGTTTTCTCATGTGTAATGTGCTACTTTAAAATGTTAAATAGCTCAGCTCAGGAGCGCTGTTAAAGTGGAAGCTGTTTCACTGGCTCCTTGAAATTTTGTTGTTCTGCAGAGTCTTTGTGATGAGCTTGCATTGGTTGATGTTTTGGAAGACAAACTGAAAGGGGAAATGATGGATCTACAGCATGGGAGCTTGTTCCTTCACACTCACAAGATTGTAGCTGACAAAGGTAAACCTTGCTTTCTTTTATTTAATACTGACTTTCTGTGTATTTGCTTAATAGTGGAGCACTAGAAAAAAATTCTAAGGATTTGGCATTGAATAGTTAAAGTATATGAATTGGGGTGAGAGTTCAAGTGAGCATCATAACGTTGGGAGTGGTTTTTAATTTGGGTTTTCTCTTTAGTCTCTAATGGCCACTCTGCAGCTTTGGGTGTGTTGAGTAACATTGATCTTAATAAAACTTGTACCTCTTTGATGTAAAAGAAGTAACACTGTTGTCTGGATAGTGGAAATGAGATCCAGAGGGGTTGAATGGACTCTAAAGACCTATATATTGGTATATTGGGACAATGTAATAGTTGCTGCTGGCTTCAATATTGTTGTCTCATGGTTTTGGGGTTTGAATGTTTGCATAGTGGAGAAGTTAGCTTAATACCTGAAAGTACATGATGCTGTTGAAATTAATGGTAAGTTTTAATATGTTCTGTATCCTCTCCCCTCTGTTGTAGACTATGCTGTCACAGCCAACTCCAAGATCGTGGTAGTAACTGCAGGAGTTCGCCAGCAAGAGGGGGAGAGTCGTCTCAACCTGGTTCAGAGGAATGTGAATGTCTTCAAATTCATCATTCCCCAGATTGTCAAGTACAGCCCCAACTGCACAATCCTGGTGGTTTCCAACCCAGGTAAGGCAATCTTTTTCTAGAACACTTATGAATCCTATTTGTTGGAGAACTAGTGCTTTGCTTTACCTGTCTTCTCAACTACAAATTGAATATTGGGCATTAGCAACAGCAGAGGTCTACACAAAGCTGTTAATTAGTTGATAATACCAGGATACAAATAAATATTCTGTACTTTCCAATGCTCTCTTTATTCAGAACTTCTCAGGGTATTTGCATTTTAAAAAGATGCTTCATGGTAAGTACTTCAGTTCTGTACATACTTTGGTGCAAGCAGTAGGTAATTAAATTTTTTTATCTCTAAATGTCACATCCATTTTGCTTTTAACTGTTTGCAAATAATCTCTGGTGTCTGGCTATGATATGGCCATGTTTGGGATGAAAAAAATGGCTGTTTTCAAGAAAAAGAATTTTCATGCTGAAGCCTGTGACAGGGAGGAAAGTCTGTACTTCACAGTTCATTTAGATTAGAAAATACTTGGTTACACCCACTTACACTTGTCTGCTCACTTCCAAGCATCTCATTGCCCTGGCACAGCTTGGCTATTCATGTCTAAAGTGACTCCAAACATTCTGCAGAGATACCCTACAAAGCTTATCAGGGCTGGCTTTGCTTGATTCAACATCTGAGTGAGGTCATTACAGCCCCCCATGACTACGAAGTGATGCTGCTTTTAGAGATAATTTGGTAGAGTCAATCCAGTGTTAGCAACTCAGCTGGTGGTTGAGTAATTAGCTGATGTACAATTAGTACTACTGGAATCTAGTGTACTGAGCAAGTGACTGCTGTGCAAGTACAACAGCTTACAGCCATTTTAAGCACTTCTCTCAAAATCTGAGGTAAAGATCAAATTGTTCTTGTTCTAGTGAGGCTGAATTAAAATTAAAGACTTTTCTCCAGTAGGGCAGCTGCAGAAGGAGAATTGCATGTTGCTCTTTCAGAATTATTTTTATAATGCCTTGGTTTTTTCCATGTATGGAATTGTTTCCTCTACTGCTATGTAGTGGAGGATATTCCCAAACCAACAGAAGGGACTTGAGGGTGCTGGAGCATCAAGGGTGTGTGTTGGTGTGTGACCTTGATGTCCTTCCCTAGGAATTTTCCTAGATGTCAGTGGGCTCTAGTTCAGCATAGTCTGCAGCCTGACTGGAGTGGAAAGCACTAACTGTAGCCAAGCAATGAGATTATACAGCAGCACTCAAAGTCTGTGCTTCAGCACGTGACTGGAAAACTAGAGCACCAAGAGTAGCTGTTTGACAGGGAAGTGCTTTCTAGTCTGTACAGAAACTGCTTCAACTGAAGCTGTAGGGAAACTACACCTGCTGAGCATACCTCTTGTAACAGCAGTGAACTGTACAAAGGTGCTTCTGGTGCCAGAGCAGAGCAAACTATGTATTTTGGATCTAAGGACACAGATATTCCTGACAGAGAATTGGTTGGCTTTTGAGAGATTTAGAGAAGTTATTAATAATTGTAATTTGCTTATTTTTCTCTTGGGTTAAAGTATTCTTTCTCTGGTCACATACTTTTCTTTCTGCCCCAACTTAGGTTTGTGTGTGTGGTTTTTTTTGGTTTGTTTTCTTTTCTGAAGCTGTATTTTTAGAGCCACATGCAGCCAAAGTATAGCACTCATCTGGCTTTTCATGCTGCAGAACATTTTAATGCACAAATCTTGCTAAGGAACAAACCTGAATTAGTTACCAAATAGAAACAGAGCATGTAAATCTCAAACAGTAATTTTCAGTTGCCTTTTGTTGTGATGATGAAGTGGAAGATAGCATTACTTCAGGAAGCCACTTGAATATTTTAGCCTTATGAATTGTGCAGTCCCAGTTCTGGGTGCTGTAGGGGTTTAGCTGTGACAAAGTGCATCTAACTTTAGCTGATAGGATACCAATCTCCAAAGAGACCTTCATGAATGTTTTGAGTAGTAGCTGGATGGGTCCTAGATTTCAAGCAGTGAAACCCCAAATAATCAGACCTGAAATACTGTGACCAAAGATCCCTGCTGCATTTTGAGTTATCCTGGTTGCCTACAGCAAAGTAATTGTTGGACCATCATTGGCATGTGAGAATGGTTTCATTTACTGTGCATGTTCTTCTTTTCAGTGGATATATTAACCTATGTCACGTGGAAGCTGAGTGGCCTGCCAAAACACCGTGTGATTGGAAGTGGCTGCAATCTGGACACAGCTAGATTTCGCTATCTGATGGCTGAGAGACTTGGTATCCACCCAACCAGCTGCCATGGCTGGATCTTGGGAGAGCATGGTGATTCCAGTGGTAAGGAGCAGTTCTGCTCACTTTGGGAGTAAGCAGCACAGTGTTAGAGGTGGAGGCCAAAGGGATGTTCTGAAAATTTGAAAATGTGTTTTTTATATATATATATTCATAAAGTGCCTATCACCATATTGATGAGCAAAATGCAGCTGAGTTTGAGTTACTAGGCACTTCAGTGTCATCTAATGAAGATTAGAGTTGAGACAACTCCTGGAAATCTAGTTAGAGTTTTTTAATGATTATGATTGTGGCTGTATAATTAAGCCCTGAACTCAAAAGGCCAAATTTGTTAGCTAAAATTGTGTCCTAAGGGCTATAGCTTGCTGCTTCAGTTTATCCTCAGCTTTTGGAGTACTGTAACATCATCTGTAGCATGGTTCTCCTCTGAAGGCATTATTCACACTTGTTAGGTCAGTGGCAGAGCTTATTGCATCTAGTAGAAAAAAGCTAACACTCCAGATTCAGGCTAACAACTATCCCATATTTTGTGACTCCATGCTAATTAAAAGAAAAGATGTTTTTAAAATCATGTGAAATCAAAGCAGTTTATTTGCCTTAATTCAGTTTCTGCATTTCAGATCTTTGTATTTTAGTGCTCTATTTCTAAGGGAGCCACCTCTTCACTGTCTGTGGTGGTTTGATCCTGGCTGGAGGCTAGACTCCCACCAAAGTCCCTCTATCACTCCCATCTTAGCTGGACAGGGGAGAAAATATACATTGAGAGGCTTTGGAGTCAAGATAAGGACAGGGAGAGATCATCCTGCAATCAGTGTCACGGGCAAAACAGACTGAACACAGAAAAAAGAAAGAAAACTAATTAATTACACTACACACACAGAGAAACCAGAGTAGAAATCAGTCACAAGCAGGTGCTGGCAGGGGATTGTACCAATGTAGGTCACAGATTCTTCCATATTCCTCTACCTGCCCCACGGTGGGCCCCTGCCTGGCCCAGATACCTCTCCATGGGATATAAATGGGGTCTTTTTTTCCTCCATGGGCTGTGGGGGGACACTCGCCCCACCATAGTATTCTGTGGGCTGCAGAGAATCTTCTCTCAGCATCTCTTCCTCCACCCCTTCACTGACCTTGGTGTCTGCAAAGTTTCTGACATCTTCTCACTCCTTCTCTGGTGGCAAAATGTGGCTGTTTGGGTTTTTCTCTCTAAAATGTGATTCCCAGAGGCCTTGTGACCAGTGCTGATTGGCCCGGCCAGCCTTGTCAGCAACAGGGTTTGGAAGTTTGGCCTTAAGAGCCCAGCTGGGATTTACTTTGTTGGATCCCTAAGAAGCTTCTAGCAGCTTCTTAAAGAAGCCAGGGTGGAAACCCACCACAGTGTCCACTTGCATTTGATCAAAGTACAGTGTCTAACCAATGACAGTATTAACTGAAGCCAACCCTGTGCTGTAATGAAAGCAGAGGTTGGCTGAGCATACAGAGAGTTTGCTTTGCTTCAGTGTTGTATGCTGTTGCTTTGAGGCAACTAAAACTTCACAGGAACAGAGAATGAATCTGCCTGTAAGCTTCCAGTGTGGGAAGGAAGATGTGCAAATTGCTCACTCGATAGTCTAAGCTTGTGTATTTCTACCCTGTTACTCACTGAAACAAGTAGAATTCTTGAAGGCTAACATGATTAATGGGATGGTGAATACATATTGCTGCAGTTTTTGAGGAAGATTAGTTTTAAAAGTCTGAACAGCTGAGATGTGTCTTTGCTAGATTATGAGGTTTCCAACTTGAAAAGTAGTATCTGCACCTTCTAAGAACTTGAAAGTTCTGTTGTCATGTGTTGTGATTGACCTGTTAAAATGTCAGCACTACAACAGTCATATTTGACCCCCAGAGTTCTTGGAATTAACTGTAGTTAAATGACAAAATCTGCCTTCAGCATTATTATGGTTCTGGCTACAACTAATATGTTTCCAATTATCTTAGACTGGAAAAGTGGATGGGGAGTCATTAAGTGCTGTTGAAAGTTGTGTCCTCTCTGTTCCAGTGGCTGTTTGGAGCGGAGTTAACGTGGCGGGCGTTTCTCTCCAGGAGCTGAACCCTGCCATGGGAACTGACACGGATAGTGAGAACTGGAAGGAAGTCCACAAGCAAGTGGTTGAAAGGTACAGTGACTGGAAGAGTGAGGTTGGGGATATATGAAAATAGCTAGTTGGCTTACTGCTTCTTTGTCCTTCATTGCCTTTCATGCCTGCTGTTTTCATGACCTTTTCTTTAGAGGGCTACGTAAGTAGAACTGTTAAAGGCAGGAATGCAGGATTTCAGTTGGCAATCCTTATTACCCTGCAGAGACAAGCTGTTGTGTAACACATCCACTTTAGTACTGCATCACTTAGGGCTGTGTTCCATTGCTTTTTCACAAGTAGCCTCTTAAATGGTTAACTATTGGTCAAAGGGTAGAAGGCTCCAGGAAGAGGTAGTTTGTATCTGTGAGCAGAGCACTGGAGTTGGTTTGGGGAAACCCTTGTTTGCTGATTTTTAGGAAGGTTTGTCAAGAGGTAACCATATGTGTTGCTACACTGCACATCTCACTTGTGAAATAAGGACTGTACTGGTATAAAGTACATGCAGATGTTAGTTCAAAAAAAATAAGGGGTGTGTATAGGTAGTTAATGGCTTTGACTCTTAATATTTATCTTATTCCTAGTGCACTCAGAATGACTGTGCCACTGACTTGAACAGCAAGCTTGTTCAATTGTAGGTGTCTGAGGTTTTTCTATTTAACAGTGAGCTGTTCATAGGTGGAAGCTAATCCTGTAAAAACAGTAACACTTTGTTATTCTACAAATGAGATAATGTAGACTTTATTCTTTATCTCTTACCGTGACATTTTAATTCCAAAATACATGCTGCAAGATTTTCAGATTTTCTTTAAATGGGAGACATTGGCTTATCATAAGACTTAACATTCAGTGTCCTGAAGACAATTTATTTCAACTGTATTTCAATATTTCCTTAGTGCCTATGAAGTAATCAGACTTAAGGGATACACAAACTGGGCCATTGGCCTTAGTGTTGCTGACCTCTGCGAGACGATGCTGAAGAACTTGTGCCGTGTTCATTCAGTCTCCACACTGGTGAAGGTAAGAAGTGGTGGCTAATTAGATATTCTGTTTAGGTTTGGGGTTTTTTTGTGTTATGGAAAAGCTGAATAGTCTCAGTTAGCAAGGTGTTGAACAAAGAAAGCTTTTTAAAGTATTCTGAATTTAAAATGGGAGTGTACTATTGCAGTTTCTTGCCTACCCTTCTCACAAGTACAGACCTAAAACTAACTTCTCTGTACTCTACCCAATTTTGCACTACCCTTTTGTCAAGTTTGCCATGTGTGGCAGTGCAAAAATGGAAAACTCTGGAGGCCCAGCTGTGATTCCATGCCCAGCTGTGATTCCATGAACAAAGGTTATGCGGAAGAGAGCCATATCCTTCTGTAGCTCACATAACCGGTGGCATCTAGTTTGCATCAGCTCTGTAACCTCTGGTGCAGCAAGGACACTCGAGCAGGCTGAACTTATTGCTCCCTCTGTCGTTGGAAAAGGGCCTGCCCTAATCCTGTGTCTGGCTTTGGTCAGCTACGTACTCTATGTGTGTGTATGTAGTGTATGTGTATATAAAAGGAGTATGGGGGTGAAAACAAATCATTTTGATATTGCAAATCACCTGGTCTAAACCAGGGCTGTGCTCTTTATTTTCCTCGAATACATTGTGACTGCAAATTAAATTTTCTCCAGTCTTCAAAATGATAAAGTCTGAATTTCTGCTCTTGTAATGCTTTCAGCTATATAAACTAAAAGCAGATCTGGGGTGATGGGACCATGTGTGAGTGAACTCTTTTGTTTGTGGCAGGGCATGTATGGTATTGAGAATGATGTGTTCTTGAGCCTTCCTGCTGTATTAAGTGCCTCTGGATTGACAAGTGTCATCAACCAAAAGCTGAAGGATGATGAGGTGGCTCAGTTGAAGAAGAGTGCAGATACACTGTGGAACATCCAGAAAGATCTCAAGGATCTGTAACTCATGAATGTTAAATTCCAACAACAGAAGAACAGCATGTTGTGTGCAAATGTGGGCTCTACTTGCACATCTCTATGGTTAACATTTAATGCTCTTTGTCTGAGCTCTGACTGAGCTTTGTCCATAGTAGCTAAACTTACGCTTGCTGTAACGCACAGACTTTATGAACAAATAAAGAAACCTTCAGGCTTGTTTGCCTTGTCCTAGTGATTCATTTTCAGTATTTAAATTATGCATCTTACTCTGGTGTTCTCATTCAACACTTGCCACAGACTACATTGAAGTGTAGACATCTCTCCTTTCAAAAGAAACAGTGCACTAAGTGCCTGTGGTGGGACTTCACTAACACAACCTTACTGGAAGCCTTTGCTGTATGATTGAGTTTTGATCTAGATGCTGACAAAGTGTACTTCATTCCCAAACTTCTGCTATGGTATTTCCTATTTTTTTTGCTGATGGTGAGAGGACATGGAATGGGGATTTGCCTTTAGGCCACCTGCCAAAAATATGCCAACACTAGGATTCTGTATGCCACAGGCCTAGAAAAATGGTCCTGTAGAACCTTCTCTGAATTAGACTCGTTATTGGTGTCTAGTTTTCACAATGGCCAGAACAAATAGAAATTCTTCTATATTTGATTACCAAAGTCCAAGATCTGTAGCGTTAAAGACAGGATTCCCATGGTAATCTTGTTCATAGAACAAATAAAATTGAGCCTTTAATCTTTACATTTCAGCATGATTCTTTTACCGTGGTCGTGTGCTTTGGGGGCAAAAGAGATTTAAAAAATAAGTCACAAAGGTTTATTTCTTAAAGATTTACAATTCTAGAGTAGATATTAACCATAAAATAGCCAGTACTTGCTTGACATGTGCAGGGGACAAACAGTATCAAATCTTCTAAGCCAGGGGCCTGCAAGTTTTACCTCATTTGTTATGAGAGGGGAAAACTACAGCTTCAGCTTTCCTGATGCAGGGTGGAGAGCTGAATGGAAGGCTTGCTACACCTGGAGAGATAACCTTTGCTCCTCCTAAGAACTTCTCATTGTCAGCTGTTGGGTGATAAGCAGCTCCTTTGGCAGCAGTTTTCACCGGAGCATGTGTAGTTAGCTGCCTTGCACAGTTACCTCTTTGCTGTATTTTTACACTGTTATTGGTTAATAATTCAAAGCTATGTTGATGGGATGTTATCTTGGAGGCATGAAGAGGTGTCAGTTATCTTAGAGGACAGGGACTGGGACCTTCTTCCCTTCTGTTAGTGGGTCTTGAGTTTTAAAGATCTGTTGTCCACAATAAGACTGGATTTTTGTCTGCATCAGTGTGGATCCCTTACCTGTTGAAACATAGGGTCATACCTTGTCCTGTGGTCAGCGAGCATACCCAGAGCAGGTTGGAACGTCTTGAAAGCATCACAATAATCAGTTTAGCTGGGAAGCTACTGGCACCTAGTGTCTGTCAGCAGCTCTGTCAATCCCCTCTGAGTCCCCAGCAGGTTTTTTTGTTGGTGATCATAAGACTCAACAACTGTATGAGATCTTTTCTGCATAGACATGAAGTAGACAGAAAGCTAATGATAATCTCTACAAAAGTGTGGTCTATTACAAAGAGAGAGATTGGCTGGAGATGAACTAGGGAGCTGAAGAAATAATGTTAGTTTGCACAATGAGCTCTTTTTAGCATATCAGCAATCTCACTTTACCAACATCTACTTCTGGGGAGATGATACCATGAAGGAAAATTGGAAGAAATTTAAATAGCAATAAAGTGGCCTGGTGGGTGTTACAGGGGATTGGTTGAGAATTGTTAAACGTGACTGTCTTGTTATTTTCAGATTTAATAAATAGGATCCTATGGTTAATTTTGCATTCAGAGATGTTTGTAAGCCCTATGCAAATACATTATATTGTAATTATTTTTGTTGTGAGTTTTATCACACAGTTTTGTGTCTTAACTCCATTGCAGTCGTATGGCTGTACAATAGCTTCCTTAAGTATGCCTATACACCACCAGCCTATCACTGCCTGTTACTGGGACTCGATCCATAATAAGGTCTCATATCAACCACATAAATACCTTAATAACTATACTGACATAGTATTTTATCTCTTAAAGTTATCTGTGGGGCATTTTCCTGAACATAACAGACTCATGTTTATCTTCTATATGCTTTGTTTGTACAGCCCATTCATGCATGAACTTTGCTCGTGCTTTACCCCGTGAAAGGCAGTAGAGGTTTTTAACCACATTCCTATGTGCCAAGAGGTACCTCTGTCACTCCTTGGTCTAACAGACAGCGTGGTGCTTTTGGACAGAGTAGCATGGCCAGTAAGAAGCAGTACAGCAGAACTCTTCAGAAAGCACTGAGGATGACTTGCTCGACTCACATGAAGTAAGACCATGACGATGTTTTAATTGCTGTGAGGACCTAGACTCCCTTGCATTTGCAGGTATATAGGTGCAGGCTACAGCATAGAAAGTCAGTCTAACTACCCTGCAAATGTCAGATGAGAGAGAAGCAGATACTGACAGGCAACAGGGGCAGGAGGCGTGCTACTGGCATGGTTGTCCCAGAGGACTGGATCCCAGTCTTCTGAGCTATGCTCAGCCTTGAATATGTACTGTTATCTCTATATTTGTATCATGGTAAAGAAATCTGGAGGAGAGGGACTTGAGTTTCCCAGCTGCATAGCCAGAATATTGAGGCAAATTAGTATCAACCTTTCCTTTATCAGGCTGCACAGCAACTGTCTGCAAGCTTAGTAAAACAACAGTGCTGTTAGTGGTGATCTGCCATCACCCAAGCAAGAAGTGGCCTTGTCCCAGCTCAGATGCAGCATTAAATCAGCTGCTTTTTTAGTAGCCACGGGGGAAAATGGGGCAGGGAATTGAAGGCAAGTTTAAACAGTGAAGCAGTTAAAAGAACACAAAAGTATAGAGCAATGGAATTGTTTTGTATATGCATTTTGCTAGACTCACAGTGTTTATGACTTTCATGCCAGCTAACTTAGAACTGTGGTTTGTGATAAGTAGGTGACTTGTCTCTTACTTTTTTCCCAAAGCTCCCATTATTATTGTGTACACTCTTCATGTCACACTTATGCTGCAAAGAAATGCTGTTTTCCTCAATCTATAGACACAAATCAGAACAATTAAGCCACAGATTCTCAGCACAATATGGATGCTGAACTGTCACTGATGCCAAAGTTACCTGGAGCCCAAGAACATTTAAAAGTCAGATCCTTTTATTGTCATCCAGAATGACACAATGCCACAGTGTAATGGCCTGCCAGGTCAGTGTCTAATTCTGGGCATTTCTTTCTTCCATGAACAGTTCTACTCTGATGCATGTCTGTGAAGCCAGCCTTATGTAAATTAAAACATTCTGAGCTTTTCAGAGACAATGGTAGCGAGGGTCTCTCTAAAATCCACACCAATCACCGTGCTGCACTTGCTATGTGAGTTATTATTCTGTGCAAGCAAAGGAATCGTGCAAATAATTAACTTAGATTGGTCTATTAGAGAGGCCAGACTCAGGAGAGCTGGATTTGCCCAGTGTCTGAAATGAATAATTTACCTGCAAACATAAGCATCAAAGCACAGTTTGGCTCAGGCAAAGTAGGATTTCTGAGAAAGTATTTTCTCCCTTATGTTCTCCTTAGTAATAGCTCTTCAACACAATTTAGATGTGTTTACACATTTAATCTCTGAGGTACAAACTCCAGAAAATTTGTGAAAACAGCATGAAGGTGAATTCTTGTCATTGATTTCTGGAAGGGAACATTCATAATTCTTGCTCTATGACATGTGCTAAGTGAAAACACAAAGGGAAGATAACAGACATTTTGCTTGAGGTACAGTTTTCTCTGTGCTTCAGGCTGCGTATTTCAGACAATCAGATAGAACCACAATCGTTTCCAAAGACTGCTCTTCCCAATATCACTGAGAGTGGGAATGATTCCCATGTGTCAGAATCATATCAGATTAATTTCCCTATCCACATATAACAGAGTAGTCCCCGATATTCTCAGACTGAAGAACAGTCTAGAAGAGTATTTGTTGTTACTCCATTCATTTTACTGAGTGTTTTTCCCATAGCAAAATGCAGTGCAGTAGGAGAAATAAAAAAATGTGGGTTTTTTTTTTTTTAAATTACTTCTGTACTGGGCTAATTCTGAATGCCACTTTTTTTTTTTTTTTAAAGATGATAATCTCAAGAAGAATAAACAGAAATATCTCTTTTGATATGCTTCAAGGGCATTCAAAGTAGAGTGGTTCTCAAACAGAAGTTAAGGCCACAGTCACTTTAGATCAAGAGCCAATATTCCATCCAGTAGGGTTTATGCTCGAGTGGTTTGTTGAATGGGGTTAAATTTCAACACGTTACATTTCAGTGTAATGCTGATCATGACACAACCTGGTTTAAATAAGTCCTTCCTATATTGAAAGCCCTGACTATACTTACACAGCTGAATGAATGGAAATGCCTCTTCCACCACTACACTTTCGAGTTTGCTTAGAAACCTTTGTTTGGAGCCCGAGAAGTAAAATGATGCAGCCCTGGCTACTTGAGGAGTTGCAGATAAGCTGAAGCTGAGCTGCCAGCTCTGATAAGAATTCCTCCAAGGTCACACAAGATAAGAGAGAGATGTACCAAGAATTTATTCCTAGCCTGAGCTTTGGAACCTTTCTAACAAAAGAAAAAAACCCAAACAACAATGTAAAAGAGCCCCCTCTGATGCAACAGAAAGGAAGAACAATTGTTATGAGAAGAGATATCACAAGGGAAAGGGAATCTCCCAGAGTATTAGGCAAATGAAATTCATCCTCTCTGTGATTACCATTTACAGTTAAGGAGAAAATACCACAACTTACATCAGCACACTTACAAATCCCCATGCTAAATGTGATACAAACACTGTGCTGACTGCAGAAAGCAAAGCAGATATGTGTGCAAATATCTCATGAAGGTGTTTGTGGATGTCTTTCTGCATGAGTGAATTATAGGTGGGAGCATGGTACCATACCACAGAAAAGACAGGCAAAACCACGAATTAGCCTTGCATTTTACTTAGTAAGTTACAGCCATATCAGACATCACACAGCAAATCATGGCATTCTTCAGAGAAATTGTGTTTGTACGTGCCTCTGCATGTGTTTTCCAAAAGATCTAGTGGGTTTTTTTCAGTTTTTAATGCCTGTTGCCTGTCTGGAGATAGGGAAAGAGAGCTCTCAGAGAGCGTGGGCTATACATCCCTCCTTCATGAAGATATCACTTACATGACTTAAAAATGGGCACATTCCTAAATCTCTACTCACAGGGGAAAATTGCACACATAAATTGTAGCATACCATTATGCTTTTAACAGTCCTGTCCCTCAGAGGGATGCTTGGTTGTCAGAACATTTATTTCAAACTTTAAATAGGACATTAGTAGTCTGATGCTTCACGAAGTTGTGGGGTTGAGCTTAGTCAAATGGCAAATCCAAAAAGATGAACATTAAGCTTACCCCTGGTGAGCTGGTATCTGCAAGATGGCTAGCTCTCACTCTCTGCTGGATGAAGCAGCTGAGGCAACAATGCTCTGCAGAGCTGGGAACCTCAGCCTCTGAGTCCACCTGATGTGAATGTCTTTTCCTTGGTGTGTCCTGGAGTCCATGCACTCCATGTCTGTTTGGGACAAAATATATGCTACATGTCACTGAGAAAACTCCATTATGTCACATCACTCCCCAAAACTCCAAATGTTTCATCCCCTCCTCTCCCTGCTGGCCACTTCATGGGGTCACTGCACATCCATCAGCTGTCTTCTAACTGGAAGGGACAATTGTCCACTTGTGTGAGGTTTGAAGCATATCTGGACTTGCACAAAACAGGGGTGATGGCCAACACTTCACAGCTGCCATGATCTGAAATTGCTGAGTTCAGGCAGGCAATTAGAGCTGGTCCTGCAGTGCTTCTGAACAATTCCCTGATCTTCCCTAAACTTTGCAATGACTCTAAATGACCAAAGTGCTAGAAAATGAGCTGTTCTCTGCAAACAGCTTTGTCCTCCAACAGCTTTCTGGGATGATGATAGTAATGCTGGGAAACCTTCAGCTAACCTGCTCAGGCAACCTCACTTCTCATGCCATTGCACAGCAAAGCTAGCAGCTCAGGAAAGCTGACCCTTGAATGACAGCAAAAAGGAATGGTCACGCTGACAGGGTCTGATCCCCAATAGCTGTGGGTCTGATGATTAAACCTAAATATGGCAGCTATTGCAAGAACATCAGTCATCAACACTCCTAGGAATTCATAAGGTGTCCTGGAGCATCAATTCCTTTTACTTTCATAAGTATTCTGCTGTGGCTGAATAAAATCAGTTATTTCTCATGCCACAAAACTGGTATTGCCCTCTCATCATTAATTATGGTTTTGGACAGGCAATTTTTTTCTCTAAAACTAAATTATTCCTTTCATGGCTGGTCATGAAGACCTGGATATTTTTGATTAGTGTTTTATTATGCATACAAAAAGTTATAAAATAGTAGTGCTGATATAAACTGGTGTCTATCAGTCTGTGGCTTTAAGGGATCTATAACCATATACAATTATCCTTAATATATTTGGGATTTAGAATTGAGGAAAGCTCTACCAATTTAGGAGTATCCTCACCCATGAATTTCTCAGCAATCCTTTACCCCAGAATGCAGGCTGAGTTTGAGACTCAACTGTGACAAGGTTAGAGTGCTTAATAATACAGGATTTTCTAGCCTGCAGTACTGGAAAACTGATATCAAGCTGATACACACTTATGATCTTCCAAAACATCTCAAAATTCAACTAATGGATTGGGAGGGATACATCCCAACCAACAGATTTTCCCAGAGTTCCTTTGGGTGAGCAATTTCAGTGTTCATATCGAAAGGAGGGAAATCCTAGCTACATATCAACCAGAGAAAGACAGAAGGGTAGCTCAACTAACAGACATGTATGTCCCACCTCCTCAAAACAGGTCCTGATTTTATCAGTTATTAGGACCTGGATATAAACATCCCAGAATTTTTTCCCAGACACTTTTCTAATAACTTTGACTAGAATTTGACTGTATGCTGACACACACATGCGCGCACACAGATCCATCCATCCATCCATCCATCCATCCATCCATCCATCCATCCATCCATCCATCCATCCATCCATCCTACAACAGCTCATCAGCTGGCCAGCAGAGCTAAGTTTCCCAATCGTAAAGCCTCTTGAAAAGAAGAGGAGGATGCTGGTGAACAATTTAGACACATCACTTCGGCAGGTTTGCTTTATTCTTCTAATTTTCTCTATTGCTTTGGATTTTTTAACGAGGTTTACTAGATTCTGAAGCAAAATATACTAAGACTTTACCCTTTTCACTTTAGAAGGGTTAAGACCAAGTGCAGCTGACATCTTACTGTGGTTGTATAACACAAAACTAAACCACTGAAAATAGACATTTCTACCTTAACATCTGGAAAATATTTTTTTTCATTAAGTAAGAATCTTAGCATTTTTCTAACACCTTTCTAGAGAGGTTCATCAGCATACCTAAATTGCAAAAGTAATAAATAGTCCTTCAAGTGGGGTCAAAACCACACCTGCATCACATGGAGATCAAAGGAACATGTTTAAAAAGTAGCTGAACACAGGAAATACGACATTGTAGTACAAAAGGAGAAAAGAAAGAAGGGAAAACCTGGGGTGAAGAGGAAAAAAAAATTAAAAAGTTATATTATCACACTGCTTTTTTTAAAGTCAACAACATCCTCAGCAAACAAATGTTTGTAATGTGTCCCTTTAGAAGAGTAGATATTACTCAGAGGGGTATAAAATAAAGTTCAGACTCTTTAAGTTCATGTGTCTTCTGCTCTAGCCTTGGCAGCCCACACTGCTGAAGTACTAAGAGCTCATTCTATTAAGGATCCCATCTTTTCTTTTCCTCTCTTCCCAGTGTCTCAGCTTGAGGCAAGGGCTTTTCTTCCAGATGGATATCCCCCATTTTGCTGATTGTGTTGGGATTGTTTCCAAGGGCTTCATAAAACTAAGGGCTGTCACAAACCAGGATCTGGTGAGGATAAAACATCCTTTGGTCAATGAACACAATGCAGACACCGAAGAACTCATGTTAAACCATCAGTGCCACCTACTGCTCTGTTTCTGAAATACAGCGTGTGTACATCAGTAATTTCCACAAACCATCGTAGCTTACTCCTGTAAAATCTGACTCAGTGTGTATGAGCCTTTTTAACACCCATGTCTTTTTTTTCTTTTTTTTTTTTCCCTTACAGCTAATTTAAGCAAGGCTTGAAACCACAGCTATGTTTAGAACAAGCCAGCCCTAGACAGTTATTTCAGTGTAAACTCCCACGCATTGAGGGTGTTTCCTCCCCTATCACACACTTTCTCACTTGCAGCCAGGGAAGATAAAGTTAATTTTCCAACAAAAAAGATTGTCTGAAGTGGTTCTTCTGGGGGTACTGTGGTGTGAAGGCAACATCCATGACTCATTTCCTGAGGTGATGTGCTGAGTTGTTTTTTTGCAGAAAACTTTCCTCTACGCAAATAGGTGGAGTTGGATCAAAGTGTGTGGGGAACACAACATCCTGGGAGAGAACAGTTTCAAAAGAGTGTTTCAGGTAAGAGTGTTTCAGGTAAGACAGACTGCACAGCAATCTTCCTACATTGCTATCTCCAGAGAACTGTAGGAAATTTGGGAAAATCAATACAGACTTTGTAATTTCTCTTCAAAGACCTTGCAGGCTCAGCCTTCTTATTGTCCAGTATCCTACTTGCAAGGATACTGGACAATAAGAAGGCAAGTCACTTCCTTGAAGTCACTTCCATGGGTTGATAAAGAATGTGGTGGGATAGCAAATGATGTCTGGCAGAACTAAGTCACGTTGAATAATGCATTACCAGAGGGCATTTGTGATAAGAGTAATATGGGAACCTAAATAGGCTCAAAACCAGTTTCTCTGGTTTCAGATTTCTGTAAAATACTTTAAACAATGTTGTATTTTAAAAATTACTATTTTGGGTAGGTTTCAATCTTCCCACCCCATCAGTTTTCCTCTCTGTTTTGCAAAAAAGAACAAACTGTACAATCATAGTAACAACCTTACCCTGTGTCCAAAAGATGACATATTCTAGTGTTTGCAGCATGTCCCTTTCCCCACCTGCACTTCTCACAGAATACAGTTAGTGACTAACCTTATGTTCCTTTCCACTCTTGGTGACTGCCCCTCCATCATGTGTGCTAGCTTTGACCATTCTTAATGTCAGAATACACCTTTTCTCCTAAAGAGCTTGTGTTGTTGTAGGTACACAGCTGTTATCTATCTCCTTTGTGGCAGTAAACAGATAAATACAGGTGCATCACAGAGATCCCACACTTAATCCAGGCAGGCCATAAATATAAATAAGGGCCTTTTGATGTCTTGCAAATAAAAGCATTTGCAGGCATGATCTAACCTTTCCTAGGCGCTTTTTCCCTCACTATTAGTAAAATCAGGAATCTGGGATGGCACTGTGTGAAAAAATAGCTTCTTTAAGACAGACAAATTGGGTAAAGTGAAATGTTCTCAGAATATGAAATACTACTAATGTTCATAGTGCTGTTCATAGTTTCTTTTGCATCAGAAATACTTAAAAAACCCAATGAATATGATCTCCAACCTGCAAAAGAAAAAAAACCAAAGTATTCACACAAATTGTCCAGGTTCACATGATGATGGTGTTAACAGTGCTTTTGAAATTACCTCCTAGCATCTAATGAATTTTTCAAACTCATTCTCTAAGTTTTAAGAAGTTATATCATCTTTTGCCAAATAGAGAAAGGGAAAAAAAAAGCTGTGAAAATGAGATAGTTAAGAACCTGAAAAGCACAGATTATACAAAGAGCTTAAAATTGTATTATTACATTGTGATAAATTTATTAGTAAACCAGTTCTACCATTTATCTGGCATCTTTACAAGCAGCTTGCTGGTCATCCCTGGAGCAGTAACTGGTACGAGCCAGATGGCTTACACATCCCAAAGGAGGTTCCAAGGACTCTAGAGGACAGCAGCACCCAGCTAGCTGTACCTTCCCTCTGGGAAGTTGCCCTTTGCTGTAGTTACCCATACTACAAGAGCAAGAGTGAGTTCCTGGGGCAGAAAACTCACTATTGTTAAATAGAAGTTGTATGTAACACCTGACACTACAAGCCACCCCACCAACAGTTTTGTTAGTGAGTTACACGAGTGCTGCCTCTGCCTGCCATTGTGTGAGGGGACAACACACAGTATCATACATATCATACAAGTTAGAAAGCCTCAGCTCCCTCAGCCTGTCCTCAGAAGGAAGGTGTTCCACTCCCTTCATCGTCTTGGTGGCCCTGTGCTGGACTCTTTCAAGGAGATCTATGTCCTTCTTTGCGCCNTGTGGTCTCACCAGGGCAGAGTAGAGGGGGAGAAGGACATCTCTTGACCTACTAGCCAGCCCCCTTCTAATACACCCCATGCCTTCTTGCCTGCATTGGCCTTCTCGGTCATGAGGACACATTTCTGGCTCATGGTCATCCTGCTGTCCCCCAGGACCCCCAGGTCCCTCTCACCTACATTGCTCTCCAACAGGCCAGTCCCTAACCTATACTGGGGATTTTCCTCCCCAGATGCAATACCCTACACCTGCCCCTTGTTAAATCTCATTCAACTTCTCCCTGCCCAGCTCTCCAGCCTGTCTGAATCTTGTTGAATGGCAGCACAACCTTCTGGGGTGTCACCACCCCTCCCAGCTTTGTGTCATCAGCAAACTTGCTGACTGTGCACTCTGTTCCCTCATCAGCCAGCCATGGCAGCCTGCAGGCAGGAGGACAGCAGAGGCACCCAGCACAAGGATCAACTGGGCAGGAAACAACCCCACAGGCAGCAAACAGCGAGGCAGATTGTGGGCTAACCACCCCTGCTGTCTCCTTTAAAATGGCTGGGTTTGCAGGGTGTTTGCTTACACAGGATTGACAAAAGCCTCTGGGATCAGGACAGGTTTGTGGGCTGCTTTTTTCTTAGGGTCCTCCACCCCACAGGAGGCTGACAGCTTTCAGCCTCATCCTTGGAGTTTCCAGGAAAAAGTGGAAATGTGACTAGGGCAGATCTGACGGCTCAGAAATGAGGGGACACTTAGAATAGGACTCTTAAACAACAATTTTTAACCAACTGGAGGATCTGGTTTCCAACCTACCTACTTGAGGTATTAAAAGCCACAGCTGCTCCAGAAACAATGATTCCTGGCTCAGCTTGATGCATATAAAAAAATCTAATAAATAAGGCAACTTAACCTGTTGAGGCAAAAACCAGCCAACAACTCCCTGAATCCTTCCCAGCATGTGGTCACTCTCACCACTCCCATCTCTCCTGGTTCTCAGCCATGTTACTGCATCCCCTCTTGCCAGACTATTTGATGAGACAGGCCTTTTCCTTACCCAGCAAAACCCAAAATAGTTCTATGTTAGTTTGGTGAGGTACATCTATCAGCTCAGGAATGAGTCTAAAGCAGAGGGAATGGGAGGTGTAAGTAGAAGAGCAAATCTTTTGGGGGATTGTTAGTCATTAAAGTAGGTTCAGCTGTAGTATATTATGTCTAAAGAGACTTCTGTGCAGGTGGGTTGCCTGTTTTCTATACCAATTAATTGCCTTGGACTTGTTTTAAGTGAACTCAGAGCCTTTTCCTCTGTGCTGCTGTGTAGTATGTGCCTGCCTGTGCAGTGTTATTCATCATAGTGTTAGAGATACCCTGGACCTCACCTGGAGATTTGCTCCCTACTGAACAGTGGATTTTGGGCAGGTTGTGCTTTAAGATCAGAATCAGATTCAACTTACACAGCTGTCCCAGAAGCAGTGGCTTCTCAACCAGACACCTAATCACATAAGCATCTTCCAAACAGGCAGCTGGTCTGTGGGTCTTTGAAGATCTCAGGTAATGAATTAGGGGCTGACATCTGTGTGTGTGCATGTACTGCTTGCAGTGTCCCAGCTATGTCCTGGAGCAAGATGGGGGTATGGAGTTTCCTGACTTACTGCTTGCTTTTTTCCCTGGATAGATGATGTAGGCTCAGACACCAGAAAAGAGCCATGGCAGAGAAAAAGAGGCACCAGATGGAAAATCAGGGACTTGGACTGCAGGAAGGGTTGAAGTGTGTGCCAGAATGGGGTTAGAGCTGTTGTAGCTCTGTTTGTAGAAGCACTCAGGGCTGCAGGGTTGTTCAAGAGTAGAATGAAGCCAAAAACTTGTTTAGAGCCCTGGAGATCCAGCTGGAGTTAACAGTATGAAGTAAAGCAGTGTTTGTGGACTGCTGAACTGCACAAGACTAGGTAACAGTGTTTAACCTGGCAAGTAATTGGAGAGATGGCACTTAGAATGAGTCTGCTTACCTGGCTTCTAAGTGGTCAGTGGACAGACAAGGCCCATGGGTGTTAATGGGAGGGTGTATCTCAAGGGGAGGACTTAGGGGCTGGACTCAAATCAGGTGGTGAACTCAAAGCGTCCTCCCTGTTGGAGTTTGCTCAGGGCAGAGCTGAATTTACAACTGTGGAGTTTTAGTTGTTCCTGGGGAAGTACATACTGGATACTGTAGCTGAGGAGCTCAAAACCAACTTTTATTTCCCTCTAGGAGAAGAAAAAGAAAGAGGCCTGGCCCCAAAACTGTCAAGACCTTTCTCAGGTCAGTCTTAAATTCTTACCTCTGCCAGCAGCTGCTTCTCAAGCCCTGAGGATTTCACTGAGCCAATTTAATGCTGGTGGTCAGACAGTTTAAACCCATTAGCTCCCAGCTATCTGAATAAATTTTCTCCTTGGAGCCCAGCACATTGTCAGACTGCTCTAACCAGAACTGTGGAGAACTGCCACATTAACTGGACATTTGCTAACTCTTGTGGCCTGTGTGGTAAGCGTTGAAGGGCTGAAGAAAATGCCACTAGCTAGATCACTGTCCATGACTTCTCTTAATGGGCTTCCTCAGTGGGAGGATGAAGACCTACCAGTGGAGGATTTGTTGCTCTTTGAAGTTTCTTGGGAAGTTACCAACAAAGGTTTGTACAAAACTGATTGGAGCTGGTATTGTTGTTTTTGTGGGAGTAGGGGAGTGGCATGGAGGACTTGGACATTGAAGGCATTAAGGGGAGATTGGGGAAAAGTGGGCTGTAGGGCTGATGTACTGGAAAGAGCAAGTGTGGCATCTGTGCATAACTGCACAGCATGTGCAGTTATGCACAGATGCCACACTTGCTCTTTTGGGCTGCATCTGCCTGTGCTTGTGTAGGATGAGTCAGGACATCTGTCTTTACATGTTTCACCAGCAGGACCAGGTTGTTTAGACAAACATCTAGGTGGTATGCCTGGGTGTGTAGGTGTATGGATACATAGGATAAATATGTACAAAGCAATGTACATTGCTTTGTACATATTTATATTTTCCCTTCCATAGAAATGCACTTGGGCATATAACACATGAAAATGGGCTGTAAAACAGACAACAGGCTCAGGGTGGTTGAGCAGTCTCCCTCAGCCTTCTGTAACAGTGTGGAGAAAAGGCCAAAATCGAAACAGGTGTAAATAAACATAGCTGCATTGATGACACCAAACAAAAGCCAGATGTCAATGACCAGCAGTCTTTATGCCAGCCGAAAGCCTTTTGGACTACTCTTTGCAAACACTGGTGGTGCCAGGCAGGGACTTCATGCTTTGTGCATGTGTACAAGTGGAAAACTGATAGTATGCAGCTTGTTTGGCAAAGTGCATGCTGCTTCATGTAGAAAGATCTTTCTGCCTTCACTTGTAATTTGTGCATAAAATCATCCTCTTTCAGCCAGGTGTAGTTCACCAAGGGGGAACAGACTGGATTTGCCACAAAAGCCAGTTAATATGAGTAAATGATTGACCTCCTGTGTCTTATTGTCCTGGCAGATAAATATCACAGGATGTTAGAGAGCTTAGTCGGGAGAGGGGGTCTGTAATCTGTTAAGATTTTAACACTAAGGGGGGCAATGCATATCAGAGGAACAGAGAGATAAAGGGTTTATCCTTATGGTGAAACTGGAGTTACTGTTCTGTGATAGCTCCTGGTATTTAATCTGCAGCACAATTTTACATTGCTACTTTTTCAGTGGTGAGGAGTATCTGTACCCAGAGGTAGTACAGAGTAGCTTTTGTGCTTTGAATCCCTGTGAGTTTATTCTTCAGCGGCTTCTGTTGAGCTTTTTGAGTTATTTTCCTTTTGTCAGAGCTTGTGGCATTTGCTTTTGCAGTGTGCATGGTGAGTAAGGCCCTGGCAAGCAGATGGCAGCAGAAATCTAGTAAATTCAAGTGTTCTTGCTAGCTTCTCTAAACTCCACAGTGTATGTATTTTCTGGTCATCTGGACCTACTGGTAACAGATATCACACAATATGGTTAAGAAAATGTAAAGCACAATCAGATTTATTTGTCTTTATGCACAAAACACAGTGAATCATTTAGTCATCCATATAGCTCTTGTTGACTCACCTGGAGTCAAATTGACTGATGCAGCCAAAATTTATGATTCTCACATTTGATGAGAAAATTATTATTTATGTGTGTGGATATTTATGCAGTTTGTTTAAAAACAAGGTTCTTTTAATTATGCCACTTACCAGACCCATATATTCAAATAGGGCTGACCAAACCAGTCATGTCAATTCCTCCATTAGAACTGGATCTCTGCAGTTTCCATTAACCAACCTGGACTAGAACCATCTCTGCAAAAGCTCTTTAATAAGCCTTTTTTAGCTTGTTTTTCTGGTAAATCCTTGATACTAAAGGGTTTTTTTTCATATCTTCCAGGCAATTGAATGTTTAAGTCACGTGGTGTGATTGTGTTCCCCGTGACCTAACTTTTATAAACACTTCTTGGAAAATGTTTGGGCGCTGCGTTTCATAAGAGAGACAGTAGCCAACAAAGTCCTGGGAGAATCATCAGAGAAGATACATGGCCTTAGGAAATAGTAACTTACTGTTACATTTCTTGTATATTTCTATACTATATATTTTTGCCTGCTTTAGCACAAGGAAGAGCTGTTTATTTGACTAAATAGGCTGATTCCACATAGGTTTAGTACTTCTAAGTGTTTTAGTGTTTAAGTGTTGCTGTATATGTTGCTAGTATAGAGGGCTGTTCAGTAGGGCCTGTTGTGACAGGACAAAGGGTAATGCTTTTAAAATAGAGGGAGGAAGATTTAGATTGGATATTAGAAAAAAGTTCTTTACTGTAAGAGTGGTGGAGCACTGGAACAGGTTGCCCAGGGAGGTGGTGGATGCCCCATCCCTGGAGACGTTCAAGGCCAGGTTGGATGAGGCCCTGAGCAACCTGATGTAGTTGGGGGTGTCCCTGCTTCTTGCAGGGGGGCTAGACTGGATGACCTCTGGGAGTCCCTTCCAACTCTAATCATTCTATGATTCTATGATAAGCAATAGCTGACTTTATTTCTTTTCCTGAGAAGCTAATTTTGAGCATCTAATGTGAAGGTTTCTTTCCTCCTTTCTGGCAATGCAGAGGTGTGCCAGAGTAGTTCAGTGTGAAGTAGTTTTGCACTACTACCATGATGTAAAGCTGCTGCTGCATAAAGGCAAAGCTAAAGTCTCTGTGCTTACTTTGTGTGCATCACTTGGTGCTTGGCTATGGGCACATTTTGTCACTGACCAGCGCTGCTTCTTAGTGGTTCCTCCATTTCTCTGTGACAGTGACAATAAGGCTGAATGTTTTCTTCCCTGTGAGGCACATGCTGCCAGAGCACATGGATGGCTATCCCCACACCTGTAAACAGTGCCCTTTAT
>VXBZ01012452.1:43987-58593 GCA_013399135.1 Heliornis fulica | reverse complement strand
TCAGGTGCAAAAAAAATAAATTGAATAAAATCTTTGTTTCTCCCTCTAACCTTTTCAGTAAGGCAGAGCATCTGGCAGTCTGGATTCTGCTCCTAACTCCTCTGAGTTTTTTCCTAAATGACTATACCAGAATCACTTCACCTTTGACTGTTTCTGTCACTTGTGCCATTTTAACCCACCTCTCTTTTTTTTTCTTTTTTTTTTTTATTTACTTTCCTTCAAAGAAAAGGAAGGAAAAGGCAATGCAAAGCATTGAAGAACTCCTTAATGCCCTGGAAAACGTTTTTCCACTAATCTGTATTCTTAACCAGAGCGTTGAACTGCTGGTTGTCAGTGGGAGACCAGCTTTTCTTGTTAAGAGGGACAAAGTGACCCTGGGAATGAAGTCCCACTTGCAGAGATGCTATACAGCATTTTAGCCTTTCAAGAAAGGCTATGGGACGTAAGTAAGCTCATTTTGTGCTAACTATCCCTGAAGGACAGCAAGCTGCTCGTGATAACTTGTGATGAATCTGCAAATAAACCCATGTTCCTTCAGAGCATATCTTTCCCTTATGGGCATTAGATCCTTCAATCCATTAATATGCAGTGCAGTCCATGTTAAGATGCAGTGGCTGGAAGGAATTTGCTCTCTTGGGATCTCCTGGGCATGGGATCTCCGAGGCCTTGGTGTCCTCACAGCAAGGTAGGCCATGTTGTTCTGGTGCTGTGCTAGGCATTGCTGTGCTGATGTCGTTTTGTAGCAGCCCTGAAAGAGGTGTCATCCTGTTTATTACTTGCCGATCTTGCTCCTATAAAATTCAGGGTGAGATACAGCTGTAGACCCATGGGCTGGGATTTATTCCCCATGGCACATGATGATTTAGGTGGAGTTTGGAGCCACGACCGGGCCTGATTCCTCTGTAATTGTAGAGCAGATAAAAGATGGGGAACAAGATCACTGTCTCAGTTGCTCTGT
This sequence comes from Heliornis fulica, assembly GCA_013399135.1. Lineage (NCBI taxonomy): Eukaryota > Metazoa > Chordata > Aves > Gruiformes > Heliornithidae > Heliornis > Heliornis fulica. Next base: position 57,635 of record VXBZ01012452.1, on the reverse strand, counting down.
TCCTTTTTGCTGGCCTTTTGCATGAAAGCCAGGCCTGTACTTGAGCTCTTCTGCTGTCTGTCCCTTCCCCTCTGTAAGTAGCACAGGGTTCCCACTAACAGTAGTTTATACACTCTCTAATAACAATTTGCAGCTTTTCAGGCTGCCTTAAATTTGGATTTCAGTTGTGAAGACTGAACTGCAGCTTTCTTTGCAGTGGAAGGCAAACTGAGCTCCCTCCCATTCAGCAAGGGGATGAGGGAAGTCTGGGACACGTGTTTTCGACAGTATTCCTCTGTTCATTGATGTTTATTGTTTGCCACTCTTTGCCTGTGAATTTAAGTACTAAACAATAACGTTCTTAGGAATTTAGGCAACAGAGATAGCAAAAACAACTGTTATGTTTGTGTGAATTTAAGACAGCTCTTACAATGCAGATACTTAAAAACGCCTAATCGTGAATTTTATATCCTCCTCACTGTCATCTTTATTAATTTGCTTCCATCTAAGTGGTGGTTTAATGGGAATTCTGTAAAGGCTAGTCACCATAATTAACTAGAAATACTAAACTATATTAATCTGCCCATTATACTAGAAGTGATTAAAGCAGCTTAAACGGTGTGAGCGTTCTTCTACGTCTTGAAGGACCGTGTATTTCCTCAAGTGTCATAGGAGCCTTTGAAGAGCAATTTACTTCTAACCCTTTGTTAGTACTTCTGTTCTTAGAATCTGAGTACTGCACGTAAATATATTTACAGAGGTAATAAAGCTTGTAGAACATAGATAAGGTTATGGACATAGAGGAGCACTGGGGACTTTGCTGTGATCTAGTTGTGTATCCCACCTGCCTCCCTGACTCCCAAAAGCAGATAAGGATCCCTCGTTTTAATAAACAGCGTCCTTGATCTTTAATAGCTTCAGTAAAAGTATTTAGTGTTAGTAGGGCAGAGATTATGATCACTTTGAGCTCTCAGTTTCGAGGCTGGCTCTTTAACGGGTGCGGAGGAAGGAGGAGGGCAGGTGGAGATAAACCTGTGACAAGGTATAGGGAGCCATAAAGCCTTGGGCTGCAGCTCCAGTTACTCTTGGCATTTCAGGCTGGAGAAGTGCAGAAGTGAATGAAAACGTTGGGTTAATACATTCCAGCAGGGTCTCTGGTTCCTTTCCACAGAAGAGTAATCCTGCTCTGCTGTCACTTGGGCTTATCGGAGCCTTTGGGAATTAGTTTGAGGTGATAACAGCAGGGTGGTTACCACACGGCCAGTGAAAGGAATGGCTGTATCTAGAAGGCATTTACTCATGAAAACAGTAAGTCAAATAAAGACCTTTTATAAGAGAGGATGTTATAATTGCTAATTGTATGCTAATTGTATNGTAAGTCAAATAAAGACCTTTTATGAGAGAGGATGTTATAAAACCAGTGATTTGAACTTAGTGCAGCTTACAGCCTAACAGCTAAGCTTAGCTAATTGTACATTTAATTACACAGTTCAGTATTTCTTTTTGGAAATGGAGTGGTTTTTCCCTGAGCTGGGTGGTTTGCCTGAATACTGAAATGTTAAATGTTTAAATCTGTTAAAAGGAGGTGGGTTTATGTGTTAGTAGATTGCAGTAGATGTTGAAAGCAGTGCTCTTGATGATCGTTTTGTGCGGTGACAGTGATCTATTTCTTTTTAGGTCACCAACTAGCCCAAATGCAACTTGTGCTATTTACTCTGATGTATTCCTGAGAGCAGTCCTTTAGGAAGGCTATCCATTGGGCTGGGAATTATTTATTTTCTTTTCCCAACTGTGGAAATCAGGCAGGCATCCTTGGTTTGCTCTCCCGAGTGGGCTTCACACTGGCTTCCTGTGCAAGCCCTCTTCACAAAAGATCTAGCTGAGCATCCTTTTGGTAGATGTCAGCTTGAAGTTCCCAGACTCAATGTGACTGTAAATGATCCAGCACTAGAAAACCCCTGCCCAGTCTGGAGAGCTGGAGACCCACCATGCAATGGCAATGCTCCAGACAACCAGGTTTTCCTCTTCCTAGCAGATTGCCATGAAGTCATAAGGCGGTTCTGAAAAGAAACAATCCTCACCCTACATGGGGAAAAATTTCCTGTAGTTAAAGGCTGTCTAGATTACTTCTGAGAGCTGTGATGTAAGAATCTTCCATGTAGTCATGTGCATCAGCTGAGATAATGCACTATTTTAACTTGGCAGCCTCCAAGAGGACATTCATGAAAGCTTTCATTAGGTGTTTATAGAAAATAGAAAGGAAATTCATGCCACAGAAGTTTGCCTGTACTTTCCGACAGCTTAGTGTTAGATCTTATTATGGCTTTAAATCTCTTCTGTAACTACTTGTCTCCTCAGCTGCCAGACTTCTGGCAAGGTGTCTGCCTTTTGCTGAGAGGCCTTAGCAGCAGAAGGAGGTGAGAAATTGCAAGTGAAATGTCCTGAGTTCCATAAAAATACAAAAGTATTTTTAAAATGGTGATGGTGTATCTGAGAGCTGGCTTCTGTGACGTCTTTTTTAAGTTGCTGCAAGACTAGGACCGACTAGGACTCTATAGAATTGTACTCCTTAGCTACAGAATGTGCTCTTGGCTATAAGTAAATTCCAGATCTGGTTTACTGTACACTTTCTCTTTATTCCTGCACTCCACAGCCTCCCTCTGTACTAATATTTTTATTTTTATCAGCTCTTGAAGCATCTACTGTGTTCTGGGGATAAAAAATGGTAAAGAACTGAGTATTAAGAGGTAAAAAACCAAAACAGCAATCACATAGGTGAAGGAAGGGGGTATACAGCTATCTGTGGGAAAATGTCAATTCTTCTTGTGCTGCTAAAGAGTAGAGGGAAAATCTTGGAAATTAGTTCAAATCTTGTGTACTGGATTTCATGTAGAAGCTGTGAAACTCTCAGGGTGCTGGGCTTGAGAAACCAGCTCTATCAGCCTGATGTGGCCATGTGTGCTGGTCATACTTAACCTGTTTGATTTATTAATGGGTATTTTATATTTCTCTTCTAAAACTCACGTGCCAAAGTGGAGGTAAAGGACTAAGAGTTTTTAGTGAGCACACTAGGAAAAAGAGAAGCAGAATGGGACCCCCCCACTTCAGAAAACACCTTATGCCGAGGTGTGATCACTAGTTAAATTGTTAGCATGGGGCAATAGGAGTTGAAAGCCGTGTTTGGTGGCAGGCTGTGGAAAACTATTATTTATTGCAAATATTTCCTTAATGCCACCCAGCATTATGCCCCATTTGCAGTAGGTGTAATGGAGTTTTTGTACTAAAGCACTTGTCTTAGTAGGCTTGCATCTTAGCCAACTATCAGCACTGCATTGAAAGGCTGGAATAAGATGGATTTATTTTATTTTCCTGCTTTTAAGCCAGTGAAGCTTCAGATTCTGGGACAGGCATGCTGGTGCCTATCTTGTGCTCTTTAAATACATTTGATTAAATTAAGAGCATTAAGCAATTTTTAAGTTTCCCTAAACAATGGATGGATTTTTCTGTGATTATTACATGAGTCAGTTATAATAATCCCTTTTCATTGTGCAGTTTCGTTGCTGAAACCCAGCACCAAAGTATTGTTGGTAACTCCCTTATAAACAACCCAACTTCCAATTTGCAGAAGAGATTTTTCTCGCTCCGTTCTGTTCTTCTGTAGCCTGTATTTATTTCAGTAATGATGTGGATGTCAGAGATGAGCTGTCCAAAGGAATCACATGGCTTTACTGGGACACAGGGATAATACAAGCTGTGTTCCGCGGGTCAGGCACTGCACAGGGGCTCTGCAAGCTTGTTTTGACCTTTTCAGCACAGGAGACTTCAGTTCTACAACAGTTCTACAAGTTTTCTCACGTTAGCACTTGTACTGGGCTACTTCTGGATGTTGACTGAAAGAATTTGAGACCATGCATAGCCTGTGCAGTAATTGTGCTGTGATTTCAAAGCACTGCATGGGCTACTGTTTCCTGCCCTGCTACAGCAGGGTTAGCAAAAAAAAAAACCCAACTACTTCAAGATGTCCAACTTCTGCTTCTCATTTGTTCAGAGATGCTTGTACATATCTGTGTCGGACCCACATAATGAAATTTAACCCCCCTTGCCATCCCCTAGGTGGGTGGATAAACATAAAGCAGCTTCTCAGGACGATCCGAGAATAATGGTGCAGCTTTTTGACTGCTGCAGGAAGTCAACATCAAAAAAAGGGCTTTGAAAAAAACAAGTCAGTACTTCAGGCTGATGGTCTGTGTTCTGTTCTTTGTCCCTCACTGAAGTTTTACAGCGTCTGTCACTGTAGTTTGGTAATATTCTAAGAGAACGGTCATTAGCAGTAGTGAGTTTAATGGAATGAATTTCACAGCGATTTCATACATACGCCATGTGCCAAAGTGTTAGGACAAAACACCTGAATCCTTTACATCCTAAATACCATAAAACCTCAGCATGTTGATAGGCAGAGTCGTAAAATAAATGTCTATACGTGATGGGCTGTCTCGAATGCATGAGGTTTGCTGCGCTTCTGTTTGCCGGTGATTTCCTTACATGGGAATTCAGTATTTGATAATTAACTCGTAGCTAGCAGCGCTATCCAGTAATGTAATCCTGTGCTTTTCAGATTACCTGTTTCAAAATGAGTCAAAGTAATTACTTTATCTGCAGTTGCAACAACAGTTTTACAGGGATGTAATGTTCTTTGCCTTGGCTGTTTCATAAGCTGCGCTTGCAGTTGTCTTCTGCAGGCCTAGGGTGTGCAGAGCTCTTTCTGCACAGTTCAGTGGCAAAGGAGATAATGGTTTGCTATATTAATATGGAAAAACAAGCTCTGTGCTGCCGTTTTCCAGAAAACAGATGGATCAGACAGAACTGATGCGAGTGTGGACTTGGCAGCGAGCTAAAAATGAGCATATAGTACCCCAGCTGCCGAGCTCATCGGTCTGATCTCTGCAGAAATGGGATTGCTTCCTGGTTGTAGTAGTCACTTGGGTTCTCCTTATCCTCTTTGTTCTGTGATTGTGGGAGCTGGTGAGTTGCTGGCTCAATGACCGCTCTTCAGCGCCCGGAGACCCGTCAGAGTTCAGTAAGAATAGCAGCTTGGGAAACAGCCTTGGAAATACGATGCTGTCCTCCAGTACGGTGAAATCAGGATGTGTCATCATCTTCAATTTCCTTTGTATTGTTAATAGAAATACAGACAGAGAGGAAAAAAGGGAAAAGAAAAAAAAAAAGCGGATATACTTGCAAAATAAGGGAAATGCCTTGACTTAACCTATACAAGAGGAAGAGAACTGGGAATTTCAGCATTGTCCCAGAAGACTGATGTAGTAGTTACCAGGCTGCAATGAAATATTTACAAAGATGACTTAATTCCGCACACTTGAGCTAAAAAGAAGCCCAAAATGCAGCACACTGGTTCTTATCTTGCCAACAGCACCATGCTGTATTGATCTATGTGTCAAATGGGTGTCTGGGCATAAATCTTATCAGACGGTTCGGAGTTTGACCTAATCCTATTTACCATGCCATGCATGGGCTGTATCATATTCCTGGAATCAGAGCTGACTTGTCAAGCAAAATGTCTGCCTGATGTTCCCTTTCAGAATGAAGCGGGGCAGCAGGTATCTTGGATGCAGAGATGTGGCTCCCCCGCTGTCTGCAGAGCCCAGACTGGCTGTGGATATGCCCTGTCCTGTTGAAGCGGGGAAGGGTCGCTGCCTGTCTTTGTGGCAGAGCGCCTGACCAGTTGGAGAGGGTCCAGAGGAGGCCACAAAGATGATAAAGGGGCTGGAGCACCTTTCCTATGAGGACAGGCTGAGAGAGTTGGGGCTGTTCAGCCTGGGGAAGAGGAGGCTCTGGGGAGACCTTAGAGTGGTCTTCCAGTACCTCAAGAGGGCCTACAAGAAAGATGGGGAGAGGCTGTTCAGTAGGGCCTGTTGTGACAGGACAAGGGGTGATGGTTTTAAAATAGAGGGAGGGAGATTTAAATTGGATATTGGAAAAAAGTTCTTTCCTGTGAGAGTGGTGGAGCACTGGAACAGGTTGCCCAGGGAGGTGGTGGATGCCCCATCCCTAGAGACGTTCAAGGCCAGGTTGGATGAGGCCCTGAGCAACCTGATCTAGTTGGGGGTGTCCCTGCTTCTTGCAGGGGGGTTGGACTGGATGACCTCTGGGAGTCCCTTCCAACTCCAGCCATTCTATGATTCTATGATTCTGAGTGCAATATTGTTGCTGATGGAGCTGGTTTGTGGCTCACATGGCCGCGGTGTGTTTCTGATCGCTGCAGGGATGTCTTGGTAAGGCTCTGGGCTGATGGGAGTTTGAAGTTCATCATAGTATTTCCCTTTTGCAGTGGGAACTTCGTAGAGGTAGGCTTCTAGAGCAGTTCCTTTTCTCTGTGTCCCGCATTTCCCCCTCCCCACCTCTCGAGACGTTTCCTAGTCTTGAGCTATATGTATTTTTCTAACTGTAGATTGTTTTGCCTTCATTTGCTCTCTTGGCTGCTTTCCCTTTATTGCCCAGAGTAAATCTTTAACCCCCCTTCCCCGAAGCAAAGCTCACGGGCCAGACTTGTAGGCTTTGCATTTGCTCGAGTTGCTTTTTTTCACAAGGCTCTTTTGTTAGCAGGAGTTGTGGGTTAGCTTCACTCACCACTAAGCTTGCTGGAAAATGGGAGGCAGGCAATCCCTGCTTTCTCACATTACCCAACCCACCCCTCTCCTCTTCCCTAGGGTCTGCTGTACCCAGTGAAAAAACTCCATTTCAGTCATCAAAACCAGCACCAGATCCACACTGCAGAATTATTCGTTCATGCTTATGAGACACATATACTTGTAAATTGATTTTTCACTCCTGTCAAAATCTTCACAACAGTGTTGAGGGGTGTTAATTGAAGTAGCATTAATTCTGCCTGCAACCCTTCATTGCAGCCTGTCTGTGCCCACCACCACCGAGGAGTAAACGCGGTTTGATCTATCACTACTTGTGGTTGCTGTGTAAATCTGCCTTGACGTGCTGGCAAACAGAAGAGAAAGCCATGTTTCCTTTGCCTTGTGTATTAGCTGTCATAAAATGAATTAATTATAAGCCTTGTTCCGAGAGCTCGAGGTCTGATGGTATCTTATCAGCTGGAACAGGTTATGAGTAATCAGAAATCAGTCTCTGTCGGCCACAGGAGATGGTGGTGTTCCTGTGATTTACAGCTTAAGGTGTGGAGGACACTGGTTTTATTTATTCTCCAATTCTAGGGTATAAATTCTTCATACATAAAGATCAAACAGACAGAGGTCTTCTGTGGGTTTGCTCCTTAAAGTGTGAAAGCTCCGTTCCTCCAAGGCAGCGATGGATTCCTTATGCCCAAGATAAATGGGAGCAGCAGAAGAGCCACACAGGGGTGTAAGGGTGCAGTGAGCTTGCATGAAACTCAGAAAAGGCAGCGTACTCGTGGACATTGCTGCAAAGAGTTGTGGCTTTGACCACTTCTCACAGATTTAACCACACTGAAAATCATCTGTAGCTGCAGAATAGGCAGGTTGGTGAGCTGCAGGCTTGGGTTATGCTGCCATGGACCTGGGTTTTCTCTGCAGGAGGTGTTAAATGGGTTTAGAGGAGCAAAGAGCCAGCAGTACCTGGGGAAAGGATGCTGTGCAAAACTTCTCTGCAGTGAAAGCCACTTACCTACTTGCAGAATTTCTGGGCTCTCTCTGGCAGGATGGTTTAGAAACCAGGATACTGGTTAGGTGGTAAACACAAGGGAAAAGAAAAGCCATCTTTGTGAGGCGTTTGTTCTGTTCAGAGCTTGGAGAGCAAGCTGAATCGAAGCTCTTCAGCCAAGAGCACTTGGACATTTGGGGAAGATGATGATCTGGAGGTGTCCTTGCTTATTGTGGAAGCTGGGCAGCAGTGAGCTGGGTGGCTTCATCTGTTTTACGCTATTTCTCAATCTGCCTGCAGTGGGGGGAAAAAAAATCATCATTTCTTTTAAGGCAATGGCATTTCCAGTGAATTTGCTACTGCGTGATGTGGAGACAGGCCTCCAGCCTTGGGTGCACGGGCATGTAGAAGACCCTTAAGGAATGACTTTATTCTTGGTGACCTTTGAGGTGGAAGGTAACTGGTGTTCATGACAGGCACTTTTGCAAGCACAGGAGATCTTTAGGTGCTTTCTCTGTCAGGAAGTTGTACAAAGTCTTGTGAGAACACCCCACAGCAGCCTCACCTGCCGTGTTATGCTCGTTTTGAGTAAGTATTTTGTGTCTCCGTTAACGCACTTCTGTGTGTGGGGCTGGGTGCTAGTACAAAAGCAGAGACCCAAAGCTTCTCCAAGTATCAAAACACGCCTCAGACTTCAACTGGCCTTTATTCAGCACGGTGTTGTTGGCAAGAATAACTCACTCTGGAGTGTGTGACTCGTAGCTGTGTAGCTTAAAATGTGTTTAATGGTGCTGTGAATATTGTGCAATTAAATGCGGGTTCTCCCGCTGTATTAGAAGCGCCGTCATTTCGCTGGGAAGGAATGCAGGCATGGCTGCTGCTGTTACTTGATGTTGGTGAACTCTTGTGTGGCTCTCCTTTAAACACCTCGTGTGGTCAGGAACAAAACACAAATGAACTCACTGAGGATTTTTGCTGTGGTTCCAGCACAGGCTGGAGCATCTTCCCGTGTGTCTGTAATCAGGAGGCGTAACTCTGCAGTGTGTTTCTGTGTAGTAAGTCCTTTTAGTAATCCTCTTCACAAGCAACCACTGCTGTTCAAAGGCTTTAATATTAAACCTTACCTTATAATGAAACCCTGAGTATTAACAGTGCAGAGAATATGAGTTCTGCTGTGCAGTGATTTCACCTGTATCCTTTGTAGACCTGTAGCATCTACAGGTTCGAGGGTACGGACTCCTCCGTTGCTCCAGTGCTTGGGAAACCTGATGCTGTGTTGTCTGACTTGTAGCAGAGGGATTCTCTGGAGGGGATGCTTCTTGCTTGTTGTAAGCAACAGATGACTTCATTCAGGAGTGCTGCTGCCACTGTATTAAAGCCAGGTTTTAATGGAATCAAGAGTTCACATTAAATTAATACGTTTTACGTGGAGCCCTTCAACTAACATTTAATTTGCTTCAATGAGAAGTTGGAGCGTGTGGGATCATAATGGTCTGTGCTTGGGAAAACCTGGGAGAATCCCTATATTACAGCATCTTAAAAATGCTGACTTAAGCAAGAGGTAGCATTTGTGAATAAGCTTAATTGCTTCATGCAGCCTTCTATCTAATTTAGTGCTTAAACTAAGATTAGATAGGAAAATGATCTCTCAAGCAAGGCTTCCAGAAGCAGAGACAATAATGCATTGCTGCTTTTTTTTTCCTTAACAAAACAAGATTTTGTAGAGGTTTTAAAAATCTTTAACTTGTTCTGAGCTAACAAAATTATGCAGGTGGCTATTTGTATTTGCAATCCCAAACTGCCTTCTTGTTTGGGGAATGATTTAGTGAGATGGAAGATGGGGGTGGGTCTCTCAGGTTAGAAACACCCCTGCAGATAGGTCAGTAGAGACTTCAGTATCATGAAGGCTTCTCTGCATCTGTCTGGAAGGTTTTGAATGGGATGCTTTCTTACCCCAGAGGGTTTCTCTCAAACAGCACACCCTGCCCAAATGGGTGACGTGATTAGGTGCTGGATCCTTCTGTGTGGGAATGTAAGTTTGCACCTCTGATGTGCCGTTAAGTCACCTGGAATGAAATCAGTGTGTAATAACCAGAGTTATAAACTGTAATGTTGATAGTTATTATCTAGGTGTTGGAGAGGGGATTAGTGGGCATGTTACTACAGACCCAGAGTGAGAGGCGGCGTGTAATGCCCGTGAGTAATGCAAAGGGATTAAATCGGTTAGGCTGGTGCATGTTAAGTGTTAAATCTCCTGCCAGCGCGGGTGAGCTCCGTTTGGAGTTCCTGTAAACAACACATGGGCGTCAAAGATCCCAAGGAAGAACAAGCAGTGCTGCCACAAAGGGATTGAGAGCCCAAAGATGTGTCTCTAACCTGTGACAGCGGAGTTCAAAGCCGCCTGGGCAACGCCACAGGTGTAATTACATGGTCCTGCCGGAGCATGGGTGGTTTTCGCAGCCTTCTTGCGGGTGTGGTACATCAGAGGAGGCATCTTGGGTGCTTCGTATCCGAGGGATGACCGAGGCTGGGTGCAACTCCTGCCTAAAATGGAATAGTGGTGGTTTGGTGTGCATGAAAAAAACCATCCTGCTGTTGGCTGGGGTAGCACTGACAGTTCATCAGTATGTTTTCAGGGATCGTTAGCTGTTAGTATTTACGTGAGCGTTTTATATAGTCATCGGTCAAACCAACGCTTTAGTTTCCTGTTGAGGACTTAAATGCTGAGGAGCTGTTTGGTTTCCCTCTTCTACTACTGCTTTTCTCCCCATAAACTGGTGGGAAAACACTCCAGTAGTAATGAAATGGAGGGAAAAGCTTCAGAGTTGGTACCTGAGGGAATGGCCCAGGAAAAACTTAGACTGTTGTAAATATTGTCTGTTGTTCTGTTTCTGTTTGATGGGGTTTTTTTCCTCTGCATGACTTGATACAAAACTACCAGGAGGAAGTGTCTTGTCATCATAAAGAGTTGCTTCTTATGAAAAAGAAGTATTGTCATGAAATGTTACAGGAGGAATATTTGCTTCCTTGAGGAAGGGCTATTTTTAATGCAAGAAATAGTGCGGTGATACCATCAGGCATCGTTAACTGTCAGCTGGACTGCTTGTGCCTTTCTGCCTTGAGCAGAACCATATTTAGAACAGTAGGTTTATATCTCATGGAGTTTTGTAAGTATGTTTTTTGTCTAAATAATACCATTCTCCCATCTAAAAATGTTCATATTCCTGGATGCAGGTATTTGGGGAGTGGGAAAGTACTCTGAAGCTTATGGTGTCACCATCAACTGTTCAGATTAATTTCACTAACACTAAGGCTTGAAAATTTACAGAAGCTCTTAAGGGACATCATCCAGCTTGTGCCTCCATCAGCTTTCCTTGGTGTAGGAGATGTTGGTGTGGTGAACTGATAGATCCTCTCCCAGTTTCAAAGGAAAGGCAGAAGTTTTCGGCGTGACTCAGCTTTACAAGAACACTGCTTTAAGCAGTGTTAATCCTAGCTGACTGTTGGTGTGTTTTGTTTGTCTAATATCCCTGTAACCTAGCTCTTCCCGTTAAAGAAAGCCAGCATCCTTTGTTCTCCTCTAAGCTATGCAAGACATGACTGCAGAAGTAGTTTGGGGCCTGAAGCTGCAGTGACTGAATGCTGCTGGAATGTAATGCGTCACATCTGGTAAAAGGGGAATAGATCCACAGCTCCTAAAATTCGGATTAGCCCTTTATTTGAGGGGTGGGTAGGTGGTGGTCAGAACTAAAACATCCTTGGAAGGTGAGAAGGAAGGGAAAAAAAAGCTTTGTTAGGTTTGAAATTCATAGTGGTGATTTTTTTTTTAATAAATAACTGAAAATATAGTAAGAAACCCTGAAGTCTGGTAGATGATGATGGCAATGTTTGACTCTCTGGGTCAGAAAAAAGATTCTTAGATACAGCTGGAAATCATAGAAATAGAGATTTCTGGGCCAAGAATTAAAAGTATTTGAGACCAGCTGACTAGTTGATATCCTGGAGCAAAGAGGCTGCTGTTTTTTTAGCTTGTGAAGTGTACAGCCACTTCTCTTTTGGGTTTTGTAGTCCTCCTCGTTCCTGCCTCTGCATCTCCAGGGGTTATCCAGCTGAGGAGCTACCTTATGCTGCAGAGGTGATGAACTGGGGGAGGGGGGTGGAGGGTGTTCCCCTGTTCCTCCAGACGAAGGGAGCGCCAGGCTCGAGTCCCTTCCATCAAGGCTGTAGTGCTCGGTTTGTGAGGAACCAGAAGGTATCATCAGCCTGCTGGGATTGAGACTTGTGGAAGACAGAGTCATCTGCTTTTAGATGGTAACTCAAGAGGAAAAATATCAATTGGTATAACTTGTGGGGAGTGTAATTCAGAGTGTGTTGAATATTAAAGATGTGGGAGCCATAGTTAGCATCATCTCAGTGGTGTGCTGAGCCCTTGCTGTGTGGGTAGTGGTACTGCTGCCAAGGTCCCTTTTAAAGTCCTACAGCAAACACAGGATGATCATCTGAATGAGCAATCTTTCTGTGTCTCACTTCCCTGGAAGCCAAAAGGGAGGATTAATCCTCTGCTCCACTGGCATCCTCTACCTTCACATCCTCCTCGTTCCTCTCTTTGCTACAAATAGTCTAAGGTTTAAGTGTGAGGAGAGAACTAGGACTGGCATTTTTTAGCTGCTTGGTGAGGTTCATCAGCTCGGTAGTGGGTGGGAGAAATGCTCCCTGAGGTTAAGAGTGGGATATTAAGGGGGTAGCAGGACTTGTTATCAGTTCAGTGTAAACTTCCTTCCATTAGGCATGAACACTTTGGTTAAACATTACCTGCTTACCTCGTTGTTCTGTAATTCAGTGAAAATTCAGGATTTGTGGGGAGGGGGTGTGTAGACAAGAAGACATCCTCTCCCATCTCTAAAGGCACCATCCTGAGCTCAACAGCCAGGAATTAGGGCTGTAAATCCCTGTTCTGCAGAATGCATTTTAACTGGCACAAGGAAAAGAAATGGAACTACTGGAATTTCTGCGGGATGAGGGACGTTAGTCTGAGGTGCGCAGCTTTGGCAGCCACCCAGACCGGCTGAGCTGCTGGGGAGGAGAGCCCATCCTTTCTGCTGACTCTTGGCATAGCCAGTAACAATGTGCAGATGGTTTTTTTCAAAAATATACATCCCTTCTTCTATTTTTTTTTCTTGCACTGTGGAGATGGAAATAATAGAGCAGGATAGCCTGGATGTAACCAGTATCCCTCATTTAAATGGTTAAAGCCTTGAGAAGCACAGATCAATTTTTGCAATGTCTGCTTGACTCCCATCCATAAATGACAGGCTGCTGGCAGAAAGGCTGGGAGGAATGATTAAAGCTGTGCAAATGCTCCTTCTGTTACAGGAGACCATCTTACAGATTGTGAATTTAATTGGCTGCTTTAATGAATTTCACCTTCTTGACTTTAATATTATGCTCCGGAAAGCGAAGTTCATATTTTTATAGAAACGCACTTGTAATTAGTAGTCAGAAAACAAATCGGATATGGAAATGCAAACTAAAACATTTGATGACAAATGCAAATTTCAGCCTAAATATTTTGCCCTGCTTGGCAGTAAATCCTTGCTGGTAAAAAGATGCACAGCAAGTCTTCCTGCACAAATCCAACTCGGGCTGTGCGGTGGAGATCTCGCACGCGGTTGTGTTGGATGTTCCTGCACCAACAATAGCAGGAAAGAGCAGATGTAGCATCTCACTGGAGTGCTCTATATGTAACCCGCTGAGGTTCCTGTGATGCATGAAGACAGCACACTGCAGCCCTGCCTTGTCTGCCTTCATCCTGCCTGCTGAAGTGGCCCTGGCTCCCGTTTCAGACAGGATTAAATCCTTGCTTGGAATGCAGAGGTGGATCAAGCAGCACGGTGATTATGTCAAACCGGCTGCCTCGGTGGGAATATCCCGTGGTGTGGCCTTGTGGATTTGAAAATAGGATGAAATGGTGCATTTTGATGGATTTTTTTTTTTGTGGGTGGAAACGAGGATGGGGAGGGGT
>VXBZ01012452.1:24909-43926 GCA_013399135.1 Heliornis fulica | reverse complement strand
GAGAGAGTCCTCAAGCATTGGGACAGGCTGCCCAGGGAGGGGGTTGAGTCCCCATCCCTGGAGGGGTTTAACAGATGGGGAGATGTGGTGCTTGAGGACATCGTCTAAGGGTAGACTTGGTGGCGGTAGGTTAATGGTTGGACTGGATGATCTTAGGGGTCATTTCCAGCCTTAAAAATTCTATGATTCTATGATTTCACCATGTGTTTTCAAGACTGCTTTGAATGACTAGATTTCAGCGCACTTCAGCGCTTTCTCTAGAAATTATCATGCTGGTGCTCATTACCTTCCCAGGATTGGTTTTAGTCATGTGGTTTCCAAAGTTTCTTTTCCAAGGATGTAATTCCTGGTGTCACAGTAGGCTGGGCAAGTCTCTTGTGGCTCTACTGCCCATTCAAAACGAGCAGCATGTGTTTGACCTTCTCCTTCCCCCCAGACTCAAATCATATCCATGTGTATGGATGTGTATCGCCACGTTCTCGAGAACCTTCACCTCAGAGTCAACTGAGTTTTACCTTTTAAAGGGTTTCAGTGCTTAAAAAGAGGAACTGCCAGATGGTCTTACACTTAATCCACTAATGAATTCAAACATAATCATGCTTTTAGCTTGAGGTTTAATTACAGAGTTTGTAACTATAATTCCTTTTCTACCCCTTCAGTATGGCAGTAGCAATGAGTGTGTACACCATGCATTTGAGGATACTTGTTTGAGTAATCCACTTGCAATTGTAGTGCCGGGAATTGACTGAAACAGGTAGATTATGGAGGATTTTGGTGTGGAAGGCACACAAAAGCATAAATTGATTGGACCAGACAGATAAATAGTAAGGCTGCTCGTTCGGATAACTCGCCTTCAACCGTTTCTTTTTCACACTGAAAATTTCCACCTTATTTGCAACCAAATGTTGTGCTGGAGAGCAGGAAAAGCACTGCTGCCAGAGAGAGTGGATTTAGCTTTTATTTTCTTCTAGACTCAGTGTTACTGGCTTGGGGGTGTACAAGTGAGGGGGACCATCTGCTTTACATTTCAAGTAACTGTCATCGTCCTACAGCTATCAGAAGACTTGTGATTTTTGAGGGGAGTGAAAAAAGCCTACTGGTTTTTCTCCATAATTAACACTTTGCCTGCAAATCTTGTCTTTCAGATGGGAAGAAGAACTGACAAGAAGATTGAGTCTGGAATCTATGGTAGAAACCTTGCGAGAGGTAAGCTTTGAGTAGTACCTACCAGAAGGAGTAGGGTTTCTCTGCACCTCTTGTTATGCCGGTAATGACTTGAATTTGTTTAATTAACCAACTTTCTTGTAGCTAGGGCAGGTGACCGCATTGCAGGGTGCTGGAGGGGAGTGTTAATGTTTGGAAACTGAAGTGGGAAGGTGCTGAAGTTTCTGACAGTGAGATGCCAGGGTGATGAAGTGTTCTTCGTGTCCTTTCTCTTGCAGGAGGCGCAGGAAGCGGAAGCTCTCCAGGAGGAGTTAAATGAAAAGATTGAGAGGCTGAAAGCGGAACTTGTGGTCTTTAAGGGTCTGATGAGTGATGTAAGTACAAGGAGAGGAGAGCAGAGCAGCCAGCTCCCCGCTGCCTTTGTGAATTGTGTGTGTCATGCAAATGGCTTCATTCATGAAAAGGTTATGGTCTTAGTGAGCGCCGCTTTGTAGTTAGCATTATGGCTGCCTTTATGACCTAATGCATCGGACAGATCACCCTTCCCCCTGCTTCCTGTCTGGTCTGTGTAGAGATGCATTAACTTGCTGCTTAGCCCATAAGCCGGACTCTTCCCTCCTTTCCCCGTTCTCCACAGCTGGCAGTGCCGGCGTTCGGATCTGTGGGCACAAAAGAAACCTGCTGGAGAACTCACAGCTTAGGGTAAAGGGTTTGTCAACGTGCCACTAACAAGGGGTCTGCACTCTGAGTTGTGCAAAGTAACATTCAAATGTGCTGCTCAGCTCCATTTATAAAAAACCCCGAAGAGATGAACCCAGTGTCGCTGGGTCAAGTATCCGGCGTTGTTTCCAGTGCTGCTTCGACCTAAATTTTGAAAAAACAAACCAACAAAACTTGTTTTCTCAGGAATTTCCACATGTCTCGTTTGATACTGACTATCCTTCAGAGCTGGGGGATCTTTTAAACTATGACTGGGTGATTTTTTTTTAGATTTGGGCATGCTGAGAGCATGTCCTCATGTAAAACTCCGGACAGATAACGCTCAGGTGAACGTTGAGGTGCCTTTTTTCCATGTAGTGCTGATGCCAGTTATGTAATTAATATTGTCCTGTGTAGAAGTGCTTCCTCCTGTCTATATAAACTTGCAGAACCTGCTCCCTGGTGTCAGATCCATTCTCTCAGGGCCACTGGATCTGGTCGTGTGAAATTCGGCAATTAGCCGTCTCTTCTGCGGTGTTTAATCGAGAACGGGCACGCTCGGTTAGCGGCAGCGTGACAGGGAGAAACTCGTTAGGGCCGCGTCACTGCGATGACTTTACAGCTGAGGAAGAAACATGGCTTGGTGTGTACAGAAAAGGGTGGTGGTGAGTGCAAACATCCTCCTCAGCTCGAGAGAAACCGTGGTATTGGCTTTGCAAGCCCAAAAGCAGAGGAGAGCCTGAGGAAGGCTGCTTGGCTTGAATACCACCGGGTAAATATTTAGAGTAGAGCGATGCAAAATGTTGGCGTGTGACTCTTGTTTTTCTGCAGAGAGGAACCACCTATTCAGTTGATAAGATTCTGTTTAGAGTGTGCCAGTGTGTAGAGATTTCTTTTTCTTACTGTGTTTGGAAAACAAAAATCTTTAACTTATCCAAAGGGGGTTGACAAGGGCTGGAGAAGAGCCCTAATAATTAAATCAAAATCTCAAAACAAAGAAAACCAACCTCCAAACCAGAAGCAAAGCTTCTTTCTTGGAAAGGAGATTTGTTATTCAAGGATAATACTCTGCAAAGGGTTTTTTAGCATTTCTAGCCAAAGTGGAAGCGTTGCCTAGACTTTGGAGTGGTACTTTCTAAAGCGAGTCTCGTCTAGGCTGGAAAATATGCTTTTTGTGGAATGATGTTTCATAAGAAGCCAGCTGTACCCACTGAGTGGGAGTACCTCCTATAAATTATGCTATAATTGCTGCCCAGAGTGAGGCAAGACAAAATATTTTTCCATGTAGATTTTTTTTTTTTTGCTAGGCCAGAAACCAGATTAATGCCAACAAGGAATATTTTCTGTGTCAAAAGCTTTTGTGGATCTCTCTAGATCCAGCCTTGATTTTACATTTCCAGGGTATGTATGAAGTTGCTGAGTAGCCTGTATTCTGCTTTACAAGCAACTTCTCCTTGCAGTCTGTCTGAAAGCAGCAGGGGGGGAGGTGTTGCATTCTCACCAGGTTTTAGATTTCATTCTGTTCTGCACATGCTCTACAAGGGTTTGAAGGGTTTGGGGTTGTTTTTTAAGCTTTATTGACCCATAAAACTTCACTGCCGCCACATGTAGCGGTTGTTTTGGGGTGAGTATAGGTTTTTTTGGTGGCAAATTGCCCTGAGTTGAAAAAGTTAATAGAATCAAGTATGAATGTTAATTGTTAGCTGTCTAGTCTACTTAGATTGTGGGTGTGCAGCCGCTGCCGGAGATAGAGGCGTAATATTATTTAAGAATGGTATGCCCTGGGGTTAGAGAGATACTGCGGGGTATCTCCTCTTTCCTGAACTGTATAATAATAGAAGATAATCACTGCTGTCCTTCCTGCAGCCCATGACAGACCTGGACACAAAGATTCAAGAAAAGGCCATGAAGGTGGACATGGACATCTGTCGACGAATCGATATCACAGCCAAGCTGTGTGATGTAGCGCAGCAGCGCAACTCGGAAGACGTTTCCAAGATATTCCAGGTGATTAGGCCGTGAATTTTCCATAGGGCAGGATGAGAGTGAGGGGACGAGAGGGAGCAGTGTTGAGAAGTGTGGTCCAGGTCACTTGCCTTTTCTTGACATTTCTCTCTGTAGACCTACTTTCCTCTTTCTCGGTCTTGAAGCGTAGCTCTCTTCTGCAGAAGCTGCTGTAGTCCTACGAGCACATAATTTAGAGAGTTTAAAAAAAAAAAAGAAGTCTCAGGGTGCCCTTTAAGATACACTTTTAGTCTGATGCTAGTCTGCAATGAATGAGGAGGGGGAAAAGCACAACAGGGTCTAGGTTTGAATAAATGGCTTCCTCGTGTTCGTTCCCTCCACAAGCGAGAGGTTTTAAGCGTGTCGAACTGTCATCTGAACGTCCTTATTTCTGGCTCCAGCTCCACAGCCAGAAATAATGCTTCTGTGGTGGTGAGCTATGACTGCTTTGAGTCTAGAAACTCCTGTTGCTTTCCTTGAGCTGTTGGGGCTCCTTGGTGCTGTTTGGAAAGTCACTTAATTTGCTCTAAAAGCAAGCAGTTACAGCTCTTGAGTGGAGCAAACCTGTAACTCCTAAAGCAGTTCTCCTGTTGCTGCTGCAGTGTGATTGTGACTAACCCAGCTTCCTTCTACTTAGATCTAAATGTACCTTGTTCAGTCTTTCAGTGAACCTGATGCTTTTCTGTGTAGTGATGCCATATAGTTTGCTAAATGCTGTGCAAAAGCACTGTCAGAGATCCTTGTGGTCTCTACTGGTGGTGCTTTCTGGCCATAGTGGAGTTGCCTAATCAATTGATGGTGGTTTGTGTCTGTTTTGGGATACATAAGAAAAAAACAAAGTCTCAGATCTTACTGGAGACAATAATTTTTCCAGCATGTTGAGCCATTGTGTTGTGCCAGTGGTTCTTTCTTGTCTTTGAGTAGAATTGCTGGGTCTTTCTGCTCAAAGGTAACAGCAAAGCACACTTTTGGTCAAGCATGCAGGGGTTAAAATGATCATCACGAGAACAATATTCTACGCCAAGTAGTGGAAAACCAGCAGTAGGTTGGGAGTGGACTGTGTGTTTGTGACTCTGTGGCACCATCTGTGAATATCTTTTATGTCTGCAGTCCTCAGGTGAAGAAGCACTCCTCTGCACCCTTGGCAGGGGTATCCTTTGAGCTCTCTGCACAGCTGTGAACTTCATTTCTTTGAGGGCTGTCTGAGCATTTTATTGGTCCAGTAAACCCTTCTTTTGTCAACCTGAGGACTAGCAGTCTGTCTCTGCTGATGGGGTGGGATAACCCTGAAATAAAGGCTATCTGGAAAGGCTTCGTGGTGGTTCAACACTGGGAGCAACAGCCTGTGGTGGTGGCAGGAGAGGGAGAGTTCTGTCATTGCTCTCGAGCCTGCTGCCTGGGCACTGCTGCCAGCTTACGCTTTGACCCTGTATCATTCTAACCTCTGCATGTCCTCTGGCAGAGCGTAGGCTGGTGTCAGTGAGCAGATGAACATCTGTAGAGCGCTGGCAGCCTGCAGCTTGCTTTGCTCTTCGCCTTTCTGAACTGCTTCCTTGTGCTCTTGTGTCCACCACTCATGAACAGATGCAATTCCTGTCTGGAATACGATCCCTGAACTGCCTGGGAACTGATGAACAGTTACATTCACTCAAACCTAACACCTCTCCTCTATTCTCCCTCCCTCAACTGAACCTTCTAGTCATTGCTCTTCTCTCCAATTAAGGTGGCTTCCAAGAAGAAGGAACGCAAGCTTGCATCTGATGATGACCTCTCTGAACAGGATGGAGACAACAGCAGGTTCTCTGATGATGAGGTCAGCTGTTCTCTGAACATCACCGATGAAATGAAGCGTATGTTCAATCAGCTGTGAGTATCGTGGGCAGCGTGGGGGAAAACTTACTCTGAAATGCTGCCAGTGTGGTACATGCTTGAAAGTTACTTGACCTTCCAGAAAAAAAATTAACTGATTTTTCTCCCACCCTTTAGCAGAGGAAACTACAGATAATATAAACAACACAAACATGTAGTTTTACTACATGCTGTTATAACGGTAGCAAAAGGAGAAATATGCAGTGATCAAAAAAAAGTACAAAATTTGAGTCTACTGTGTATGTTTGGCTGAATATTAGATTTCTAGAGTTTTGGAAAGAACCTTGCTGCTGCTTGGGCTGGAGAGAATTTGGCAGCATCCCTGAAAGCTCAGTTTGAAATGGATACAAACTCCTCTAGTGTTTTTGCATGTTTTTTTTCTAGTTGAGCTGCAGACAAATGGTAGTGGTGGATGTGTCTGGAAGATCAGTTCTAGCTGTGGACAACAGTTTATAGATTCCAGGAATGCCAGTGATGTAAGACTTGCTGCAAAGTCTCTTCTCCCAAACTGCAGGAATTTCAGTTTATTTTGCCTAAAGCCTTACCCAAATCAGAGACTTAGGAAGCTTGTAGCAGCTGAGAAGGCTCTGCACCTTGGTGCTACCCAAAGCAGTTTGAGAACGTAGATGACGACGTGCCCTGCTGTCCTCTTCCTCCTATTCTAGAGCCAATGGAGATGTCAACAGCCCAATGAGAATTTTGAGAGTCTCTGCAGTTTCATTTTGGCAGAGAAAAGCCCCAGCAAGCACTGTAGGTCTGACTTTCCTAAAAGTGTGTGAATACAGCTGCCAACTGCTGCAGTGGCTGCAGAGGGAAGAATTCCCAGTGCTTTCCCACACAGCGTCGGACAGTATTTAATGCGTAGGAGTACATGAGAAACTGTCCAAGAAGCACTGTCTCCTTTTCTGCTGCCAAAAGTTCTGTTTTCATTTCTTTCCACATGAGTTTCACGTATAGAGGGTGGTTTTTTTGCAAAAGTTGTAGGTAACTCCTCTTGTTAGACTCCTTTAGGCCCTTGTTCAGAGAATCACAAGGTTGGAAAAGACCATTTAGATCATCAAGTACCTGTCCTCTCCTAAAGCATATCCCAAATCATATGATAATAGTGTAATAAATACAGATTTTTCACTTCTCCCCTGCTAGAGTCCAGTGTGACTGCAGGCAGTGTGTGTTTTTTTAGAAAAGTGAGAGTCTAATATTTAGCTACTAGGCTGGTATTGCATTTAGTTCTTAGCTTTGCTCTTAAACCTGCCCTGTGATACCCAGTTTTCATCGGTGCTGCTACTGACATTCTCCTCTCTTGGTCCTGTTACATGTAGCACAAAGTGCTGTGGGAATCCTGAAACATTCAAACTGGGATGATCTAGACCAGCACTCAGGACTGGGAGCTGTTGTGCTCTCTGACAAGGATAGCTCTTATAAAAAAAAACTGATTTGAAGGAATTGAATTGCAAAAGGCATAATCATATATGCCCAAGTTTATTATATTTTTTAATTCTTTTTTAAAGCCACAGGGAGTCTAAACACATAGCCTGCCTCTTTTGCCAAGCTCTTCAGCCTCTAAAGACAGTGATGGGTTCTGCTTCCAGGCTGAGATGTTATCTGTTTAAAAGGAAGTGAGCTAAACTAACAAAAATGCATCAGTCTGAAATGAGCAGACTGCTCTGGGAGCAATCTCAGATCCTTGTCAGCCTCCTTAACAAGGACAAGAAGCAGCTACTAGTGTTTGGCTGTTCAAACCAAAAGGGACTCAAGTGCCTTCTGAAACTTTCCTTTATTGCACCACTGACTGGTCTGAAGGAGCTCGGCCAAATAACAGTGCGAAAGGCCACTCTGCCACTGTTTGTTCTCAGGCTTAAGTGGCTGTAGTAGTGTCTGTGGTGTTCAAGTGAGCAGTAAGTATTTATGCTTACTTGGACATCGCTTTGGGGTTCAGGGTTGGTTGTTGGGGTTTAGGTTTTTTTTTGCATAGTTGTTACTTTTGAAAATAATGGGTTTAGCTGCAGAGTAAATGTTGGCCGAGTCAATGTGAAATCAGCAGGGAGTCTTCTAGTGGCTGATTCTTGCAGAATTCCTCAAACTGGCTGTTGGGCTCGGTTTTCCCATGTATAAAGAAATAGTTTAAAACATTTTTGTGGTTTTGGAAACAAGGGAAATGAATGTGCAGCACCATCTGGAGGACAGAGCTAGGACTGTGTGCTTGAACCAGGAACACTAACAAGGACCTTTTATTCTGCGGTGGGGTGGCAAAGAGCCCAGGAGCAAGGGACTTGGACAGTGGTAAAGACCATTTGTAAAACAAACTGGGAGGATTTTCAGCTGCTGCATTGTCTCCTTCATTCAGTTCTCACAGCCCCTTTGTTCTGGAAGATGAATTGAAGAGAGTGGGACTGGAGTCATTCTCACTAATGCTTTTTCTCTTCCCAGTCGTGAGACGTTCGATTTTGATGACGACTGTGATAGTTTAACGTGGGAGGAGAATGAGGAAACGTTGCTTCTTTGGGAAGACTTCACAAACTGCAATCCTTCAATTGACCTCCAAGGAGAGGTGGGTTTATTTCAGTTATCAAACTGTGTCCCTCAGCCATTCCTTCAGCCACTTGAACCTTTGAATATTTGACTGGTGATCTAGTTTGCCTCACAAACTTGCTTTGATTTTTAAAATCCTCTTAGTGCTCACTCTCCCCGGTTGTTTTGCTGTCTGTGCAGTCAGTTTCTTTGCCAAGCTACACTTCTACTGCTCCTTCAAGCTGAGTATTTAAAAGTACCAAAGAGTGGCAAAAGATCCAGAGCACCTAGTTCTTAAGAGAGCATCGTGCAGTCTGTCACCCGAAGCAGTCATTTATCTAAAGCCTTGTCTCCTCCACCCAGCATCTCATGTTCTGCATAGACTATCACTCATGCTTTAATTGTCAGGAAAATAAACTCAGTGTTAAAGTACATCCACCCCATCATGAAGAAAGAGGCTGTGATTGCAGGATGCAGAGTGTGAGCCCCAGGGGATCTCCCAAACCCCCGAGTCTTGGGCTTCTATCCTTCCAGTCAATAGGAATCTCCTGGAGTTGGTGGATAATAACCAGCTTCCTTTTAATCCTTAAGATCCCATGCAAAGCAAGCTGATTCCACTCGTTCAGTGACTCCTGAGCCTTTCTAAACAGGCCTAAAGAGAGATTGAACTGGCAAGGTCTGGCTTTGTGCAAGTAGCCTTCAATGTGATGCTATTATTTCATTACCGAGTTGCACGACAGCAGTAGGTAAGAAATAATCCTTCCATCATCACCATCCTGTGAAGATGCTGAAGCAGCAGTCTCCTGAACATTGTCTTGTGTTGACTACCAGGGTGTGTGTTAATTTTGCATCTTCCCATTTGTGTATCTCTGAAGCTGCAGAGATTACTCAGAAGTGCTGGGACTGCAGAAAGCGGCGTTCTTAGCTACAGTGTCGTCTTTCGAGCGGGGAGAGTGGCAGAGTGATAATGTGCAGCCATGTGCTGGAATTAGTGACAGATTTATTTGCATATACCCATGTGTGCATGTATAAGCTCAGCTATCAGAGGAAGATTGCCGAACTCAGACCTTCCGTGCGAAAACTCTAAAGGTTTTAAGAAGCTTAAATCCTTCTAAATGAAAATTATACAAGGAAAGGGTAGATTTGGCTTGTAGATGGAGATTCAGAAGAAAGACTGCTCTGTCTGTGCCTGGTCTTTAACATAGTGCTTTACATGCCTGAATCTGCCTTCCACTGGCTTTATTCTTTTCAAGTTCTTACGCTGTGCCCTAGCCACCTTCTTTTGCGACCTTCCTCCTTAAAGAGCTTCTACATATAAAGGGATAAGTGAAATGATTCGTGTAACTCCAGGCTGGATAGCCTGATGTGGTTATGGGCTATGATCCTGAGAAAGCTGCTACAGATCTGGCCAAAGGATGGCAATGTCGTTAATGCTCATCAGTGCAGTTGCATTAAAATGGATGATACTTTTTTTTCTAATGGAAAAAGGGAGGTAAGTAGTAACTTGAAGAAGAGAACAGTGGTGGAAAAAGGTTTATTGTGGAGGTGGAATGGACTGGGGAGCAGCCCTATGTAGTGGGAAAAGGAGGATTCCAGTACAAAGCTGTAAGTAGTGGTATGGTCTGTGCAAGGAAAAATTGGGTCATGGCTGGAGAGCAATTGCAGCCTGTGATCAGTGTGATCAGACTGTGAAGGGCTCAGGAAAATCTGTGGGTTTGGTTCTTTGGCAGGCATCAGGTACATGTGTTTTATTGCTGGAGCTTTGGTCTGTAGGTATCTTGATCAGAGACTTTATCTCTGTGTGTACAAAGCCACAGTCATAGTGCCATGTGTTTCCTGATAACACCAGCTTTAAGGAGCAGAATAGTGCTTTTGTCTGTAAAAATGTATAAAAAACTCCACCTCTGCATGGAAGAGAACCTCTGAGAGAGGTTAAAGGAGAAAATTTTAAGTCTGCTACTGAATTCCTTGTTAGTTCCTTGCTAATTCTTTGTGGCCTCCTTTCCCCTGCAGGAAGAAAACCTGGGAAACTTGATCCACGAAACAGAGTCTTTCTTTAAAACGAGAGACAAGGAATACCAAGAAACAATAGGACAGATAGAGGTAAGGAGCTTGTTTAGGACAATATAAATTGTCAATAAAAATAGGGAAACAAGGGTGGGGAAGGGTCTGGAGGGGAAGTCTGATGAGGAGAGGCTGAAGGCCCTGCGGTTGTTCAGCCTGGAGAAGAGGAGGCTGAGGGGAGACCTCATGGTGGTCGGGGGCTTCCTGAGGGATAGCGAAGGGGCAGATGCTGATCCCCTCTATTTAGGAATCAGGGATAGAACTCGAGGGGACAGCATGAAGCTGTGCCAGGGGAGGGTTAGGCTGGGTGTCAGGAAGAGGTTCTGTCCTGAGAGGGGACTCGGGCACTGGGACAGGCTCCCCAGGGAAGTGGTCCCAGCACCCGTCTGGACTGAGGTCAAGAAGCATCTGGACGATGGGCTCAGTCCCACACTCTGACTGGGCTGGTCCTGTGTGGAGCCAGGAGTTGGACTCGATGGTCCTGATGGGTCCCTTCAACTCAGGAGGGTCTGGGATCCTGTGATTCTGTGATTTCTCTTGGGTGAGGGCTTGTGTGGTGGTGTGGTCCGGTGGGCTCTTTGCCATGTGTACACCCACACAGGTAGAATGTCTATATCTAAGGAGGTAAAGGTGTTTTCCTTTAAAATACCTGTAGGATTTTTTTTTTAAATATTGTTCTTGATACAGCCCTATTATTGAGTAACCATAAATCTGTAGCTGGTTGGATCCTACAGAACAAAGAGAATAACAATGTACTGTTAGCCTTTTTTCCCCCCCTCTATTGTCTTGCACATCCACCCGGGAAATGCTCTACAAGATGCAGCCTCGGAGGTTGCCAGACACAACAGCTGCAGCCTCTCAAAAATCTTTGCCCTGCCTGGAATATGCTTTCATTAATTACTACATGTTGACAAACAAAATGCCAGGCAGCAGGAAAAAAAAAAAACAAAACCGAAACAAAACTTGAGGGCTGTTAAAAACCATTGTTGAGCTCTGATTAAAATGCATTTCATAAGCTGATGAATACTTTGGCAGTAAACAATGCTGAGGTTAAACATGCTTTGTTGGGGTGTTTTGGCTTGGCTCTGGGCAGCTTTAGCAGCCCCACCAGTGTGTAAAATGGAGTGAAACTGGGTGAGGGTGCTAGTGACTCACCTCAGGCTGATTATTTCCTCTTATTTCTTACAGCTGGAATTGGCCACGGCCAAGAGTGACATGAATCGCCACCTTCATGAATATATGGAAATGTGCAGTATGAAAAGGGGCCTGGATGTACAAATGGAAACCTGTCGTAGGCTTATCAAAGGCTCAGCTGACAGGTAATAAGATATTACCATCCTGCCTGAGGTGCTTCAAGAATTAATTTTGCTCTTGTTTCCTGCCAGGTTGTTTTAGAGGCATTGGTATCATTTTTGTCCTGAAGCTTTGGCCTTTCTGATAATCCTGTTTTGTTCTGGGTCAAGTATCCTTCTGAAAAGGAAGCCTGAACCGGTGGAGAGCTTCCTACACGCAGTAACACCTGTTGGTAAAACCAAGGATCTCAAACATGGACAACCACTTAAGATTAATGTCATTGACCTCAAACAAAAGCCCAGATGAAGTCTTGACTGTGGACTTACACAAAGAACTTGGGTTTTAATCTTCTCACGTGTTAAGCACATATTCTGTGAGGGATTTTTCTTACCTCTTGTCGGCTGTACACATCCTGGCTGAAAAGACCAAGTAGATAAACTTTGGGGTTTTGGGACTGTACACATTGTGGATGAGTAGTCTTTGTGGGACCTATGTTGGATTTGGTTTCCATGTCCCCATCCATAAACCTGGGGTAGCCTTTATATTTGTGTAGGAGATGGCAGGGGTGGGGTGGCAGCACACTTAGATTTACTACTGATATTTACTGTAAACCTAAAGTTTAGTGTTGATAAAGAGTATTTTAAATTCTTTTGGGAGGTGAAAATGAGTGTTTTATTTAAAGGTTCTTTTTGGTTTGTTTGGTTTTTGTTTTTTTTTTTACCCTGTCATCACCATTTTTTGTCTAAACCTTCCTCTTAATTTCTCTGCAGAAATTCTCCATCTCCCAGCTCTGTAGCCAGCAGCGACTCAGGAAACACAGATGAAATTCAGGATGAATTGGACAGAGAGACGGATGTGGAGCCCATGGTCAGCTGATACACAGTTGGAGCATTCCAGTGAAAGGGAAGATACAAGAAAAGATTAAAATAAACCCTACACACTGATGGGGGGAAAAGACAAAAGACTTGTAAGCCCTTGCACAGGGTTTCTAAGGACTCATTCCTACACGCATCCCCACCCCACCCAAGGATTGGTGCTGTAAATTTCTATTGTTACACAAATCAAATCATAAATGCAGAGTCCTCTGAGAAAACATGGTGTTTTAATTGTGCCTTTGCCCCAAGCTGAGCCACTTTGAGCTCCAGTGGAATATTAATAGCAGGTGTTTTTATATAAAAAAAAAAAAAATTCTTAAAAAAAAAAAAAGCTGGTAGCAGCAGAGAATGGTGCTGCAAAGGCTCTGGGTATTTCAATAAGCTCATGGTTTTATTGAACTGCTGCACTGATTGGCAAAATGAGGAGCGAACCCGAGACAATTACGGTACGATTACCAGTGTCTGGCACAAAATTTGAACTGCAAACATTTAAAACTAACAGGAGGTTTAGAGGCAGCATTTAGGATTAAGCAGTTACACAATATTAAAAGGAATTTCTTCATTCTGTCTTACTGGGTGAAGGAGCCTTTGAGATTTGTACAAGCTTTCTGCTCCAGAATCTGAAGCAGCAGGTCTCAGCTCGGTGGCAAAGCAAGTGGATGAAGGGGGGTTCAGGGGGGTGGGACTATCACTGATAAACTACTATGCAAAAAAAAAAAAGAAAAAAAAAGAAAAAAAGCTCGCCTTATTTATATGGAATGTTTGGTCCCTGCTGGGTTACAGTTATCTCTTGGGGAAAGGGAAGCTAAAACACATTTGCACATGTTAGTTATCTGTAGAGCTTCTTTTGAGGAGGAACGTGGTATTACTTGCAATGCCTTTGTTTCCTATGGATTTGAGAGGGGAATCAGCCCCTTTGGTTTCTGGGTTGGTTTGTGTTTCCTTTTTTCAGGATATATATTTTTATTTTTTATTTTTAAACCATAGTGTTTGCAGATTTTACTTTGATGACAGGGAGATAACTCCATTTTATGCTGCTTTCGTGATGTTTTGAGCAGGATGGTCGAAGCATCAGGATAAACTGACGTGTGGTGGTAGAGATGTAGGTTTGAGACATGACGTCCAGACTGCTGCTCTTCAGAACAGCCGAACGTCAGAAAATACCGTAATCCTTTCTAGGGCATAGGAAAATGAGTCCCAAACTCTGCCCTAGAGTTAGGGAAGAACAGCCATGTGCTTTCTCTGTGAGAAAGGGAGAAGCCCTAGGCTTTGTCAGTCTTTCTGGATTTTTACACAAGAGAAAGCAGCATCAAAAGTAGGATCACTTGATGGCATTTGAGGAAACTCTGGCATCATCAAGCTGTTCGTGGTTGTTAATGGGAATTGTAGCACCTCAGCCAGGTACAAACAGGGTATAAACCTCAGCCAATAATTTCTGTTTGTTTTTTAGACCAAGATTGAAGCTGTAGTTAATACTGCCTAAAGGTAACTGTGTAGGTAACTAGCAGTTGCAAGACTTGGAGTAAATACCAAATGTATTTTTTTTCCCTGCCAGGAAGTTTAGAAACTGCTACATAGGAGCAGTGCTAGGACTGGACAGGGAAGTACCCAATTTAAGCACCCTCTCAGTGTTACATAAAGGTAAGCTGACCAATCTTTTTAGCTTCCCTAGTGTTGTTTCCAAGCCCCTCTCACTCATCGGTCTCAGATCGGCAGGGCTGCGTCGTAAGCATTCAGCCACTCCAGATGGGTGTTGCTTTCTTCCAAGAAGAGCACATGCAGAAATGCCTCTTGGTCTTGGGCAGCTTTGGAGGGGAGCAGGACCTCAGAGGGTTTCTGCTCGCACTAGTTGTGGGTACGGCCGTGTCTTCTTAAATTGAGTTCCCTGTGCTGGTGCCTGGAGTTTGGTCGCTGTTCAGAGCCATCTCCTGCATGGATGCCATGAATCAAATGGGCTCCCTGTGGTTTGCAGGTTGAGGAGGAGGAGTTGATCCATCTGGATCCATCAGGATGATCCATCTGGATCCTCAACACTGAGGCCATGATCCACCATCGTTGGCTTCTGTCCAGGAAAACAGACCCGAGGATACTCTTGCAGTTTCCTTATGGATCGAAATGCTCAGTGCAGTTATTCAGTGTAGCAACTTCTTGGTTCTTGTGGTGTGGGCTGCAATGGAAGAGGCTTTTCCAAAGCCTCTTTCATTGTGTAAATGTAGATAACCTTTTCTCTGGAAAAGAGACCTGATTCCAAAGTGCTCGCTCCTATTATTTCTTAGGTGGCCAAAGTGGTAAATGTCATGTTCACCAGGGCTGCGAGGTTNNNNAGGTTGGGGGGTGGGATGGGGGTGGTGGGGGTAAGAGAGGGGTTATTTTTTTGAGGGATTTGGGACTGCATGTTTTCAATAAAGTACTCTTTAAGGTTTTCAAGCCTGTATGAACTTCAGCTGCTAATATGTAGTTTCTCACGAGGCTGAGAAACCATCTGCCAAAGCTGAATGTCTGCAATGCTTTAGTGACGTTGGTGGAGGCGTTGTTAAGCCATCTACGTGCACAGCGAACCGGCCTCGTCGGAGGCTCCCGCTCAGCTCAGTTCCGAAATGCTCTTCGGTACTGGAGAAACGGAGCAATTCGAACAGCCATCCGGCTTAGCTGCTCTTTGGTCTGGATTTTATTGTTTCCTTTTAAAACACAGAGTCCTAGCAGGAGAAAGGCTGTGTGGTTGGGTTGTTTGGTGGGTTTTTTTTTTTTAAGCTAGTAGCTGGCATGTAGGGTAGGAAGGAACATCCTCTGACAGCGGGTGGGGGAGCGGAAACATAGCTGTCGAAACAAGCCAGCTGTAACCCGCCGTTCATCTCGCAGCTGTAATGGTGAGGAGCTTCTGCAACAGGCCAGGAGCTTCTGCAACAGGCCAGCTCCTGTTGGTAAGTGTAAGGGGTCTGGGGCTGTAGTAGAGGGTATAGAAACGATGTGCACGTTGGTGACGCGTGTGACGGTAAACGACCGTGGTTGGTGGTGTCTATTTCTTATAACCGTATGTAATCTGTTTTTAAAGAAGAAAAGGTGTTTTCTACTTGGGAGTGGGGGTTTATTTTCATTTAGGCTGCATAGGATGGGGTGGATCAGCCTCTTAGGAGGTAGGGTTGGTCCTTGTTACCTTCCCTGAGAGGTCTCTGGTTCCGTTTCGAGCCATGTTGCTGATTTAGCTGACAGCGGTTCTGTTCTCTTTGCGTATAACCACTCCGTAGAAGCCAGACAAAAAGCTTGCCAGAAGAAAAAAAAAAAAAATAATAATTGTGAAAATGCTGGAACTGATTTTGATGACCTCTTTCTTTTTTCTTTGTAAAGCTGTAAATACTTTAGTTGTGTTTTCTATTCCTAATGCGGTGTCATATTGACACGTTTTTAGACTTACAATCAGAAAATCCTCCTCATCGTTCCTCGTTAATTTTTTTTTTAAAGGGGATTTCAAGGAAGCAAATTTTTTTGCTTGTTAGCAGTGTAATAATAAATCACAAATGGGTTTGTACAAAAAAAAAAAAAAGTTTTCAGTAAACAAATGTCAGTTGCTTTTGTGCATGTTCAAAAGTGTCCAAAGAATAATGTACAAACGTGGTTTGGTTTTGGGTTGTTTTGGGGTTTTTTTCCAAAGATTTAGTAATTATCGTGTTAGTTGACACAATGAAAACAAACAAAATCAAAATTCTTTTAAAAAAAAAAAGTGTCTGCAGGGGGGGAAATGTAATGAAACTCATCTAAGCTAAATGTGTAATCTATTTATAAAAACACAGTCTATATTCTATTTTTATTAGAGGTTTTTAAAGTGCAAACAGCATTCCGTTAGCAAATGCAATTATTCCCTTGTAAAGTGTCTTCTGCTCTTGATGGGATTCCCAGATTCTCAAATGGTTTCAAGCAATGACATGGAAACAGTCTGTCAGGGATGGCTGTGGAGCACTTCCCCACCGTGTCCTTGGGAGAGAAAATCAGGGGAACAGCGTTTCCGTGACTGCCAGGTTATCGCTGTTTCGCCTTTGGGGTGGTTTTTGCTTCTTCTGACTGCAAGGCATTGTGCCACAGAGGGTAAGGACCTGGTTTGCTTCCCTAAGTACCCCCAGAGTAGTTTTAAAATCTGCCCTGGAGTGAGTTTTTGTCTCCTACACAATTGGAAGATCAGTTGTGTTGGTTTACAGCGGTATAAATTGGAATTAGCTTGTATAAATCTGAATTAACTCGTATAAATCAGAATTAACCTGATGAACCAAAATAACAGATTCAAATCGTGCCTGAATATCCATCTAAAGCCGTTTCTAATATGATATTTATTAATTTAAATTTTTTTTGGCATAACCATTCCCACTGGTAAACACACAAAGTGGGTTCATTGGTCCAAGGTTGGCTGAGGAAAAGCCACAGCGATGGGTGGGTGCTCACAGCCTTGCTGGTCTCTGTAAAGCAGCTACTTCCCTCCGGCTTTGGAAAACCGTAGAGGAATGTTTGTGTTGGAGCACACCAGGAAGAGAATTGCAATACTGGGAAGTCTCTGATTGTGTTTCATGTCTGAGAGCTCTTCATTTTAGAGCTGAATGTTTAAAGCAGGATTTTATTACAGCAAAATTTAAGAGATGCTAGTGCTTCCGTGGTGTAATAATACCCTGATGAGGATTTTCCACATCTTGCTTCAGGACTTGGGTTTTATTCTTTTGCACTGGTCCAGGATTTGGTTGCAGAGCAACGTGCGTTTGGGTTTGCCTTCAGCATACCCAAATGTTTGGTTTTAAGCTTTTAGTAGAACACAACTTCTGTTGGTTTGAGTTTTAAATGAGGAAAGAGATGGAGAGTGAAGGCAACACACAGTGTCCTGGTGTTAACAATGCTGGATCGGGAGGTGAGCGAGAAACGCCGCCGACCAAATCCTCCCTTCGGTCCCTTGCCAACCGCTTCAGGAGCGGGGAGCACCGAAGGCTTGATCACAGGGTCCTTGGCAGAGTAGTAAAGAAACACTCAACTGTTTCTTTTTGTCTGTTTCTGTGTGTAGTTCAGTGTCTTAAGACCCTTCCGTGCTTGCGGGAGCCTTTCAGAGCTTCTCTTCTGAAGAAGCAACAAACTGTGTTTATGACGTGGGTATTTGATGCTTCTAGAAATCATGATTCCCTCCTAATTTGAGGCACTCCACCAGCTAAGCGCTTGTGTGATGCTCGTAGGTCTGGCTGGCTCCTTCTTTGGAGAAAACAAAGATCTTAATGCTTGAAACAAACCCTGGGGGGGGCTTCTAACCTGGGAATTTCCACATCAGAACACCCCCAGTATCACCGTGCCACAAACCCAGTGCCCGGGGGCTGCCCAGTCTGCCTACAGATTTCATCCAAGATCCTAATGCTGTGTTTCTAGTTAGAGAGGATTGAGGATGATGAAGAGCTTGGTTACTAGACACACTTGTGGTTTCACCAAAAGACACACAATCCACCTTAAAACATCTTACCTGCGACTAAAGTGTGTAGCAAAGTTCTGCCAAAATTGATTATTTATTATTTAATGTGTTTCAAGTGGAGGGTATTGATGACTCTTTTCCCCATGCTGTGTCACTTCTTGTCAGTTCCTCTTAGGTCATGTAAGAATTTCTTTTATACACATGAAAACAGACTACTGATCAGTGTGGAAATGAACCTGTTTACCGTACTGTTGTAAATATTGTGCTTTATATTCTGTATATTTAGCTTCTTTTAAAGAAAAAGACTTAAGCAATGATGTTATTTGATCTCTGGTGAGGAAAGGACGAAGGATGAACCAGCTCCCAAGCTTGCTCCAGAGTCGAGATGTTAATTGATAACCCTCTGTGGCTGGAAGTCTGTCCTGGCTCTTTAGGAGCAGACCAACTGACATGTGTTTTTTACCAGCGGTGGATTTTGGACCATCAAAGGCTTTGGAAAGTTAATCCTCTTGAGCAGGAGCACGAGAAACACCGGCAGCGAGTGCCAGCAGCATTTGTGCTCCTCCGAATTCCACCCTATTATCTCCGTTTTCCTTTTTTTAGTGCCAAAACCAACTGTACCCCGCTGTTCCTGCTCTGCTCTCCTGGCCTGCGTCTGGCTGTCCGTCCATCCTTGGCCGTGTTCCCCGCTCCAGAGCGGTTCATCCATCGGTCCTGTGCCCCACGGGCTTCTCTGTGAACAGGGACCTGGGGGGTTGTCAGTGAAAACGGGTGTTGGTCATTCTCTGGTTACAAGGAACAAAAAAACAAAAAAAAAACAACACTTATAAAATAAATACCAACCTCCTGGTTCAAGTCTGTGGGTGGTAATTCTTGGCTGGGAAAGCATCCCTGAAGGAAAAGCTGCAGTGAGCTCTTGCAGCTCTAAGGCCAGTGGACTCCTGGGCTCCATCAGCAGAGAGGTGGCAGCAGGGACAGGGAGGGGATTGTCCCTCTCTGCTCTGCCCTCAGGAGGCCCCATCTGCAGTCCTGTGTCCAGAGCTGGGCCCCCAAGTCAAGAGATATGTGGAGCTGGTGGAGAGGGGTCAGAGGAGGCCACGGAGATGCTCAGGG
>VXBZ01012451.1:153076-200908 GCA_013399135.1 Heliornis fulica | reverse complement strand
CACCCCCCCACCCCAAATGTTTTATGCATGCTGATGCCTTCCATGAGGCAGAAACAAGTAACTTAAATAATACAATAAATTTTACAGAGACATAGATACAGGTCTTTTCTGGCTTGTCCATAAAGTGAAAAATATGGAATGATTTGCTTCCCCTTTAAGGAGGTTATTAGCTTGCTTGTATCTACCAGAGGAATAGAGGTGCACACAGTCTCCCATTATTCACCAGGTTTTTAATCTTGATCCCTGGCTTCTGTGATAAGTTATTGCTGGGGACTGGAATTGCTTGGGGAGTGATGCAGGTGCCTGAGGGCCAGCGAGTGGCTCTGTTATGAGAACTGGCTCTAATGATTAATGGTAGGATGCAGTGCACTACTGCTGACTTCATTGGGAAATACAACATTGTTAATTTTATCATTATAAACTCCCAGTACCACGAGAGAATGCGTCTGCCTCCAGGATGGTGAATTTGATAAGAAGGCTTTTCTGATAAGGTATCTCGTACTCCCAGGGAAAAGCATTCATGTTTAATCAAGGAGTATTTAACTTGCAATCCAAATGTTACCAAGTAATATGTACAGGTCATTTTAAATTTGTGCTCTACAGTTCAGGTCATAACATTGTAAATGAGTTTGTACATACACTGAAGAAAGAATCAATATAGCACTGCTCTTTACAAAGGCTGTCATAAGCCTCAGAAACGAAGTATTTTTTTCACTCCAAAGGGGTACAGGCTTTTTTAATGAATAGTAATACTTCAGACAGATGAATACACACACAGTCTGAGAATCATCCTGTAAAGTACTTGGCAGCTTCTGTTGTTGCTGATGTCAGTGTCTGTGATTTCAAGGTAAACCACGGAGGACAGGAAGGATTGCATCTATCCTCTCCCAACTGGATGCACAAACCAGGCCACAGGACAGGCTTGCAGTACTGGGGTAAGAGAAAACTGTATGCCTTAGTGTGCCAATTCCTGTTTAGATGTTTGTGGGATCAACATGTACACTGCTGTCTCACAGAGACATTTGTACTGGTTTTGGCTGAGGTAGAGTTAATTTTCTCCATATTAGCTTGTATGGTGCTGTACTTTGGATTTGTGATGAACACAGCACTGACAACACAACTATGGTTTAGTTTTTACCAAACAGCACCTATACAGAACTGTTTTGTCATACTGTCCTGCCAGCCAGTGGGCTGACATTTCATGAGAAGCTGGGAGGGGGCTCAGTGAGGACCACCTCACCAAAAGGATATTCCATACCATGCATTCCATACATTATCATGCTGGGCAATAAAAGCTGCAGGGAAGGAGGAGGATGTGGTACATTCCCCAAGATAAAATTCATGTTCTGCCTCTGTAAATACCTAATTTTTACCATTTTTTTTGTACAGTCATGGTTCATCCTCACCATAAGTGTCCGTGCATCTTCACTGCTCAGTATAGTATCTTCACCCCAGTTTAGTTTTGTGCCATTCCTTCCTTGACCTCATCTCCCACACCTCCCTCTGTAAGTCACACCCTCAGCTACTTTTTTGTTTCCAAAAGCTGTTGAATGATCAGTATGTTTTTTATTCTGTTTGTGTTTTAAATGTCTTTCTCCTATGGGTTTGTTATTGGTTTTTTTTTTTTTCTCTCTCTATCTTTAGAGTTCTCTAGGTTATGGTCTTTCTGCCCTTCTAAATAGTGCCTGGAACAGCTTGGCTGTTATTTAGTATCTCCTTAGGTGATGCTAATGCATATGATGGAAACTTTATAAAATTTGTCACATTTCCCATGACTGTAATAGTAACAGATATAAAGAAAACTTTGAAATAATGAGTAACTTTGTTCATGAAAGACATCCAGTCTAGGAGTTGTGACATAAAGCAGAGAACAGCATCTGAAGGTAGTAAGGTGATTTTTATGGAAAACCTAATGGGGTAGAGTCACATAGTAAGTCGTTTGAAAGCTACACTTACTTGTAACTAGAATAACTTCATAAAACAGAATGCAGGATGTATCACACTGAGACTCGTGGTTTTTACCTCTCTGTACTCAGCTAACCATTTGATCTAACTGGTTCTAACAAAATAGATGTTAATAACGTAGGCATTGCACTTCCCTTTTGAATGCAAATTTCTGTCATTGTGACTCATTTTATAATCTTGTCACACCCTTTACATGATGTATGTGTTTGGTACATGGAGAGGGAAAGCTGTAGTCACTGGGTTTCCTGTCATTCAGTGGACCAATGGAAGAAAATACTGGAGTGAGAAGAGTCTGATGCTCCCATTCTCGTTGAGATCTACATTAAGACTTTCTTTTTTTAAGGATGAAATGTGGCAGATCAATACTGAAACAAGGAAAGGTTACTGATAACCAAGAAATCAAAACTATAGCTAACCAGATTCAAAGCTTAGGTTTTATAAGATTTCTTCAGACAGTTTTATAAGGTTCTTTCAGACTGAGGTCTGAGGGTCTAAGATTAATGCTGCAAAACTTTCTGACTTTGTACCCTCTGGAAGAGGGAGGAATGGCAGGTTGATGTCTATCAGCTCCAGTGTTCCTAACACAGAAGTAATGGCAGCTGGTAGTATCAACTAAAGTTAAGTAGATGATATAGTAAAAGGATGTAGCTAAGTGGATAATGGGAATGCCATCCTGAATCTCCAGAGAGATGGTAATCCATAGCAATTGAGATGACTCAGAGGCACAGAAGAAGTGCTTAGCTGACTTGGATGTTAATGTGTGCAGACAGAAACTGCTGTGTGCTTTTCCTGATAGCCCTGAAATTGTGGTATTATCTGTGTTGTATGTGCATCTGTTTGTCAAGCTTGGGCACATTGTTGGAAATGCAGTTTCTACGTTTTCACAATAGAACTTCAAGGTTTAGTAAATGAGTAGCGGGGAAAGGCAGCTGACTACTTCAGAGGTGAATCTCAAAAAGCTGGAGCTTTATAAGTCATCACAGAAGAGTGAGTTGATCCAGGTTTGAGAGGAGAACATATGCTGAACTAGACTAGATTTCTAATTGCTTAACATCTATTGCAGAAGTAAACACCAGTGCCATGTGACTGTGAGCAACTGGAGCTGATCGAACAGCAGGAAGGTTTTTTACTCATTTTTCTCTGATACAATATTACATGCTGTACAGAGCCCTTCCAACTCAGACTGAGCACACGTGGCCAGTAATTTGTACCTTAGTCTCCTACAGGCATTAGAAGGATTATTTTTCCTCTAGCATCTACTGTATTTTGTTTGTTTTCCTCCCTTCCTCTGGAGCAAGAGAGATGAGCTCTGGGTGGGAACAAAGCACTGGATAAGGCAGGGAAGTGCTTGGAAGCCGTACAGAGAATCTCGTATCCTCAGCATCTGACTGTCAGCAATGAAAGCTTATTTCATTTGAGGGTGTGATTTTTTTGTTCTCTTCCTACCCTCCCTCCAGCCCCCATCTCCAACACCAGTCATATTGTCAGAGTCCTTTGAAGGAAATTTACTCTTATGGAAGGTGGAGAGCAGCTTAGAGTTGGCTTCATTTAGACATATTTCTCTCCCTCAGAGTGTGTCTAGCATCCTTACAAAGGAAGTAGTAAACCAATATTTACCTCTGGCAGCTTTATTAAGAGATTGAACGTTAACTTTTATGTGGTTCTTATGAAACTGATGAGCTGGGGAGTGCAGCTAGTCCCTCAGAAAGGCTGTTCCCTGACTTGGCCAGGATTGCACTGGTGTACAGTACTGTGCAGTGCTCAGGGCAGACCAGTGCTGCGTGGAAGGACTTCCAAACGCCTTGGCACCAGCAGTATAAACAAAGATGAGTGTGTTGGCTTCATTTCTCTGGTAAAAAGCCTGTCTCTTGTAGGCTTAGCTTGAAGGTCAACCAATGAGACCCTGAGCAGAAGACATTGAGCTCTGAAAGCTCTGACCTGGATGAAGTATCCTGTTGAGGAGCAAAGGCAGGCTGCACCCACCACATCACCTCAGAGAATAAGGGCCATCTCTCCTTATCCCTACTCACTCTGTGCTCAGATACCAAAGTCCTTGTTGGTTATTGCACAGCAGCTGAGCTCTGGAAATTCTCTGCTTTTACAGATGTGAGGAAGATCAACCAAGGTTCAACACATTCATTTAGGCTAATGCATTTAGAGGTGTGTTTGCTGTAGGCTGGGAGTATGAAAACAGCACAGTTCAAGCAGTTAATTGTAACTAAACAATGCATGATGCTCTTTAGTCTTTCTGCCTGGGCTGTGCCATATAGTCTGCTGAGGACTACAGCTTTCAGGAATAAGAGGACACCTGAATGAAATGGGACAGGTGATTGGAGTAGATGGTCAGTTTGGCCTCTGTGAAACAAAGCTTTATATAACTCTGTGTACGTCTATATGTCACTAATGAAGTACAAGTACTGCTGGCCTGGTACTGTCACATGCATTATAATTCTACTACATGTATTTGCTCCACAGTCTCCTTGGGTTTCAGCATATAACAGGAATACTTTGGTGTCCAGACTACAGTGTTTTGGTTATACAAAAGTACCAGTTCTATTGTAGCCAGATTTTCCTGTTGTGAAATATGTATCTAACAAAACACTACCATTATATATGTAACACTTTCCAAAAGACAGAAAATTCCATGAAAATAGTAACAATCCACCACACTGCCACAAAACTCTGTGATTCTGAAGAGAGGGAAGAGCAGCACTTTTTGAGGATTTCACAGGCAGCATCTGAATTAATCCTGCATGTAGTATTCCATCATCGTTCTGAGGCTATTAGAAATATCATTCCTCCCCTTATTTTCTTATTTAACTGATAAGATCAAATGGCAACACAACTTCTATCTACTCAGGAATACTCTTGATGGTACAAGGCATAGCTTAGAATTTTTACCTTAGCAGACTTTATTGAGTAGTCTGTTCAGGTGTCAGAGTAGTTAGGAAGCGATGCGCTTTCCAGCAGAAACAAATTTGATCCAATTTAGAAGAGACAAAATATATTGAAATAGAATTTCACAGCCCCTTTGGATTTTGAAGGCCATCTTCTTCACCAGCTCCAGCGCTGGTGTGAAGCTGGCATTGTGATTAGCAATGTAGGAACATCTGCAAATTTCTGCTGAGAGAAGCTCTGTTTTTATAAACCACTTCTAGACTTGATACAAATACTGAGAAACAGAAGCATGCAACCACCTCAAAGTAGTCACAGATTTACCCTTTTCTTGGCAGTCAGGCTTTGTGGTGGGTAAGAGCAATTTTCTCCTGCTCTTACCCATGTGTGGTTACTGTAGCTATGCACGAACAGGAAGGTGAAAAGGAGCAAGACACAGAATGGAGGGTTTTTCTTTTTCTCAGAGATAACCACCTGAAGTTGGGAGGCTGTTCTCTGCTCAGTGACACATCACCTGGGCTGGTGTGTCTGTATGTCACACAGAAGGTGCAGAATGACAAACTGAGGAAATATTAGGATTTTGCTGTTCCATACTCCTTAGCGTATGGAAAATAGTTTAGTTATTCATGTAAATAGGCTTGACACCTTGAGTTTCCATTCTCTACTTCATTTTTCAGACAGCCCTTACACCTCTCAGGGAACCTTCTCATTCACAGTTCTTCCTGGAGAATGGGGAAGAATCATTGCTTCTAGGCTCTGATTCCTCTGACCTATTTTAGATATTCCTCTTTGGACAAGAAGATCCATGTTCTAGTAGAAGTGTCAGTTGACTTCCACTGGTTATACAAGGTTAACTAACTGAGATGTCAACATCTACTTTGTGAGCACTTGAGATTAGGCAAGATGAATCCCCCTGTGACTGTGTAATACACTATAAGTCAAAACAGCGCTGTTCCTCGCAATGGAAGGAACACAGGCTTTTGAAGTTAACACCGTATATCACTGTGTCCCTGGAGGCACTTCTTGTCTCTCCTTCTTACATGCTTAGGATCATTGCCAAGAGTTGAACTGCTTTGTTTTTCTACTCTCATAGTAAGAGTAATGTGTATCTATCTAGCCTAGAGTCTTATTTGTAGAGTCTTGTGCATGAACTTAGGACAAAACTTACTTGCCCTGTCAGCATTCTCTATGCTGCTGAGTGTTTAGAAGCAAATGTGATAAAGAAAGTAGAAATGCAATTAACAAAGACCAATAGATACAAAAGCCCAGAGCCAGTTTTAGCTGCTATTTGTCGATCCAGGCTGACGCTGTACCAATGCTGAGACATGGAGTTATTGCAAAGTCAATAGCAGTGGCATGGCTTTCAGTAACGATTTCAAGTCAGTCATGGAATGCTCCAGAAAGTACTGCAGTCAGCTCGCACTGCTCAGCCTTGCCATAAGTAGGTTTGAAGCTGAGTCTTTCCTCCTTGTTCTGGTGACATATGGTGTCTGAAAGCTTTGTCACCTGCATCTCTTTGTCTGCTTTTTCCACTGAGAAGAGTTTAAAACAAACAAATAAGCCTTGACCAATAATACATCTTCTGGAGAGAATTTGCTTTTCACCAGTAACTGCAGAGATTTGTCAAGCACCAGGTAGGTTCAGGTGCTGAAAGAACAGGATAATCCTTGTCATGCAACATGACTACACTAGGAAGATCAGGCAGTCTTTAAACAGAGATCAGAGGAGAACAGCTGGTGTATAGCAATGCCCTGCAATTGAGCCAAAGCTCTCTAAGCAGTAACAAAGTTAGAGGGAGCATGAGGGACCCTGTGGCCTGTGAGGCACAGTGTTTACACTTTGTGTATCCCAACCACCATTTAGTGTTTTGTGAGATTCACAGTGTGGAGATACTCAGTCTCCTAATTTGGACTCTCTTACGCTTTCAAGATATCTTGAGAACTGTTATTATCTACTTACCAGGGGTTTGCAAAGAATGTCCATGTTTAGGTTGCTGAAATACTTTCAAAAGGTCCAGCCCTGTGACAGAAGAGGACTGTCTGCAGGTCTTCTGTCACGATTTCGCAAAGGTGCAGAGCAGA
Source organism: Heliornis fulica (assembly GCA_013399135.1). Lineage (NCBI taxonomy): Eukaryota > Metazoa > Chordata > Aves > Gruiformes > Heliornithidae > Heliornis > Heliornis fulica. Next base: position 193,967 of record VXBZ01012451.1, on the reverse strand, counting down.
AAGAGTATCTTGCAGGTATATGTGATTCTTTCTTCAATGTTTTGTTGCTCCATAAAAATCCAAGAGGCTGAGATAACTCTTAGTGTGAGAAGTACAAAGGCTGAGGGGAGAAGATTAAAGGAATAAAGAAAAAGGAAATAAAGGAAAAGGCATTTTTGATACAGAAAATTTGGTGCAATATCGGTGCTAGTGGTGGGAGATTTATACACCACACAAAAAAAAAAGGATCTTCTAATACCATAACACACCTTTTCCACGATGGCAGGTGATCTTGTGACAGAGGGTTGGGTCAAGGTAATATATTTAAGGGTGGAAGATGCTTATTTGCACTGAAAATGGAGGCCCAGTTGGGCATCAAGACTTTCTTTTAAGCTAAGATTTTTGTAGGTGACAGACCTACCTCTTTTGCAGACCCTTGACTGGCAGATATTACAAACAGCTTGTGGGGAATCTCCTTTCTTCAGCTCAGCTGTTTGGAGACTGGTGTGCTTACCAGCCAGCCCCACACCCACGTGCCTTGCATTTGACCTCATGAATTTCACTCAGGCTGTTTCAATGAGACTACTGGTAAGTCCAGCCCTGCTCACAGAGGTTTTACTTCCAGTCCTCTGAAACTGAGTAGAACTAAATTTAGAAGAAGAGGAAAATTAAGATATTCTTCCTATTAAGACATGAACAGTCACTATGCTTGGCCATTGGCCCGGGTTGACTAGGATAGGGTTAACTTTCATCAGATGTTGCAGTGAGACACAGCCAGGTGACCCACAGTAACCAAAGGGGTATTGCATATCATATGATGTCATGCTCAGTATAGAAGGGAGCTAATCAGGTGTCCTGGTTCTAGCCAGGACAGACAAGCTGAGTCAACCTCTTTTCCACACCCCCTGACATCACTCAAGCCCCTATAAAAGGGGGTGGGGGGCAGAGGCAGGTGTTGGTGTAGGTGGTCTGTGTTAGCTTCTGGGGGGTGCCTGGTGTTATCACTGGCTGTCTTTATCCCAACCCACAGAGGTTTTTGGTCTGCATTTCCTCTCATTAGAGGAGTGTGAATGAGCCATCAGGGAGGGGCAGTGCAATTCCAAGATAGTTCAGCTTCAGGATTGGTCTTGAGCATGTGGTCTGAGTTGTGTGACTTCTGGTGAGAAACTGCGTCGTGTACCACCAGTTTTGTATATTCTAAGCCCTGTAGTTATTTCCCTCTCCCACTGTTGTCCCAGAAAACTGTCATTCCTCACACTTTCCCACCCCCCTCGTGCCGTGTGCCCTTAGTGTCCCCATTCTCCTCCCCATTGCTGTGGGTTGGGTGTGGGGTGTAAGTGGCTGCATGGTGCTCAGCTGCCATCTGGGGCTAATCTACAACAGCCACACTAAGCCTGAAGTAAGCAGGTTGTTCTGGGATGGCAAGCTACAAAGAATAAAAGAGTAGGTGATAATACAAAGATGCTGTGGGGGTTGGAACATCTTTCTCATGAAGAGAGGTTGAGGGATCCATCTTTTTTAGGCCTACAGCAGACAGCAGAGAAGGCTGAGAGGGGATCTCATCAGTGCTGATAAATACTTGAGGGGGGGGGGTCAGGAGGATGGGTCAGTGTCTGCTCAGTGGTGCCCAGGGGCAGGACGAGGTGATGGGCACAAACTGGAATAGAGGAACCTCCAACTAACCACGAGGAGGAGCTTCTTTCCTGGGAGGGTGACAGAGCTGCCCAAAGAGGTTGGGAGTCATCTCTGGAGACATTGATCCTGGATGTTCTGCACAGTCTGCTCGAGGTGATCCTGCTCTGTCAGGGCTTGTACTAGATGATCTCCAGATGTCCCTGCCAACCTTGCCCAGTCTGTGATTCTGTGTTACTTGTCCTTTCCTGATGAAAATCCATGAAATAAACATATTGCAGGTAATTGATAGTTTGAAAATAATAATCAAGGTAATCCGATTACTTAGATTAAGGACAAGGTGAATGGAATTCTTACAAGTCTGATCTATGCAAGATGATCAGTTCCAATTTAAAATCAGTTAACTATTGAATAGAACCAGCCACATCAGGAGAAAATATCAATAGCCCTGCTTTCAGAGCACAATTTTTGAATTTCCAACTGTAGGTTTCAACTGTGTAGGATATTCTCCCAGTGAGGGAATCTGATCAGCATGAAAAATAAATCAGGCTTTTTTGGGAGGGTGGGTTAACTGATGACCAAAACAGTAGCTTTGCTTTCATAGTGTTTTGTGGCATTTCTGCTTAAGAAACAAGACTCTGAAATGAAAGTTAAGGGAGTATCTTACATAATTGTGACTTCTACCTATTATGATGAATAAGATCCATCCTGAGTGCATCAGCCAATTTCAGCCAGTTTAAACACATTAACTTCTTAAAAATAGCTGTGTGGTTTAAGAATTAGTTCCTCTGCTCCTTCCCTTCCCCCATAGTGAGGTTTCTATCAAAGTTTAAGAATTTACACTATTAAATTTCAATCAAATCCCAGCACAAAATAGAAATCTACGTGAAACAGCATTATTAACTCTAATGTGCAATCCACTACTTCCTTTAACAGTAAACAAACTCTAAAAAGACCTTGAAACATTGGAGTCAACTCACCACTAATTCCCTGGAACTGTACCTGGAGTCCCAATAAAATCAGTTTCTCACTTTAGCTGATCAATATTCTGCCCAGTAAGGATGACACAGATGTGCAAGAGAAGTGGCCACAGCAAAGTTTCCAAGCTGACCTTTTCCTTGGTTTCTATTATTTTCCCTCTCTTTAGTAGCATATATCACCCTTCTGCTTCCAGGTTGTAAAAGCCAAATGCTTCTCCGTGCAATCAGCCCAGAATTTAAAATTGATCTTTCTCCAGAAACCTTTCTCTCCCTTGCTGAATTTGGAGCTGGCACAGCTTAATCCCTTTCAACTCCAAATCTGCGTGAAGCGCACGTGAGAACACGGGTGTCAGCGGTGCTCTGGCTTAAAATAGCAAACAGTAGTAAAAGCTGCTGTTCATTTGTGAGAAGATAACAAATGAGACCTCCCAGGAGACAGCTCTGTGACTTCACACTGTTTCTCATCTGTATAAATGATCTAAATAGAGATAGCAATGGTAAACAAGCAAATTCTACTGATAGCTGAAGTATCAGGGAGTAATAAGCCCAGAGCAAACACCAGAGTGTTCCAGGGATTTTGATCTACTATATCTGCAAATACATAATTGTGAGTCTTTCCTGCAAAAATAAAAGTGTGAGATAATAAGTACAAATAAATGTGACTGAGCAGCAGTATATTGTACAGACATTTTAACAGAGACCTTGACGTTAAAAAATACAGAACCTTGATCTGAACTTTAAATGCAACTGAAGTGCTAGAAGCAAGCCAGTGTACCACAGCACATTGTTGTGAAGTTCCCAGGTTTGAAGGGCTAGTCTCACAAAATTGCACCATTATATGCTGGGCTTTTATGAATATTAAACAGCCTGACAAAATTAACTGAAAGTTTCCTTCCCTTAAGTTGTTTGGTTTTTGGGGTTTTTTTGTCTCAGGTTTAATTTATTTAAATTATTTTGATCAAAATATTAAAACCAATTAGACAACTGTGAAAGAAAGATTGTTCAACCAATATCAATATTTTTCTCCTGTAGCTTATTTAAAAATATCCCTGTTATAATGCTGCAAGATAAGTAGATACATTGCAATGACAGTCTTGGTGCTGCTTCACTTCATAAATGTCTCTAAAAGTTAATTCTAGTTAATCCTTCTAGTATTAATTAATGCATAGCACCAGGTCACATGAAGATATATTGCATGATATTAAGAAACGCTGTCTAAATCATGAATCATGTGAAAAGATGTGTAAAAGAAGGAAATCTACACACACACATTGTTGTGAGGGACAGAGGCAGGGTGTTTATGGGTGTTTACGGGTGTTTATTGCAGAAGGAATACCGAGCTCCTGCTGTGTTACTTAGCTATGTGCTCCTTAGCCTCACTGCTCCTTGACTGACTGCTAGTTGTTTGGGTTGGTGTGGTTATCAATTGGTTGGCCTTTGGAAAGGAAGAGAGAATTGTTCTCTTCCATGGAAAAGGAGCACCCTCGTGAAAGAACAGATGACAAGTGGACTGATGACATGTTCATCAAGACTGGAGTGAACTGGGCATACCTGGAAGGTAATGATTCAATGACTCGATGCTCAAAGAGACCTAAACCAAAAATAACCTTATACTCTGCATTTGTAAACTGAAGGTGGGTAAGGCTCTTGGATGTCTGAACAAAAACCAGGCTTCAGAAGAGGAGAATTCTGTGGATTTCTGGCCAGAAGAGAGGTGCCTGAGATGCTGGCCAACAGAGCTGGGAGAGGCGGGGAAAAGTAAAATGTAGTTTTGCTGAATATAGAAGTATTGATCTAGTGATACAGCAAGATCATTTTGTCTGCTGTCTCAGAAGCTCCCCTCCAGGATGAAGGCTGTCCCTATTTGGTACAGTGAAGGAAGTTCTAAAGCGCTGTGGAGGCCCTTTGGCAGGGAATAGCTCTGGTGCTGATACCCACTCTGTCAGGGAACAAAGTAGGATGCAAAGGAAAGGTCTAGATTTTGATTGGTTGGTTTGGGTTTTTTTGAGAGTAGGTGTTTGGCTTTTGTGTGTTGTGACCTTATTAACGTGGCCTTATTATGATACCTTATTCTTGACAACTTTCTCTATCTTTTGCCCTTATAACTCAAGTTATTTTAAGCATTACTGTTTCTGAAGAAACTTCTCTGTTTCAGCTGTCAGCACGTCTTCTCTCCTGCAATATTACTTTAATAGGTGTTTGGTACTTTCTGTGTAGGAATTGAGACTGTAGATCACCTTTGTATTATTCTGTGTTCCCTCTTACCTTCCCATTTCTTCACAGAATCACAGGTCTGGGTTAGAAGAGACCCCAGGGATCATTAAGTTACAAACCCCCTACCACAGGCTGGGCCACCAACCTCCAGGCCTGGATCTAGACGAGGTTGCCCAGGATTTCTGATCTGCTCTTGAGAGCTCTGCTTAGTTTGATGTGCTCAGAAAGCCCATCTAGTGCCCTAATTTTGTGTGTTGCCATGGAAATATCTAATATAATGTAATAACTAATAATGACATTGTACTGGGGAGATAAAATTAACACAAACTTATTTAAAGCAAGTCTGATGATGATAGTTATCCTGAAATGACTTTATTAAAGCCAGTTTGGTGTTACAGTGTATGTTAGAAGCAGGTTTTGGGGTTTGCCTGTATGTTTGCCCATATGTAATTAACTACTAGGTGTTGAATGGGAGCCTTGACTCCTGCCCTTGTACAGAAACTACCAACAACTATTTTGACAGTAAAATGACAGTACCCCAGACAGACCTCAGCATTGAGAAAACAGTCCAATCTCAGAGGACAAGAAAAAACAACAAACTAAATTTAAAGAGAATACATATGTTTAAAACTTTTAAAACACTGGTTATTTTGGGAGCTTTTCACCATTCAGTCTTCCTTGAATAGAAGTCATTCTTAAAGATTTCTTATTTATTTGTATTACAGTGTGTCTCAAAGTTACAGTCATGGACCAATGCCCTGCTGTGCTAGAAACTCCAAGAACATCAAAGAGAAACATAAAATCAAACAGATAAGGAGCAGAAAGAAGCCACAAGATAATCCTGGTTAGTCTTATCTTGCCATTGTTGAGATTCTGCAGGCAGTGTTGTAAGACGGGACCTGAGAAGAGAAGAGACGATTTTGTTATTATTAGTGAGGGGTAAGAGTTGGGGATCCTTTCACTTTTAGTAAAGAAACTGTAAAAAAAAAAAAAAAAAAAGCCCAGCCTAGTTTGAAAATGAAAGGTTTAGAGCTTTACACTCTTTTCACTGATAGTATCACCTCATTAGAGTACAGAGAAGAGGCAGGTAGGATATATACTTGCACACAGCTATATAGTGGTACCAATCTGAAATACTGTATGAGCATGGTCCATCCTTCAGTTTTGTTTAATTAAAACAAATGTGTTAAGGACAGAACAGTATAATCCATCACTGGATTAATGGGAAGGAAAAAGCTTCAGGCCTGAATTCTATCTAAGTACACTAATTTTCCATTTTATCACCTTCTGATTTTTACCTAATTGTTCTGTGGAGATGTTTTCTTTCCCACTGATACGCAGACGTGTTATAGGAGCCACCCAAATTGAGCTTGTTGGCCTGATTCCAACGTGTGCTCTGCTCTCAGGGTATGGCAATTCACCTAGCAGAGAAACAAAATCCATCAACTGTGAGCAAGTGTGGACCCTTCTTCCCGAGAAACAAAAGCTGTGAAAGATACCTAAGTCTGGTGCAACAAAACATGAGGCAGAGGGAGGAACAAACCCCCTTCCCTTTGACTCTTTGCTGGGCATAGAGCTGGTATAGCTGTGAGGTGCACTGTTCTCCCAGTCACACGTGCAGCCAATCCTTCTGTGGGGGGTTTTATGTACATTACAGAGGTTCAGATACTGCTCTGTTTCACCTCTGATTTGAGTTACCACAAGTAACAAGTGAGGGATTGCTTTACTATTATTATGTCTGAAATCTCTTTTCCTTAAGTCCAGAAATGGTGATGTGCTTTCTCTGAAACACAGAAAGCAGTACCACTGAGGCAGTCTGAACAGCTCATTTAACTGACCTGATGTAATCTGGGGCCCTTTTCTGTTGGTGGTTGGTACCTCTGTGAAGTCTAAGGAAAAGAAACAGGTATTTTCCAAGTACATTTTAGCATTCCCAACAAGGCTTTACTTCTAGTTTTTAATTACTTTCTTGAGGAGAGAGCACTACATCAAATTGTAAAATTATATTAAATAACTTTCACAATTTTTCTCAATCTTTCTGATCTTACGGTATTGAAAAAAAATAATTATTCTTAAAGGCTTTTTGCTGCCAATTTCTGTGTCCAGTTGCTTAACTAGAGCAAAAGAAGTACATAGCATAACCTATTAGTGGCTGTAAGATAGAAAGGTCTATTTACATCACACAAGGGTTAGGCCTTGCAAATTAGATGAAATACCATAAATAAACAAATGTGGTCAAATCCATTGTTGTTTTCATTCTCTCCACTTCTGTTATGATAATTCTGCACTTACACTCCACAACTGAGCAATGATTAGTTTCCTAAATATTACATGAATTTTAACAAAACAAATCTGCAGAATCAAACGAAGTCATTTCTATGTAGCAGTAATGATTTTCACATGAGCCTGCATGGGGCATTATACAACCCAATTATCACAATATGTGGACTTATATAATAAGTAAGATATAGGAGATCTTATACACTATGATGCTCTATCAACAGTGTTTTGCAACAGAAATGCACAATGGCCCTATCCATATCCAGTGAAATGAGGGGTGTGAAGTAATAAATTGCTTCTCCCTGTTGAGTTGTTGGTACCCAGCAAGTCCACCACTAACAGTGGGAATGTATGACACCAATTCTGCCTATACCCTCTACAGGTTTTGTTTTTTTCTGTATGGCAGCACTCTTAGCCAAAAGGGATTTACTGCTGTTTGTTTTCTCAAACAGAATTTTCATGAATGATTAAATCTAATAAAGTGTTTGATTGGGTTTCTTTGGGAGTTTGGGTGGGCAGGGACAACTTTTTTTATTAAGGGAGCGGGAAAGGTATCATTTAATGTTGTCACTAGAGTATGGAAAGCCACAGACTCTCATTGCAGTGAATTGAAGACAAGTTTAATAACAATCAAGCAAGGTTTTGTACCTTCTAGAGGGCTGACAACAGCCTGCAATCATGTTTCAGTACTCTCCATAGTTACACACAAGCAGTTAACCCAAGAAATCCAACTTCCTTATCTGAAACGTTGTCTGGTGGTAGTGGACTTCCATTAACATTACAGAACATCTCCCAACATACCATAACACTTAACTCTGCAAGGTAACACAACATACATCCAGGCACCAAAGCCACGATTTCTTCCCAACAATGATGTCTCTTTCTCAGGGCTGCTCTTTGTCTCCCACAGTCACTAATGTGTAATTGCTTCCATTTGTGACAGTGTAAGTATAGGACCAGGAAATACTGCTTGAACATCCCAAGGGCAGGGGAAAGATGGAGGCTCTGGGGGAGTGAGGCAGTTAGTGATGGAAAACGCTGTCTCCAGAGAGTTCTGTTGTGCGTGGGGCATGACTTACCTGGCACACAGAGCTGCATGAAGTTTAAATAAAAATAGCAGATAAAACACTAAGTCTTAGTTGGGTATAGAATAACCAATTGTTAGTGGTCTTTTTATGAGGGATTCCTCTCAAATTATGTGATGGTGGATGACCGTGGTACTGATTTATCCCAAATATCTGGGTTCCTCGATTCTTAACCCCATGAGAAACCTGTGAATGGGCTGTGCAGGCCCTTACTGTCATGGGGACCCAGTGCTGGAAAATGTGACACCTTATTTGCAACCAGTGGCAGAAGAAGGTCTTGTTTCCTTTTGTGCACGGGCATATAAGCTTAATTTCATAAATCAGACGTATTAGGAAGCTGTAGTTTTACCTCTGCCATTCCTTTGCCTTTTTAATTAAGCCTAGGTCATGTTTACTTTCATATTCCACTCTTCATTCATAGTTATTTTATTTTCTGTCTCTGAAATGCTCTAGCAGTCCATTCTCCCTTCCTAGCTAATTATATTTGCTCCATGTTTCTACTTTTGCCAGTTCAGCACCACTGGGAGCAAAATCAGCTGTTGAACACTTCAGACTCTTTTCTTTGAAGTATTTTAACATACTTGGACAGCCAGAGGACAACAAGGGGAGTCAGGATGAAACAAGTAAGAATTTAATGGCCTAACATTTTTAGACAAATTATTCCATGATGATGCTTCATTTTTATTGCAAAACAGTACTAAAGATAATCTGCTTTCCTTCCTCTTTTACCCAAACCCACATGGTTATTCTCCAGTTATCTTTTTTCCCTCTTAAGAATACTTTCAGTGAAACTTTCACACCAAGTCTGTTTTGTTTTATATTTTTCCTCAAATCACTTGAATCGCAGGTCTTAGCAGTAAAGATCAATATTTCTTAAAATTTTCGCTGCATGTTCAATATGACAAGAAAAGCAAATTACCCAAGAGACCGAATTATAGAACAACTGTGATACAGTACAGTATTATTTAAAGATATAGGTTAAAAAGAAGGGACTTTCAGAGCTCTAGAGCTACACAGAAAAGCAAAAGGGATCTAGATCTTAATTTGCTGAGTTATTCTGCTGATAAAGCTATTCTTTGTTTATAGTACTTTGAAAGTCCTAGAAAACTGCATTTGCAATTAGTCCTAAAGGGAAATAGATTTAGGAAAGAATTAATTATAGTGAGTTTCAGCAGAAAAATTTTGGGACTTTGCAATTAGGCTGAGATGAAAAGCACTGCCAGGAAGCAATTTACCTTTGTTATGGATATGTTGTGTATGTATTATTGAGTAGCTTCACACTGTAGTCTACAGAAAGTTAGCATTCCAAAGAGAAAGAGAAAATCTTATTTTCCTACACACACATTATGTTTCATAGAATGATGGAATCATTAAGGTTGGAAAAGATCATCTATTCCAACTGCCAGCCCTACTACCTATATTGCATATTAAGCCATGTCCCTAAATACCTCATCCAACCTCTCCTTAAAAATCTCGAGGGATGGTGACTCTATCACCTCCCTGGGCAGCCTGTTCCAGTGCTTAACCAGAGCTCTCGGATAACTTGGACACAAGCGTGACCCTTACTCTTTAGCAAAGTGTTGAAGTCTTGATGCATTTCATTTTGACTTTGGTTTTCTTCATATGTCAGTATTGACTAAAAAAAGAAATAAATAAAACCCTCAAAATTTCCTGATAAAAAAGTTACCTTTTTTTTTTTTCTGGGGCAATAAACTTTGCCAAAATTTCAATTCATCAGTAAAGAGCACAATGTTAATGTCTAATTTATAAATTGAGAGGGGGATAGGAGGGAATGTATTTCAGTCCTCTATTAATTGTAACCAGGTTATCTACCTGGTTTAGCAAGTTTATGTAGATATCACCAGAGGTCAAAACTGTTGTGATCTATCAGATTTGTGGGGATTTTTATATACAAGCAAATTTACTTGAAACAAGTGTTTCTATGAGTAAAGCTTTTCTGAATTTGTGTGTTTTATGGTTGATAATACTGTCAATAGAATGAGAGATTCAGTGGATTAGCCAACAAGATCCAAAGTCTCTAGACCAGGTATACTCTCATGCTAATACAGTATGAATGTGTACCCTTTGCTTTAACAAAACACATATCTATATGAAACCTGGCTAAAAAGGGGTTTTACGGTGTGTTAGAGATCTTGCTATCCAAGTTAAGTCCATAGAAACCTTCCCATGTCCAAGTCATAAGCCCTCAAATACTGATTTTTATATTGAAAATCCTGAGACATCCTTAACTAGCAAGTCTGAACCGCGTCGATCTAGTTTGAGTTTACCTTTTCATTTTATCAGAATTCAATTCCCGAGTACTTTGTGTAAAGATTCCAATAGAAACAAAGGATTAAATACTCATATCACAGCTTAAAGTCCCTTCAGAGGTTTATTGACTTTTGTAAGTTCACATACTATGGACTTGTAGAGGCTTCAGAATCATTAATGACATCTGTGGTAATAAATAATTCCCTTGCGGGCCAGCTGCCCCAGCTAAGAGGCAGACCAAGAGATATAAGGTTGATTTTGTCAAACACTATATTCCACAGGACATTGGTTTTTATCCATGCTGGACATGGTGACAAAATGACACAAGGGACAGAATGAGGAGAGAGAAGAGGAGCAATAAGGGGAGGCCACTCCAAAATTACATTAATTAATATAGCTGGAGATTACACTATGTGTGATACTAACAGTAGAACTCCCATGAATAATAATAAGATTCAGTGTTCAGTAGAAGCTTAAGACTCATTTTAATATCTCTCCCTGAGAAATAGTCTTCTCAATTAAAGATGCAAACATTTGAGGGAAGTTAAGTGGCTTTGTGTAGATCACACAATAGATAGTAAAAATTAAAAATATCGGGGTTGACTGTCCACTTTAATATAACCACAGAACACTCCTATCTTAATTAAGCAATTTTTGCTTGATTGTAAAGAATTACTCTATTTATATAACAACCTAACTTCAGAATTCATGGTCCTGATTTTGTTATGTTAGTGCCCAGGCTTTGCTAGGATTAAAGCATAAATTAGAGCCATACTTTCAAACAAATTTTAACTTACTTCTCACTATTCTCGTTTTGTTAAAACCTCTAGCAAACAAATAAAAAATGAAGCATATTTAAGAATTAGCTGTGCTATGTACAATAAATAGAAGCATTTTTATTTCCCTTAGTAGTAGCTGTGGCTTCCGCAGCCAGGTGAAAGGAGACTTTATTTATAACAGTTTATTTATAACAAATCTATATTATTTTATATATATATAAAACATTTTTATTTATAAAATTTTTCAAAGGGAGGTACCATTCAGCTAAACTGTGAGTTACACAGCAGATTTTATGTTCTAATGCTCTTAACACATCTATCCTTCCTTCTAGTTCCATTTTACCCTCATAATTTGACTGATTCTGGGATAAATTACTCAGCAGACCTAAAATCAGCTTAGAAAAGTGATCAAGGTTAGGAAAACTTGCATAGGGAGTTTTGTGTCCTAATTCACATTAGAATATGGGATTTTCCTCCCTAAATGCAGTATAATCCTACTTTACAAAGAACTCCAGTGGCTTACTCTTTAGCAACAAGCCAACATCTATATTTCCTTTTCTTCCAAGATATATCATACAATAAGTCCAAAATAGAGATGCCTAAGCATGTTGGACAAATTGAACTGTTTTCTTTTATTTGCAGTAGACCATTGTGTGTGCACAAGGCATCCAAGTACCATCATAATCGTATCTTTTGAGGCATACCTGAAGGTGCTTTACAACTGATTTCCTCAATCTATATGCAGATTTATACTAAGCCAGTAAATAACTTGTAACAATTCATATGGTTTGTACTCTTTGTAGTCCATTTCTGTTCATTTGTAAACAGCTTCTATTCTTGTGCACATCAACAGTAATAAGATTGCTAATAAAATGCAGTTAATGTAATATATAATGGGAACACCAAGTGTAACTTAGAGGGGTGATTTTTGACACAAGAGCTTTTCAAAGCTTTCGGCAAAAATAGATTAATACAGTTTTATTTGTTCTATTGTTTTGCTTTTGTGGTCTAAAAACAGCCTTCTGGCAAAAATTCTGTTTCTAATCCCATTTCTCTCTCTCTTATATATATGTTATAACCCTCTTGTTCATTTCAATATTTCTGTGCTTTGACAGTGTCTTGAGGTCGGATGCCAAAATGAGTCAATTGTGCACTTCTGAAAACGTTCACGTGTGGGAACCTCTCAGCTTAGCTGGATCAACAGCTGAACAATTGGGATTTAGATAGGGAAGCCCATGCTCTTGGCAAGGCATGTGTGTTTTGATGAATGTGCAAAACTGAAGGTCATAGATAGGAGCTGGAGTATGAGAACCAAAAGAGATATTTTGAGAATTAAATTGGCTTCTGAGAAACTGTTCTGCTTCATGAAAACAAGGACAGGTGTTCATGCAGCAAGCTTACTCACGAGATGTACAGTCAAAGGGGAGCCTCGCTGAAAGATGGCACCACAGCAAGATGGATGCTGAACTGCAGGAAAGATTCTCCCAAACTCATCTCAGTGTGCTGAGCTCTTTTCCAACTGCCCATACCCCTTGCATGTCCAACATTCACAATGTTTTCAATCAAGAGAAGTTATTGAAAGGGGACATCCTCTGTAATGTTGACTGGGAGTAAAACCAAAACTAATGGTTGCAAAGTGTATGTACAGAGAGTTTCTTGGAAACATCATCATTAATGCTGCCTGCACATTCTCTTTAGGTAACTGAAATTATCTTCTTGTCTGTATTGCTCCAGTTTACATGATCATTATTAGCATATGAACGGGAAGGGTGTAATCCCATCAGCTGTAAAAAACCACCTCCAATCTTCCTCCTCCAAGGCAGATCAAAAACTTATTTTCTTTCAGACTTCTGTTAGTCTGATTTGTAATGTCTAAGGACTAAATTGTCTCACTGTGGTGGTAGGAGTGCAACACTGAAACTTGAAAAACCTCTCTATTACCAGCTATCGCAGCGCAGCCAATGTGTGCAGAGTGTTTTATGCCATAAATCATAGAATAAGGGACCTTGAAGACCATCAAGCTCCAACCCCCTGCCATGGCCAGGGACACCTTCACCAGACCAGGCTGCTCAAGGCCCCGTCCAGCCTGGCCTTGAACACCTCCAGGGAGGGGGCAGCCACCACTGCCCTGGGCACCCTGTGCCAGGGCCCCACCACCTTCAGAGAGAAGAATTTCTTCCTAAAGTCCAATCTAAATCTCCCCCCTTCCAATTTAAAACCATTCCCACTTGTCCTATCACTACACACCCTTTTAAAATGTCCCTCCCCAGCTTTCTTATAGGTGACAGTGGCTCTGTCCTAGCTGTTGGAATTGCTTCTCTTCTTGCTGCCACTGCTGCACACCTTCCTGGCATGTTGATTGCTATCACTGTGGCCTCAGTGGCTTGAATGCTACAACCTGATTTCTCAGAATGCTCTCCAGGTAGTGAAGTCACTAAACTTCTCTCCATCTAAGCCTTGGAAGAACCTGAGAGAACTCATCAGTTACTGATTTGATGGATCTGAGATAAGGCTTTGTCAAGGAGTAAAACTGGAAGGACACATGATTTGTTCAATTTCTACTTGCAGAAGGAAAAACCTCTTTAAGTACAGATTTTGGCTGTTGCTTTCCATTGAATTTAATTGAAAACCTTTCACAGCTGTTAACATTTACTTAGAAAAGATCATATAGTCCTGATCCTGTGATGACACCTATATGCTTATATTTGAAGATCTGCATAGGAACTTGGGGATTTTAAATGGAACCTACTTTCACAAACATAATTATAGGTGTGGGCTTCAGAACATATTTTAGTTCAGTAGCAAGATATCAGGAGACACCTACACTCTCGCTTTTTCTGCAGTTGGATCTGTGGTTTAATATTTTCATAGAATAGGGAATGATTGAGAGTGGGAATTGCAGGTCAGAGGAGACGTAGTGAAATGTCATTTGTGTTGCATAATTTGTACTATCACTTGTCAACAGTGATCCCCTTAATGCCATCCCTTTGACAGATGAGTAAAGGAAGCTTTTAGAATTCTAAAGAGTAAAAGCTGGGATAAAAAGACAACCATGTTTGATTCCCTTCTGCAGTTCAAAGGATTTGAAAGTCATGACACTGGTTATTACTGTGGTCTTTGGAGAGATGCATAGGAACTTAATCTATCTAATCAAACTGTTTCAAAAAAATAAACCAGATCAAAAATTTTACCTATATAATATCTACTATGCTTTTTTTTACCCCCACCCCCAGTATTAATTGCTTGGGCAATAGCATATTCAGTATACTAGTAATATTACATGCTTTGCTGCTACTAAATACATTAAGTGCATTCACCTGATGTCAACAGCCTGTGCTTCTGAGTGTGTATTGGATGACAGTGTCCTCAAAGTCCTGCAGGAAAGTTGGAAAGTTTGGTTAAGAGTTCAGGTAGAAGGTGCTGTTGCATAATGTGAGTTATTCCAGTAATCCTTTTGTGTTATTCATGTTTTATTCAGGATTAGAGAGCTGTATTACATGGGAGGGCATACATGTGCACGAAAGGACTTGGACTGAGCTGAGATGACACAAAGGCACAGACCACCACCCTCTCTTAAAATTCAGAAGGTACCAACATCAGTGGCAATGTGCTTTTAGCAAGTACATGGCTAAGGCCAGGCTAGTCACTAACACAGAGCAGTGATACATGGGGAATTATTAAAGCTGTCTGAAATGGAAGCTAATGTGCAAACTGAAATGGTAAGGAGTAAGCACTGCCCCTGCTGCAAAGAAGGTGAATAGTATCCTGGGATGACTTAGGCAAAGCAAGTCAGCTTGCCAGCAAGCCCAGTGAGGTGATGGGCACTGGTTCCAGTTCTGGATTCCCCAGTACAAAAGAAACATAGGGCTACTGCAAAGCCCAGCAAAGAGCCTTTAAGAAGGTTAAAGTACTGGACTCCTGTGAGGAATGGCTGAGTAAGCTGGGAGTGTTGACCTAGAGAAGGCTCGGAGGGGGATCTTATTAATGTGTACAAATGTCTGAAGGAAAGGTGCAAAGATGATGGATCCAGGCACTTTTCACTGGTGACCAGTGACAGGACAAGAAGCAGTGGACACAAACTGGCACACAGGAAGTTCTGTCTAAACATCAGGAAACACCTTTTTACTCAGTGCTCAGAGGGACTGAGAGCTGGAACAGGTTACCCAGAGAGGTTGTAGGTTACCCAGAGAGGTTGTAGTGTCCATCCTTTGAGATATTTGAAAGCTGTCGGGATGTGGTCTTGGGCAGCCTCCTCTAGGTGACCCAGTTTGAGCAGGGAGCACTGAAACAAATGATCTCCAGAGGTCTCTTCTCACCTGAACCTTTCTGTGATTCTGTGAGTCTTGGATGTGCTGTTTAATATTCTAGTGACTAACCATCAAGTAAGAACTAAGTAGATTTATGCTTTGGAAATTTGGGAGTGACATTGTCAGTTGCTGTTACTGAGGTTGCCAAAGCTCCTTTAAGGAAAACTGAGAGCAGGGACTAACTTAAGGCTACAAACTGATATGCTGTAAAATTGGAAGTGGAGGTGGAAAGGAAGACCAGGATGTGTCATTCAACTCCAGGATGACAGTGAGCCATTAACACAAAGCAAATGTAAAAATAAGTGAATGCAGCTTTAGAATTCTACAGTTCAACTAAACAATGACTAAGATAATTAGATATTGGAATGAACATATGCAAAATATTGCATAACTATTTTTATCCTATATTTAGAAAATATTAATGTAAAAAGAAAGAAAGCCTTGAGGGCCAAGAGGATGACTGAAAGAATGGAGAAGCTGTTTTAAGCAATGAGAATTATCGAACTCGGTTTAGCTTAGCCAGACCAGAGCTGTATGTGAATATCATTGTTCTTTTATGAACATGACAAGTATAAATGTTAGTGCCAAGTGGGGAAGAGAACTCTTTAAATTAAATGTCAATACTGGTACAAGATCATTATTTTAAATGACCAAAGTTTCTAACAATCCCAGAAATGAAGCTCTAGAAGTACTACTAGAACACAAAGCAATGTAGATAAGAGCCAAATTTTTTTTTTTCAGGGCCATATTTAATACAGCCCATGTAAAGTGGGCTATAAGTTTGCAGTGTATTCTCACAGCACTCATACACTGTTATTATTCCAAATGGCAGAGCTATTGCCAGTCACTCGTATAGGCTGAGATTTTCCTTTACCTGTGGCTTATTGAGCTGGAGTGGGAGTAGTCTTTGGAGTATCAGAAATTGTTTGCTGTTGATGTGTCAGTGATCTTTTTAACAATACTGAGAAATTTCTGAGTTATATGCCTGCTGTTCCCTGCTCATATGGTGAAAACTAACCCAACTACCATATTCAGTGGAGGAAAGGACTGTAACTCCAGTTGGCTTTGCTGGGATCACTAGTGGTGTTTTGGCACTGTGTGCTAAATTGTTGATTATATCCTTGTTATAATCGTGGCTTGTTTACATGCTTGGAGCTGTTTAGGCAGAATATGCCCTAATTTGTGCTCTTGTTTTTCATTAAGTTCTTGACTGTTTGCAAAAAACGTTTGTCACTGTGAGGGTGATGGAGCCCTGGGCCAGGCTGCCCAGAGAGGTTGTGGAGTCTCCTTCTCTGGAGACATTCAAGACCAATGTGGACATGTTCCTGCATGTTCCTGCATGCCCACATTGGTCCAGCACCAAGAACAATTTGTTCCATCACTTTTACTGGGATGGAAGTGAGGCTGACCAGTCTGTAGTTACCTGGTTCCTCCTTCTTGCCCTTTTTAAAGACCAGAGTGACATTTGCTTTCCTCCAGTCCTCAGGCACTTCTCCTGTTTCCCAGGAGTTCTCAAAGATGATGGACAGTGACTTAGCAATGACTCCTGCCAGGTCCCACAGCACCCTTGGGTGCATCCTGACAGGATCCATGGATTTATGGATGTCCAGACAGTTTAACTGATGCCTAACCCAGTTCTTGACAACCAAGGTGGATTCCTCATTTATCCTGGCTTCCTCTGGGGCTTCTGACATCTGTGGCTCCTGCAAACAGTCTCCAGCAGTACAGACAGAGTCAAAGGAGGCATTCAGTAACTCTGAATAAGTCTGCTTTCTGACTGTCCTCAGCCACCAGGGCACACACCTCATTCATCAGCGGGCCTACACTGCCTCTAGTGTTAGTGTTTTCTGCTATATATTTGAATAAGCCCTTTCGGTTATCCTAGACCTCCCAGTAAGAGTAAATAAATAAATTGAGGAGGGAACTGTATGTGGCTAGAATTATACTCAGTTTTTTCTTTATGTCTTTGTTTGCTTTATTCCCTCATAAAATAGTAAGTGTTTCTAGGAAGTTGTAATATAATACAGAAAAGTACAATACAGTGTCTTATTTGACTCTAGGTAGAACTATAGGCCCCAAATGTTTCTTGTTTTTAGCCATCACGTAACAACTCTGAACTGCTTCAGGTATTCAATTATCTTTGCCATACTGATGGTAATAAGTCAAAGATTAGTTGGAATTTTGGGGAATTTGAAGGTCATGGAGGTTTTGAGTTCTGAGTGTTAGGGAGGCAGGTTTTGAGAATAAACCCAACTGCTGACTAATTTGGGGAGTGGAATGATAAATACTGCAAAACGATTCAAAAGAATGTCTTATTTATATCATTTTTGATAGGTAGTCATGAGGGATATTCTCAAAGGTCAATAGAGAGGTGGAATGCATAATTAAATACAGATTATTCATGAGAAGATTGGAGGTTGAAATATGAGCAGGTTAAATTTGTATCAATAAATACTAAACATAGGATGACATTATTTAATTTCAGTCCAGATTATATATCACTCCTCAACAAATGAAAATGATGTATAACTGCTGTTTCAGAGCTGCATATTAAATGTAGGAAGAGCAAATATTTGATGAATGTGATTTAGAATACAGCAAGACAACGAAGTTTAGTATGAAAGAGGCCTGCACATGTGTATATGATTTAATTGAAGTATTTATACCTGTGTGTGAAGTAATGTATTAAATAATTTAAATTTATGGAAGATGCAAGAGCAAAGGCAAGACACTTTTATAACCCCTGTCGGATAAGTCCAATGTATATCCACTATTGAACCAAAATCGGTTTAATTCTCTTCTTTATCAGCCAGAAATATCTGTTTAGTTTGAAGATGTTTCATTGTCATACAATAATGATTTGAAAACAAAATCTTGTGTACCACAAATTAGGGATGTCAATGCATGTTTCTAATTAGAATTCCTTACTTGTTCATACAGTAGGAGAGGCCTAACAGAACATATAAGACCAGTATCCAATTTCAAATGTGTTATGTTGGTTAATGGTTAAATAATTTCCTTGTTGAGGTCATTTCATTCTTGCCTGATCATCCAAGTAACAGTGCTCTTTTATGTGTAGCAGTGTAGTACTTGTAAATACAGTGGTTTAAGAATGTGAGATGGAATTTGTAGGGAAAGGCAGTGTCTTTTATTGGACTAACTGATGAGCTTTGCCTGTGTAACTGAGAGCTTGTCTGTTATTTCCTTGCTATTTCAGTTGATCTAATATGTAATATTAGCTACAAACCCTGCCTCATTCTTATCCATATATAGAGGTGGCAGCCTTTGCACACATGTATGTGTGATACATTAGCAAAATGGAAAAAATGTTAACAAAAAGAATGAAATTCTTAAGGATTTAACCTGAAAACATATCATTTGCATTTCATCACATTTTACAAAATTTTGCATTATGAAATCTTCCCAGAGTGGTGACAGGAACGACAGTGGCAGAAATTCTCACTCACTGATGACTGTGGCATCTTCAGAACCACTGCTGCTGCTACAGCTCTCCAGCATTCAGGCCCCCAAGGAAATGGCTAGTTTAGGTGTTCAGGAGCAAGTGCTGAACTCCTCTTTTAATCAACAGAACTTAGCTTGTACAACCACACTACTCAGCAATGCCTAGGTGCTTTGCTGCCTGACTGATTTTGGACTGGGACCTTTCATTGGTGTTTGCAGAAACAATGACATGAAGTCTGATTTGTCCTCTTACTGACTGATCAAATTTAAGTAATTTGTTAGTCCTGCTTGAGAAACCTTGAGCAGCTCTTTTGTACTGATTTGCCTGTCGCCATATGTGGAGGAATGTCTGACTCTGTGTATTGTTTTGGTGTAAAACTAATACATTCAGCTCCAAGAGGTTCATCTGGAGTTCTAGAGGGCTGATAAACCTGTGATAAATTGATGGAGAATGGCCTGGTACCCTTAGAGCTGCACTGATGAGTTGCTATCACCTGAGGTCGTTTGCAGCCAGGGGAAGCTGGACTGCAGGACTGAGAAGCATTGCTCCTAAATCTACTTCAATCCCATGGCAAAGGCTCATGATATTTTGTGTTATANGACAGTAGCTTAATAACAGAAAATGTCTACTAATAATGTCTTGTAGATTTTTTTTAAATTGCATTAGTAGTTTTTAAACGGTTCTTGGTCTAAATGCCACCTCATCTTTCATAGGAGAAATACTTTTATCTTTCCTAGGCTTGCTTAGGATACATTTCTTTGTATATTTTTAATAGGGTTGTCATCTTAGCTTTTGTTTAAAATAAAAAAAAAGTGTGAGAGATCTAGTACAGTTAATTTTAGTCTAACATGCATCTACTTTCTGAAAAGAATATTGATCTTTATACCCTTTTGTTCGTTCCACTCAGGCTGTTTGTCTAAGGTTTACTCCTGTAGTTTCATAAAAGAAACACAGCTAAATGTCCTACATGATTTACAGAAAATTATGCATGTAATTTGCAGCATTTTAATAAGAGCTTGTATATGACTATCTTAACCAAATAATGTATTACTTCATTTTGTGTTTCCTCCATGGTGATTTTTGTCTTTAAAATAGTTTTAGAACAATTCTGTTCTAAAATTATGTTAACAATATGAAGAATGACAAAAATATAAACCAAAGAGATTTAGAGCCTGAGGTATGATGTCACAGCACAGGGTGTCTGCGTCCAGGCAGTGGGGCTTCTGTCAGGTGACAGCTTGTTCCCACCAGCTCCAGCTGGTTCCAGCGAGTTCCTGCCACCAGGCATAGCTCAGCCCCTCAGCTGGGCCAGCAGAGCCTCTGGGGAAACATGTCTTGAGTAAAAGCAAAATGCTGCAAAGCTCTGAGGAACAGGGAGAACCAGCCCTGTAGCCCTGGAGGAGAGGAGGAGGAGTGGGGGGGCTGCAGCCACTGCAGGAGGTTCCCTGGCAGCCCCTGGAAGGCCGTGGTGGAGCAGGGGAAGGGTGTGAGGAGGGAGGTGTGGTGTGGGCTCACCTCAGCCACCATTCCCCAGCCCTTTGTCCTCTCAAAGCAGAGGGACAGGAGGTAAAGGATTCAGGAATAAAAAAGTTGAGCCTCAGAAAGAGGCCAGGACAAGGAGTAAGGGAAAGTTTTTTTTAATTTTTGCCCTTGTTTCGCACCATCTAATGCCATTTTAATCTGCCATCAATTACATTCATTTCCTGTGCTACCTTAATCTGGTTTTCTCGTGATGGTAACTGGCAATCAATCTCCTTGTCTTTGACTTGAACCATGAAGATTTTCCATCTTACTTTCTACCCTGGTCCCGTTGAGAAGTGAGAAAGTGGCTGGGTGCCTGGAAGCCAAAAAATGTCAGCCCACAACCTCTGAGCATTATGTCAATGTGTTGTTGCCACAGAGGTTTTTCAAGGAAATGGAGACCTAAGTGTTTTGTATCCTATCCTTTGTCCAACCCAAAATCCATCCTACTTTCTTTAAGTATGTCTGTCTAGTATTAGCTGTCACACATACCATTACCTTTTCCTTTTGGTCCTCTCTCCATTAAACATGAGGTCAAAATGAAGTCACAAGTTGAAGGAAAGTGCCAAACAATTTTGTTCTTGTTTTGTTCTCTTCTCTTGTAGCTGCATTAGACATGCATGCATTTGAACTGGCTGTGAGCAAGCTTTGTAATGCCTCTTACACGCAGCATCATTACTTGTAATGGGGTTTCCAGTTTGCAACAGAAGGAACCAGGGGGTGGGCTGACACTTCCTAGCAAGTACAGGATAAAGCACGAGGAAATTAACCATCAATTCCATTTTCCATGAATTATCTAATTGTACCTTACATTTTTCACCAATTACCTAGGCAGTTAAACATGGCCAGGAGGTACGTGTGTCCAGGAGGCAAAATCAATTAGTATTTTTCCCCAGTTAATAAATGTTAATGAATTTATTAGGTAGAATAAAATAGTTTAATGACATACCTCACTGACCATAGAATAAGTTATGAAATTAGAAATATTCCCAGTTGTCTCTGTGTGTATATGTATATATATATGTAGTTCCTCCACATACTCTCTCTGTATTTAAATATAAATTTCATGAGACATGTAAGAACCCCGAAATATTTTACTAGATTCATCCTTCATGTGGATGGACTACCAGTGCCATTCGGGTTAGTCGAGGGAATAACAATATTAAGTGATTCAACCCATTGCAGAGGAGTAAATTGGCTTACTGCTGAACAGTGAGAGTCACCTCCAGGATGAAGTATTGGAGACTAGTTTGGAAATCAGGTGCTTTGAACTCTGAAAGGCAGGAGTCATCTTTTTGGTTTACACTTTCAGGGATTTATAAAACTGGTCCCTGTTTTAAATTAGTCTTTCCAAGAGGAAGTAATTTTCCCTGTAAGGAGTGTTGTAAGTAGGGAGACATGTATGTGAGTTAATTTTGAATAATTCATTCAGTCTCTATTCTACTGGATTGCTTGATATTTTTACTTACTTACAGTATTTCAGGTGTTTTATCATCTTATCCTGAATTTACCCCAAATCTATCTCCTAATCAGTGAAAAAAAATGTGCTTTCTTTTATTCTTGACTATCTGATTGCATTTCGGCTCTTAGTATCACGACTTTGCATTCCCATATACTGCATAATTCAGTTATCAGAGCATAAATCTAATTAATCCAAATACTTTCAAATTAATGTGCTCTTTCTTTCCTGTGTATTGGACTGTGCTGTTCAAAGTAAAAGCACAAAACTGGGCATCTTGTATTGCCCTCCTTTTGTGCCTTAGGATCCCTCTCTTGAAGACTGTTCCGCATTAGAACCTGTTTATTCAAACATAAGCACACAGAGAAATCAAATATAACTCCTCAGTTAAGGTGCTATAGTGGCTGACATACACACAGAGCTGCCTTAATTATGTTTGAATTGAAAATAAAGAAACTGCTTGAGGTATGATTCTATTTTACACCTTCTAAGGTCCTTAAAATATAATTAAAAAGCACTATAGAATAGTAGCAACTTACCTCTAACTGAATGCTTTTAAACATTTGTTAGTCATTATTATTTTGTGCTGTTCAAATAATTCTGTGAACAAACGTGGGGGAAAAACCATAAATGAACAAATCAGATAAATAGAAAAAAAGGGAAAAGGCATAAAGCATGTCGTTAAAATCCCATTATTACCATAAAACAGGGAACAAATCCCTTGAACTGTTCTTTGCTCTGTAGTACTTCTGTGTGCTCTCAAGCTGCTTTTTGTAATTTTTTTGATGAACACTCATCGATTACCGAGTGGCTGAAATGGGGGTAGATTTTTGCAAGCTTCTGCCCGAAGATGTATATGTAATTTTTAAGAAAGTAATGAACAGAAGAGTGGTCCAAAGAGCTTGCAAAACATGAATCATGTGGGATTTTACCATCACAAAGAATTTTACCATGTTGGCTCTTCTGTCAGTCTTGACAAAGCCCTGGGAGCCCCAGTTGTTTCCTCCTGAAGCCACGCTGGTGTGTTGGTTTCCATGTGATCTTGGGAAGCCAGTGTGGCAAAGCGCCGTGTGCTACTGTAGCTTGGACCAGTGGCCAGTGAGACAGATGCCCTGTAGAAAGGACAATGTTCACACCATGCACAGATCAAAAGTGGAGGGTGCTCCCAGTTATGTGTGAGCAGGGCTTGCTTGGTGATGGTCCAATTGATGCTCCACAACACCAGATTGAACATGTTGAAAAGAGATGAAAGAACTTTTAGTATTATGTCAATAGTTGTAAGTGGTTGGGACCAAATGTTGTGCCCCAAAGGAGTTCAATCTGTGAGTTCTCAGCTGTCAGAACAACTTCTGGGAAGTTTGATTTGGGTGCAGCAGTGCTTTGAGTTCTACCTGAAGGCTTAGTCATGACAGGTACAAACTGCTGCTATATCCCTGGAGTAAGTCTGTCCTTTGGAGGTGTGCTGTTTGGGCTGGCAGAAAAGCTGGTTGTAGAACTGTTTTTTATTGGTGTTACTGTAGCTTTTTGCCACATGCTTTCAGGTGCTGTTTTGAAAAGGGCTCTTTCCAAAGATATCCGAAGACATGGGCCTTCAGAGCTGTTTAGGATTCGGAGTCTTATGGAAGTTAATGGGTTTTGGCACCTCAATGGTATCGAACCTTCTATCTACTTTTGATGACCTGCTTTTAAGATAACTTTCATGCTGAAGTCTTTGAACACCCTTTTTGTTTTTGCTGCTCCTGAATCTGTATTACAGAATATTGTATCACAGTTCTGTCGAAGGATGAGGTAGGTCAGTTTGCAAGTTCAGGGTGTGTTGGCCATTTTTCTCTTTTGTGGTCACAGTTGAGTTATATTCATTCTGACTTTATGAACAGAAAGAGTTCATTGGGTAATCAGTTTTGAGGAAGAGGAGCAATCTGAGAAACATGTTCCTGGCACTTTAAATGTTATGTGGAGGAGGAGAGCAGAGTTTAGGAATTCCCTCAGATGACGGGGTATTTTTAAGCCTGTGGGTGATTTCACTAGGCATGAAAGGAGGGGCAGAAAAACATACAAAGTAATTCTCTTAAAACTTCTTAAATCTAGCTTGATTTTCTATTGGGAAATAATGCTGATCTTTCTTGTAAAGTGTTTTACAGTTCTTAATGAATAAACATACATCTGCCACTGTTTTCTGCCTCTCCCTTAATTTTACCTGTGGGCAAATAATCCCTCATATACTCTCAGGGATGAAGCTGACATGATCCAAGCCCTGCCCAAAAGG
This sequence comes from Heliornis fulica, assembly GCA_013399135.1. Lineage (NCBI taxonomy): Eukaryota > Metazoa > Chordata > Aves > Gruiformes > Heliornithidae > Heliornis > Heliornis fulica. The sequence continues at coordinate 169,731 of VXBZ01012451.1, read as the reverse complement.
TGGCATAGAGCCAGCCCTGGCCCAGCCACTGTGGTCTCTGTCTCACCTGGCATCCCTTGCCACCAGATAATTCTTATAACATAGAATTATCTCTTTCTGCTAAGAGCATCACAGTGCATCTCACCATTAGCTGTTGGAGAACAGCCAAGGAAAACTCCATGATGTGTCATGTGCAGTTTGCCTTTTCTGTGATATATTAGGAGCTTTTTAAACCAGCTCACATCAGAGAGTTTAACTGTGGAAATCTCCCTGGAGCCTCTATTTCACTGGGGAAGGGGAGCTTCCCAGCATAGCACTGGGATGGTGATGGCTGTTTGTCAAAGGAAATATATGCAGAAAGTGGTGCCAGAGATCTACCTGTGGTTAGGATAGGGAAGCAAACCTGGTGCAAGAGCAATCTTTCAGGATGTTACTCTTATTAGGCGGACAAACGAGGGGATAGTTCCTGCTTGTTTTCTTACCAAAAAAAGAAGGAAGGTCTCATCAGTGTTATCAGCTTAGCCTCCAAATGACTTTCCCTCCCCATTATTGCTTATAAACAAACCTTTATCACAGATAGCTAGCCCGCTGAATTAAGACGCTGTATTAAACAGTATATTGCTTCTGTCAGGGCCGATCGGCTGTTTGTGCAGATAATAATGCCAACTGCAACAACAACAATCAGCTAGTGTAAATTAACTTAACTGTGTGAAATAATGTCTCCTATATCAGATTAACTTGCTGAATGACTTTATCCTTAAATTAAAGCTTGCTGGGGCGTAATAGTAAATCATTTAAATGGTGCTGGGCTTTTCAGGTAATGTCTTCATATATTACTGTAATTTCAGTTCGCCAAGGCATGCAGATGGCTGTGGTCTCTAGTTCCTTGTCTCCAAAGCCTCTCCCGTGCTGCCATTTTGTAATTACAGCGCAGGCATACTGCCTGCTGCTGTTAGATTTCCCATGGTGCATCAGCAGCCAAGGCGATGTGTTTTAAAATTATTATTCTTGTGTGGCCCTCATAACATAAATGTAAATCTTTTATGCTAACGCTGTCAGGGGTTTAGCACTAGGGCTCAAAGGTGCTCTGATGTAGAAATCACCAGCAATCCATCAACCAAATATCATTTGGGATCCTGCAAATGACTTGCATTTTGGGAGGGCTGTAAGCAGAGCATTATTGTAAGGTTAGAGAGTGATTTTGTTACCTTGGAAGCCTTAAAGGTGTTCTTTATTTATTTATTCTGCCATTGTACATGGGTGTTTAAGTAAGAAATCCTGTCCCAGCTCAAATGCCCGGCGTATAACTTGATGGAAGCTCACTGTACTTAATATGCTGAAGATAACGTCTCAGCAAATAACAGCCTCCAAATTAAAAGCCCTAAAATATATCAACAAGACCAGACTAAGATAGATAGCTGTTATAAAAGCAATATAGAGAAAGAAATTCCCCTGGGTCTGTACTGTGAGAAAGAATGGAATTATTTAGTCCTTCATACTCACGTGCAAAGGTTCAGTGATTGCTTGGTATTAAAAATTCAGGTTTTATTGCCTACTGTTTCATAATTTTTTTAATTTGCATTTTATAAAAGGGTAACAAAATCAAATGGTTTGAGAAAGCCTTGTGATCACTGTTAACTCTGTGTGCAAGAGACCCTTGCTGCTGAACGCCCTGTGTGCTGGAGCTCTTCCTCAGCTGAAGGTGGCATTGCCAGGCATTTCCCAACTGAGTGGTTACAGAGCACAGTAATAAGACAATGGCAGTGAAGGAGCACCTGTAGGTTTGTACACCTGAGGGTAGAGTGAAATTCATCTAAACCTTGAAGGAGAAGAGCTGGGGAGCATCGCTCTCTCTGTGAAGCTCCAGGGTTGCTTAAAGCTGGGTCGGTGTTTGCTCTGGTGAATACTGCACTGCTCGGCACTTCTTATTCTCTGTTGACAGTTTGAGCTGCTGGGTGATGTATTCCAGCCAAACCTCTGTTCCACAGGCAGGGCTGCTGGATGCCCCTGTTTTCCACATCCATTTGTGGCAGAGCTGAAGAGAAGAACATGCTCACAGAAAGCCTTCAGGCCTTCGAGTCTCACACATACACGGTCGCTTTTGGAGGCAGGGGCCAGGCTGCTGGGCTCTTTGTGCAGCATTGTGCATAAATCAGGCCAAGGTTTTTCTGATACTGTTAGTCTTGGTTGGCTCTGTGTACAAGTAAAGATTTAAGAGCATTGCTTTTCTTGCAGGGAGCAATAAAATTCAGCTGTTTCCATTTCTTCCACCTGAGCACTTCTGAACCTATGCACTAAGTTTTGCTTTTCCCATGGTAGTTGTAACCCCCTTGCAAATTGCAGGTCAAAGCACATTAGTCTCTTTACACAATGCACAGGTAGAGAAAACAATCCTAACATTTGTAAGCAATTGTGGCATGTTGTAGCTGTGCAATTCCCAGGAAAGAACAGAAAAGTGCTAGGTCAATTGCCTCTTGTCTTTTGGCTTCTCTCCAGAATTTGCCTCTGTTGTCTTTTGGCAACCATCCACATCTGCTTGGACAGAATATTTGAGGACTGGGCACAGGCACTGCCACACCGTGGCATTCCTCCAGTTTTACATGATGCTGTATGTGCAGTCTGATCCTCGTGACTAGATCATTCCTCTCCCAGATGGACAGTCAAGACAGCAGAGTCTTTAGAAAGTCCTGCTGAGCCCAATCTATTTCTCGTCCTGTGCCAGAACATATTAGACTTGCAGCTGGATAAAGCAGTGGTCTGTGCTAACTAGCTGATGTATTTAAAACAGAGATGGACAATTAAATCTTCTCAGCATGTATCTCTATCAAAAAAAAAAAAAGATGACAGATGCATATATCATCTTTTTCTTGCAGCCTAGAAGGAGTAGCAGAAGTCTCTGTTACAGATGAGAAGACTCTTTTCAGTCTGGTGTTTTGAGGATGAGGAAAATTCACTGTTAACTGTAATAATGTAAATCCACTAAAATGTTTTAAAACTGAAGAGCAATAAGTTAAGGTGCAGAGTCAAAAAAAGTCTCATAGCTCAGTGCTGTGCTGTTTAATATTATGATGGCCACAGCTGGTGTTCATTCCACTTCCTATGTATCCACTAGTGGTTTCATGTTGTCCTGGTTTTGTCCCAGCTGAGAGCTGAACACCACACAGCTGCTCTGTCTACAATGGGAGGGGGAAGGGATAGAAAAGAAAACCAACAAACAAAGACAAACCTCACAGGTTGGGATAAAGATAATTTACTGGGACAGTAGAGAGAGATAACGGTGACAGGACTTTGTAATAAAATATATTAAACTGCTGAGACAGGTTACAGTTTGTTACTGAACCACACACCTCAGGCCATACAGCTCAGAGCCATCCCAGAACCAGATTGTCCCCACACCGTGCATCCTGAAGCTGTGCCCTCCTCCCCCACCAACCACACTTTATACTGAGCATGATGTAATTGGCATGGAACACTCTCTTTGGCCAGTTTGGGTCACCTGTCCTGGCTGTGTCCTCTCCCAGCTTCCTGGGTGCCACATGCTTTCAGGTGCTGTTCAGGTGTGCCTCTTGAAAGTGTTAAATGGCAGTATTGCCAAGATATTTCTGTTATTCTTAGAGGATCCCAAAGGTTTCTATGCCCCAGGGTTGGACTAATGCTTTTCCACAGCATCACAGCTCCAGTACCAGGAAGGGTGATGTCTGAAGGGAGCTGAGCTATTCCTTTCTACTAAGCCTGACGGCACATTTTAAATCTGGCAAAAGGAGAGAGCAGAAGAGTGCTCTGCACTTGAATGCTCTGGGTCATGAAGTTTGGGGGTGACATGAAATTCTGCAGTGGAAGGCTTTTCCCCAGAGGGAACAGAACAACAAGATAAATGTTGTGTTTACATCAGCATCACTGAAAGGCTCATTGTATCCCGTGGTGGAGCTAGCTGGAAGGGACTGTCATGTGTAGGGGAACCCCAGCCACTTCCTTCAGTCCCCACTGCCAGCTTCCCAGCAGGGACACCCCCCACATCAGACTGTCACCGTAGACCTACACTGTTCATGCTGCAGATGGGTACTACTTCTCCAGATGGAAGACTCAAGGATTTGTTTTTAGGAAGTCACAGCCTGCACTGAATTAAAAGGACAGTCTCAAACTGACCTTGTACCAGTCACTTTGTCATGAGAAATCCAGAGGCAAGGTCTAACGAGCTTGGCCTGACAAGCCAGACACCAGAAGTGACAGGCCAGGGTCGTGGATGCCAGGAAGCAATGGGGTTAGTGTGCATGTTTCCCACAGTGCTGGTATCCAAGCTGAACATGGGACAGTGCCAGGCCAGACTCCTCAGCGAGCTGCTCCCACATAGCCACTCGCTGCTGCATGATGGCTGGGAAGCCACTGTTTACTGGTTACCTTCCTGCAGGAAATAGTGGCAGCATTAACATAGGTGGCATTCAGTATATGTGGAGTGAGACTATACATCAGCTTCCACTAGATGTTTCTGAATAAATTGAAAAAGGACAAATTGTATGATTTCATTGGGAACAATGTGTAAACCATCAGAAGAACACTAAAAACTCTTGTATTAACAGTGATAGATGGAAATAAATAGACAACACTAGGGGAAGTTAAAAACCACACACATCAAGAAATGATACAGAAGCACATGTCATCTGCTGCTTGATGTTCCAGCTGGTTTCTTCACGTTACCATCACTTTTAACTGGGGATTGAAGACATCAGTCTTCCTGTAGAAGATGATGAAAGACTGAGGATTGCTGCCTAAAAAAGTATTCTGAACTTTTTTTTCAGTCACTCCTCAGGAGGGATCATTGAATATTAAGATTTTTCATCAGCTCTAGCAGAGTACACTATATGTTCACTGTAATTTAACCATAGCTAATTAGAGCTGGGAAAATGGGAGTTTCGCCATTGTTTTCAGTGGAGTCAAGATTTCTCCCATTCTGTTTTTCTACAGATATCTAATACTCCCTCAGTGGGCTTAAGATTTTGATAATGATAATGACATAGCTGTACTGCATCTCTGGGGAAGGGAGACTGCTAATTATCAGCCATGACAAAAGTATGATTACTCTTTAATCATGTTCTTATAAAAAGGCATTATATGTATTTCCTGTTAATTGCCTAAGCACAAGAACTTTGCTCTAAAATACTTCAATTTCTTGTGTTGGAAGGCCTTCATGAAGCAAGTAATTTGGAATACAATTTTTGTTATAGCACAAAGAACCACCTAAGGCTCATTCTTCATAAGAGTTGTAGCCATAATTTTGATAAAAGTGGTGCTAGAAGATGCTCACCATAATCAGATGTGATCACGGATGCTTTTCAGACCTTGATATTTTTGTACTATAGGTGCCAGTTTCTGCCATATAGTGTGAGTTTATTGACTAACTGGGGAGGATCTGAGTTAGCTACAGTATTTCACCCTGATAACACTTTCTAATATAAAAAGTCACTTGAAATCACAGTCCAGCTTGAGAGATAGAAATAGTCAGCTTTAGATGTCTCCCAAATTAATTTTCAGGAAATTTCCATATAATTAAAATGTTTTATTCACAGGCTTATTTCATGCAGTTAGGTTTTTTGATAAAATCCTTCATTTATGCCTCTCTTCCCATGCCAAGTGCAAACATCTGCTGCTAAAGCCCATTGCACTTCCTCCTGTGTTATGTCTTGCTGTCATCTGACCTTGGGTCCTAAATTATTCAGCAGTCGTTATTCTCCCTAGGAAGTCAAAAAACACCCTGAAACATTCATGCACAATTTTCTAGTGATCCCATTTCAAATTTATATTATTGCAAGCTGCACTAAAATCAGATAAGAAGGTTGTAATCTGTCTTTTTGTGAAATTAGGAAGAATTCTCTGTATTTCTTCTTTGCAAATCTAGATGTAGAAACTTTTGATTTTTTTCTTTATAAACTTTAACTACTGTATATTTAATAGAAAACTGTTCTCCAGTGTGTGTCTGTGATTTTTTAGAACATTAAAAGCATCATCATGTCAACTAAAATCTCCTTACTTTCAGCTGGCAGGTCAAAATACCTGTGATGACATTCAAGAACATGATGTGTAAGAGAAGTAAGAGTCTTTGAAGACTAAAAAAAAAGTAATTTCTTGAAAAGTTGTATTAAATGGGAATTAGGAGGAAAGGAAAGTTATAGTGCTGAAAGTTAGCCTTCTCTCCTTGAATTTGCAGGGTGTGGACAAAGGAAATGCTAATACTAATCTGTAATCAAATATCATAGTGGGGTTTGTTTTATAGGCAAAACATTATTTGTTTTGAATCTAAGCAGGGTGCACTGAAGACCATTACCTGCTGCCTTTTCAGCGCGACTGACTGGGCTTGTCTCCTGTCCTATTAATATGTGTAGGGATGCAAGTGAAGGAAATCCAGGATTTCAATAGGGTGAAAGAAAAAGGAATATGATCCTCTATATCCATGTACTGTTTACTTAATATTTTGCTCATCATTTCCTACAACACTTCTTTTTCTGTAGAAAATAGGTTGAGTTTGGGTGTATGTAGCTTCACCTTTTCCTGATGATTGTTTACCATCCTCCCTGTTTCTCTAACCTGAACAGCACTGAAAAAGAAAGCAGGAGTGGGGAGAACCCTGTTTAAGTCTGTTGCTGTGATTTATTTACATCACTGATTGCTAGGGAAATAGATGGAGCAGTTAATGGAAGAACACCTGCTATTGGGTATTTGTATGTGCTTAGTAAGCCTTCAGAATCCTAAAAAGACTTTATTATCATTAGCTAATTGAAACTGCGTTAAAAATAACAAGTTATGGTTATCCTTTCTGCTAGCACTAAAGCTTGGATTCCCTCCCCAGCCATTGTTTCTAATTGTAGCCTCATCTGCTAATTACATTTACTTTTTCATAAGATGTGCTGGAAACACTCTTGTATATAGTGTTAATAGAGAGCAGATCAGTTGCAAGCTGCTGGAAGTCAATTTTTGATAATAACAGAGATCATATCTGGTATTATTTATTTAATTAAAATTAGACTCATTCTGGACTTTTAACACATACACATGCACACACACTCCTCCTTCTCAGTCTCCATAAGTAGCATTTTGTAGGGTTATGGGTCTGTAGAAGTCACTCGAGTGTCTCCATTTAGTCCAATTGGGCCAGAATTTCAGCTTTACATTTTATATAGATGCACAAAGTATAATAAAGAGGCAGTGATTTTCTATATTTCCTTTTGATTGACTCTGGGATGTGTACATCTGACTGTGAATGTTTCTGCTGCTTACTGAGCTCTTACTGAACTAGGTAGAGATTTTTGTGGATGGCAGGAGTCACTGCTGTTAATGACCAGTTTCGAACATCAATCAAAACTCTGGCATTTTGTAAGGTTGATGTGCAGCCCTTTTTCTTAGCCTCCAACACCATCTTTCTTCCTGAGACTTGGTGATATTTTACAAAATCTATCATATAACCTCAGTTGCTCTGAACATTTTCTTCTAGGTTTGGAATGCAAGAGTCAGCAGCACACTACTATCAATTGTGCTAAAAGATACTGACAAGTCATGTATTATGAGATTTGACCTCTAGCCATGATATAAGAAGCCTGAGCAATGTGCCTTGAATTTCTGACCCTGAAAAACAAATAAAGAACAGAGAAAGTATTTCTTCAGCTTTACTTCCTATAGGAATGAGCTGGGAATAAGTGCCTTCTGGTTTATTGTGGGCACTGGTGGAACTTTCTTTTTCTCTAAGGTCTGAAAAATTATGTGCCCAGACTGTGAAGGAGCAAAGAAGTCTGAATAGTAGAACATGAGAAGCATGAGGAATTCCTTTATTCATCTCTAAATCTAGACAAGTTGAGAATTTCAGAAGTCTGATGAAAATGTATCTTACTTCAACTTAAGATTAATCTTTTGACAATGGGAGTGTCTTATAAAGTTTTTGTGACTAACATTAAGATGAAAAGAAAATTACCCTGTATATAGGGTAGTCTCTTAAAGACAGAATGTGCTTAGAAAGCCTGTTGCCGTGGTCTATTTGGAATATTGCATTTGAAACCCTCTCAAACCAGCACATACCATAAGTGGAGAAAATGGATTGAAAATGGATTGCCTCATGTGAGAGGTGGCACCCAGAATAATTCTGTGAGCAATGAGTCTTTGGTGTTCAGGATGTGCTTATCTGGCTATGCAATTTCTTTCAGTAAGATAATGAAGGGACGCTTAGTACAGACTGACTTGTTTTTATGGGTAGAAAGTTTAAGTCCAAGAGTCCTGGTGACTTTGCAGACTGGGTTTTTTTTGTTTGTTTGGGGTTTGCTTTTTGTTGTTTTTTTTTTTTATTCCATTCCCCCCCTGCAAAGAGGGATTGCAAAGGCTTTTTCTCTGTGCTTTGCCTTTCTTGGCAGGAAGATATCCTGGGCAAATTGCAAACTATGCAAATGAGGTCTTGGAACCAGTTTGGGGTTGCAGTCCTGTAGGTTATTATGTAAAATGAAATGGAAAGGATTCTAGTCCTCATTTAGCAATATTGTATGGTGAAAGTACTAAACCTTTATTAAGCAATTATTACAAGCACATATTAATTTTATACAACTCAGGGATTGTAAAGAGAGTTATGGTGCACTAAAGCCTTTAATAGGTCTCCAGTAAAGACAATGTAAAAAGAAGGGCCTGAGGATTCTTAAAAAAACTGTGGTGGAGTATAATTGAACTCAGTTGCAACTCATCTGTGTGAGATGAAGGAAAATGCCAGGTGCATACTGCTGTGTCTCAGAATATCTGTATTCAATACCTTAGAACAGAGAATCACTGTAGGAATGTGCAAAGGAGCTGCTGGTCTCCCATCTCTTCCAGAGTGTGTGCTGTGCTAAGCTGGGGACAGGGTGTCCTGCTTTGCCAGTGTGCTCCTGATGCCAGTTGGGATGTTGCTCACACATGGCTTTTATATTCCTAGAGATGATCAGAAAGCAAGTGGCACCATGGGAGACAGCCAAGGTTTTACATTTCCTGCATGCTCCATGGTTTCAAACTAATCCTCATGGGGATGTGTAGTGCTCCTATAGCAATCTTTTTTTTTTTTTTTTACTTTCTTTTTTTTTTTTCTGAGAACATAATCCTGTGAAACAAAATTAAATGAGTACAATATACTGAACTGGGGTGACAGAGCAGACTTGGTAGGGGGAAAGTACTGTGCTCCCTTACCTCTACTGCTTCAGAAAATTTGTTTTTAAAATCTCTCCCTATAAAAACTCAATATAAGATATGCTTTTTTAGTGAAGTTGGTAAACAGCCTGCCTTTTAGTCAAGCACATCTTTAAAAATATGATGTATCACCTTACAAAGGCAGTTGAAGATTTTTCCACAAAAATCCATATCTTGTCCCATAAATGAGAATGTTAAATGATGAGTGCTTCCTACATTATACACACCCCTGGATGTGATGTCCTTCTTGGTGAATTTTTGTTAAGAAACAAAATACAATTTTTATTGGAATCAATAAAAGATTAAGGTGACAAAGTGATTTATCATCTTTACTGAATACTCATTTTTTCCCCAACAACAACACAACCAACCAAGTAAAAATCGAGGATGTCATGGAGTGTTTTGTATTTAGCTTTGTTTTTACCTTGGGTCCTTGGAAAACTGGGAAAACAGAGTGAATCCATCCATCAAATCTTAAAATAGTGCTTAAAATGAGTAACTGCTGCTCTGGCCCTCAGACTACAACATATGGAGGAACTTATTATATGACCCACTACACACCAAAGTCCATGGAAATACTACCATTAACTTCAATGAACATAACTCCAGTGCTGCATAATGAAAGCAGGAGAGAAACCAATTCGTCAGTGTATGAGATATGATGCTCACCATCAAGTCTTTCTTTTGATTACTGCAAGGCTGCAAAGCCAGTTTTCCTCCTTGATGTATGATTTGATGTGCCTCTGAAGAAAACTTTATTTAAAAGCTCTCAAAGAGGGGTGGATTAAATGTCCCTGGAAAAAGATGCCCTGAGTGCACTTTTTCTCTTCGGATCAACATCTCATATTGGTTTTCCCTTGTGTGAATTTAAGGGGGGTCTGTAATGAAGCAGTATTACAGCCATCATTTGTGACTCCTTCAGCACCTCCCAAGCATTGGCAGAATTGCTTTCAGTGACAGATCCCATGTGAATCAGGCTCTGGGAAATGAAACAGTGTTTTGCTATGCTGTTGCTGAATATTCTGGATGAGCTATCACCACCGTTGCTCTGAGATGCTCAGGGCACTGCAGGGGAAGCTTGAGGCACTTGAAATCAGTGTATAACCTAACTCTCACTGCAGAGAAGTTTTTGCACCATCTATTGATTAGGAGACAAATACCTCAGTCTGCTTTGCTCCAGTGTGGGAAGGAAAACATAAGAGGAATTGGTTTGAACCCTCAGCAAAGTTGTTCACACCCCACTTCTGCCTTGCTACTGCTTATAGACTGACCCAAACACCTAACTTAGGAAGAGAGCCAGGGTCAACACCACCTGGCTTGTATTGATGCAAGTGGCCATTGACTTGGAAATATGTATATAAACAGATAAACCTCATCATGTTTGTTTAAATGTGCAAAGTGAAATGAAATGCAAATTTGAATTATTTAGAGTGGAAATTGCTTTAAGTTCTGTGTGTGTGAAGAGTGATGTGCCATTGTACCAGGTATATTTTAATATAGGACTAAGCCCACACCTGTTGTGTGAGCTGTAAAGTGGAAACTTGAGCATAGTTTTTAATAACAAAAAAACAGTGTGAATTAAATCTGAAATCCTAGCACTGAGATGCCAACTCCAAACTTAAGTGAAATTTACTACTCGTATAAAAAAGCAATGATCCACGCCTCAGTAGACACAGGTTCAGTGAAATATATAACATCAACTCTAACCATTTATAACCATTTATGAATGTAGTCATTGCTGTGTACTGCTTTTAAATAAGATTTAAAATTTTTATGTTTTATGCAATATATTCTTTATCAATTTCCTAGAGCACCACTGCAACTTTTTGTATTAAATTTAATGTTAGTTGTAAATTAATCTAAATTTTTACTAACAACTCCTTTCCATTAGTTAATACTTTGTGTGTTTATTTCCACTGTTGTTGAAGTGCCCTTGTTAAGTTAATATCATTGATTGGAAAGGGAAACATTGAAAGTTTTGGGGAAGACAAGCTGTAAGTGAGAAAGCTGAAGCCTGTTTTATTGTCAGTCATCTGTGTGAGGGCTACAGAACAATGTGCTTCTGCTTCAACTTTTGTGTCTCTCAGAAGTGAGGTTCCAACCCTTGTGAGCTTGAACCAGTTGGTTGTACCATCCATCAGCTCCATCAGCTATTCCTGTTTCTTCATGAGCTTGTCTTGGTTTCATAAGTTTTCCTGCTGGTACCGTAGCTGTGAACCAGCTGTGGACGGTATGGCAGGTGTAGGACCGTGTTGTGTGAGCACGACAGAATGAGGTGCTGGGTTCTGCCTGAGCTCTTCCTCACTCTGGGGGGCTGCTTCCCCCTCTGCAACCACATCTCAACACACAGCAGGCATCAGTGACCTTTAGAGAGCTCTGGTGCACCAGATTTGCCTGATGGTTTGGGGTTTTTCTTGTGCACCAGAATAAAAAGAACTTATGTTCCCGTTCTCGGCAAATACTGACCAGCATGGAGTTTAAGCCCCAGTTAGGCTCAATTCCTAAAGAAGATATGGAATTGGAGAGAGTTTCTTGTGTATGGAAAGTGTGGTCAAGTAAATACCAGTGAGAAGTGCCTGGAGAAGAGACATCAGTGCAACAGACACATGGCCCACTGCTAAATGTAACATAGCCTGGTGGACCTGGTGGCATTAGGGTTTTTTAAATAAAGTGAAAAAAATAATTGTGCACAACAAGTACTTGTTACATGCTTCTTGTTCTCATCTGGGATCTGTAGAGACTGGGGTTTTATCAAGTTTGGTATTTCCTGAGACTTCAGAGTTAACACAGCCATTGGTACCTTGCTTTAAAAAAAAGACTGACTCTCTCCTAGCTGAAACCATGACAAGTGTACATGTTTGTCTAACTCTATCAAGGAGAAAGAATATGAAAAATGTGGTGTATCTCTGAACTAGAGAAAATCTCAGCTGGCAAAATACTCTGTTGGGATGATAATGCTTTTGAGCATTCTACATATTTAGAATGATCTAGTTCATATGTGTGCTCATACGAATACACGGTAGAAAAACTGGTCTTGGTCTTCATGATTTCTTGAGATTTCCTGCTATTTGATAGTCCCTGAGTCCAGTTATGAAAGGTGAAAAGCTCTTGGAAGCTTTCTCACAATGGAGAACACAAGGAAGTGGGGTGGGACAGGAGAATGAAGGCAGTTATGTTTGATGTTCTGGAGATCAGTTTCTGCACTTCATCTTCCTGTGTGACTCTTGGTAGTCATTTACAGCTCTGAGCCTCTGTTTCTCCCACATTAAAAAAGCTTTGTTTTTACTTCACCAATGTGGCTTCTGAAGGTAAATAAAGCTCCAAATTTTAATATTCCATTTTAAAATGCATGACTGGTACAAGGATGAAATAAAAACAGGCTTATTGCAATTATTGAACAATTTATGTCTTTCTCCTGAGATAACTCTATTAATTTGGCTTACCTGTGTATGTGGGAATGAAAGCCCAGGGCAGTGCATATCACTTCTTTGTTTGGCACATTAGCTTGGCCAAGAAACCCTGTGAAATCATGTTTGTAAAATACATTTTCCTGTCATAAGGCTATCTTAGAGCACAAGTAGTAAGATTCTATCTTCCTCCAAAATGCTCTGTAGGTTCATAGAACCAGATCTGTGGTTTAAGCTGTGTTTCACCTGAATCATCCTTCATGGGGTCTTCAACACTCAGTCTGGCAGAGGAGGTAGCTGCTAGACCATATATGGCTTTTTTTCTCCAAATACACATCTTCCTGCTGAGACAAACAGTTTTTCTTCTCTGTCTTCTCTTTCTTACTGCAGAGAGAAAGGCACATTAACATTGTCTTCTCTCCATGCATCCTATGCATGTTAATGAACATGTACTCTATCTTCTGTTTGTTCATTTTGTGGTGCTTTCCAACGGGATAGTAATCAAAAGTGTGTGTAGCAAAATGTTATTGACAGCATGCAAATGGAAAAGTCTCTGCCCATAGATGGTCATATGATTTTGTGCATCATTTTGGAAGGAACAAGGATCTTTGCAGTGCTTTGAGGGCTACTCTGATTTGCAAAGAATTATTCATAGCAAAATAAGTGCAGATGTGGAGCCCTTATCTATAGATATCTTTATATCTATTGCTTTTTAGTTATTTGAAACTACATCCTTTTAAAAACAAGATTCAAGGAAAGTCACAGAGTGCTTATTATTGTATGTGTATTTTATCAGAGGAAATAATTGTTTAAGGCAGATGATACATTCAGAAGAGCACTGCTGTGAGTAACTGAAAGTTAAAAGGAATGTAAAACTGTGTTGCAAGGATTGCACAAACAAATTAACCATGCATTTATTTTTTTAACTGATATGATACAGTCATCAGGGAACTCTGCTGAATGTCTGCTGGGCTAGTCCAAACCCAGGGTGCTTGTATTAATGCAGCTCATGGAATGAGTCTAATGCACAGAATTCGCAGGGCAGAGAGAGAGAAATGTGAGAGGGGGTGGCTTTTGTTTCTTTGAGGTTGTTGGTTTTGGTTTTGATTTTGTTGGCCTGTGTGTGGGGTTTTGTTGTTGTTGTTGGTTTTGTTTATTAGTTTGTCTAAATAAAGGTCACTTCCTAACAGAGCTGTGTTTTGTGTTATTGGTGAGTGAGACTGACGCTTTACAGAGGTATTTTGAAATAGGACAATACCTAAATGTCCTTCAGACAGTTGTCAATGCAGGAAGACATCGTATCTCTTGGATATGTTCACGTAGCTGCGAGAGGGAGGGAGTAGCAACAGTGCCAGGTCACTGGGAAGTGAAATTCTTGGTGTTCGTGGACTCAATATTTATATATCAATTACTCAGATTTGCATAAAAGTAAACCAGTCTAACTCAGGTTATAAAAAACCCAAACCCTAAAATGGCTGTTGATATCAAACATCCACTCTCTTACAGCCTCTCTCTGCACTTTTCTGGCCATATAAAATTCCACCAACTCCTCCTTGGGGAAGGAAGCTGCCATCCTAAAAAGATCAGATAAAGAGAGGAGAATAATAATGGCAGCATTAGCAAGAAGCTCTGCGTAATACCAGCGCTGCTGCCACGGTACCTCTGTCCTGCCTTGCAGGTTCCCTGAAGCAAGATGCAATATATCTCTTAGTTTGAATATTTCATTTCCACGGCTACATCTGCTTTTCTTTCATGTTATATTCAACGTTACCTATTTATAACACTTTTTAAAACCAATTTTCCAGCTTCTTGATACGGTACAAGAGGAAAAGAAGCTATGTATCAGCTTAACAATAAAAGGCATGAGAAAAAGGGGAAAGTAATAATTGGTTGCAAATCAAGTTGTGAACCTCAAGCAAAAATAAAAGTGGAAGAAAGAGAGAAGAGAGTTTTATAACCTCAGTAAATAGCAGGAATTACAATGTGCTGTGTACATTCGGTTTGTACTTTTATATCAAGTTAGAGGATAAGTATATTTATCTGATGTTGTTAGCTCTACACATAAACTCTTCTGATTTAGGTGATAGATAGAAACCATTTATACAGATAAACACAGTAGGGGTCTAAACATGGATCCCTGTGGAACACCAGATGTGAGTAAATGAACATTTGATTTTCCTCTTGTCTGCTGCTGACAACCTGATGGATAAGAAACCATCTCCTGAATTCCCTTAAAACCTGATAGCACTAATGCAGATAATAACATAGAGTGAGATATGGTATTTATTAAATCTGCTCCCTAAATATTAATACGACAGCAGCTGTGATCTTTCTACTCTTTAACCATACTCTTTAAGCACTGTGTCACTTGCTAACAAAGATAAATGCACAGGGCTGATGTAGAGGGTGTAGGACCACAGGGGTATTCAAATACTTAAGATTCATGCAATTTAGAAATTAATATTCCACATCAGAATTGATTAAATAAAAGGAGTGTGAGAAATTTACAAAATTGCTTTTAAAATGGAAACAGATTGTGTGACCGGAATAAAAAGCAGCTCTGTTAATTCTTTTTGTCCATTGTACCAGGTGGATCTGATGCTAACCACCGAAGAGTGGTTAAGAGCAGAAAGGAGCTTTAGTATTTCATGACTTAGAAACACCAGCTCTGAAGTGTCAGCAGTTCTATATCCATTTTTCTCTCTCTCTCCATTTCCTCCATATCTCTGAGACGAAAGCCGTACAGAGGAAGAGGCCACCAGGGGCCATGTCTTGGCCAGATGCTTTTATTCACTCTGTCGTGTCTTTTCCAGAGTGAACTGTCAGATGCACTTGTAGTTCAAGCATTCTAGGGTGGTGGGCTGTGACTTCCAGGCCGTAAAGCTGAACTCACCAACTCCCTCTGGCCAGCAAAGCCCATAAGCCTAGCACCTCTCCCAGGTCACAAGCACTCCTTATTTACTGGTGCAGTTCCACTGACGCTGGCTGAACTGGGCTTCACACTTATCGGTTTAAGTGTAGGAACAGAAAAGTACAAACCTTTACAGAAACAATAGTTCTACTTTCTTTTATGCAACAAAAATCCGGTCTAAGGGAACAAGGAAAGCTAAACCAGTATCACCTGCACTCAGAAAAGCCTGTGCCCATGTTCATGTGGAGTTTGAAGAGCTGGTCACTTTCAGCTTGTGTTGTGGAGGTGTTTAGCATCGGTGTTCAGGCAATTTTTGTAGATCTTTACATCTAGTGTGTTCAGCTGCACACTCATGTGGAAGAGGAGGCCCCCATCTGTTTCATACCAACTTCTTTGGAAAGAAAGAGTCCACACAAAAAGCCTCACTTGATTACACCAAGGCTAAATTACTAAGATGGCAGGTTTCAGAGGAAGAGACTCGTTGGAGCCTTTTTTGCTGGATTCATTAAGGATCCTTCCAGCTCAGCTTGGTCTCACGCTGTCCTCATTTGAGCTGTTACATTTCTGGCCACCTGCTAATAACCTCTTCAGTCTGATGGCTCTGAAGCTGCAGTGTCTGTGGGTGTTGCACAGGGACTATAGCCACCTTCTATAACATGGCAGCATGGCCTTGATGTTGATGAGATAGTGCAGCTTTATAGGCTCTTCTGCATCAAGTCTATCAGGACTGACTTGGATATGTTATTTGCTGATTTCATACTAGATTCAATAAACACAGTTACAGGTATTTAGAATGATGCTGCTGTTAGGAATGAAAAGTTAATTGGCTTTGAAGAAAATAACCCCCACACCATTTGTACTGCTTCACCGATCAGAAACTGGACCACGGATAATTGAGATGGTATGAAAAACCTACTACCTCATGCTCACAATTTTTGGATTCATTAATTCCTGCGGTGTTTTGTGCCTACCTAAAAGAAGGTGTTACAACAGCTTAGTTCATTATAAACAATTCTGCCCCATTTACTTTAGAATTTTGTGGTCGCTAATCCATAAATGTGTGGAATGCAAATTTGCAAATGAAGGAGCTTGGAGATAGCGATGCTCTGCTGCAGTCCTCTGCTTCAGTACAATATTAATCTGTGTAGATGGTTTGAGGCATTTAGGGGGGG